>CM039464.1:43735905-43745905 GCA_022414725.1 Microglena sp. YARC
CCTCCCACCAAACCAGAACCCCACCTCCGCCACCAACTCCCACCCGCAACCTCACCTCCACACAGCACCTCCAGCGCCCAAATGAGCCCCAACCCTCTTATAATCCACACACCCGTCCCCAACCGCCCAACCCCACCTGTCCCACACAGCCTTCCACAACGCCAACCCTCACCCTTCCCCAACCCACCCACCCTCTACAATCAAAGTCCCAACGCCCCTCACCCCTCACCATCGCTCCACCTCCCAACACCCATACCCTCACCTCACCCACACACTCTCCCTCATAAGTCGCCCAACCCTTTCCTCACACCGCCATGACCCACTTGGCGACCCACTCCCAACCCAACCCTCAACCTCCCAGCTCCCCGCTCACGGCTCCTCCCACCCAACCCCGTCACCTCAGCCCACCCAACCTCCCACATGCCCTTACGGCTCCTCCCACACAACCCCTCCAACCCCAACCCTCACCTCCCACACACCTCCAACCTCGACCAACCCTCACCTCTCTCACACCTCCCAACCCAACCCTCGCCACCTCCCACACACCTATCCCAAACCTCCAAACCCTCACCTCCCACACACCCCCAACCCAATCCTCACCTCCCACACACCTCCCAACCCAACCGGCCTCACCTCCCACACACCTCCCAAGCCGCCAACCTCCCTCCCACACACCTCCAATCCGCAACCCTTCATTTCCCTACACATCTCCATCCCAACCCTCACCTCCACCCACCTTCCAACGCCAGCCCTCACCGTCCCACACACCACCTCCGAAACCAACCTTCACTCCCACACACTCCCAAGCCCAACCCTCAGCCTCCCAGCCACTTCCCAACCACCCTCACCTCCACACACACTCCCAACCCAACCTTCACCTCCCACCCACCTCCAACCCAACCCTCACTCCCACACACCTCTCCAACCCAACCCTCACCTTCCCACACACCTCCCACCCAACCCTCACCTCCCACACACCTCCCAACCACCCTGCCACCCTCCCACACAACCTCCCAACCCCAACCCTCACCTCCCACACCACACCTCCCAACCCAACCTCTCAACCTTGCCCGACAACCTCCCAACCGCAAATCCTCTCGACCGCCCACACAGCCTGCACACAAAACCAACCCTCACCTCCCACACACCTCCCGAAGCCCAAGCCCTCACCTCCCACACACCTCCCAACCCAAACCTCATTTCCCACAACAGCCTCCAACCAACCCCTCATTTTCCCACACATCTTCCCAAACCCAACCCTCACCTCCCTTGTCACACCTCCCAACCCAACCCTCACCTCCCACACACCTCCCACCCAACCCTCACCTCCCAACACACCTCCCAACCCAAGCCCTTCAGCGCTCCACACCACCTCCCAACTCTCAACCCTCCCTCCCCACACACCGCGTGCCCACCCAACCATCTTTCCCACACGAGCCTCTGATAGGGCCTCAACCCTCATTTCCCACACATCTTTGCGCCACGCCTTAACCCTTCGCGCATCCCGCACACCTCCCAACCCAACCCTCACCTCCCACGACTCACGTGCTTGCGCATTACGCTCGGAGACCCTCACCTGCCGCTAGCACAGAGCCTTTTCGGCCAGTCCAACCCTCACCTGGCCACACACCTCCCAACCAACCCTCAATTGTCCAGCACACTCCCAACCCAACCTCAACATTTCCCCACACACTTCCTAAATTCCCACCGCTCACCTCCCACCACACCTCCCAACCCAACCCTCACCTCCCACCCACTCCCAACCCAACCCTCACCTCCCACACCCCTTCCAACCCAACCCTCCACCTCCCCACCCACCTCCCAACCCAACCCTCACCTTCCCACCACCTCCCAACCCAACCCTCACTTCCACCCACCTCCAAGCCAAACCTATATGTGTGGAGACGGTGAGGGGTTGGTTGTTTGGGAGGGGTGGGAGGTGAGGTGGGTTGGGAGTGGGTGGAGAGGTGAGGGATTGGTTGGGAGGAATGGGTGGAGGTGAGGGTTTGGGGTTGGGAGGTGTTGTGGGAGTGTGAGGGTGGTTGGGAGGGTGATGGTGGGTGGGAAGGTTTGAGGGTTTGGTGGGAGAGTGGTGGACCGGTGAGGTGTTGGAGGGTGTGGGAGAGTGGGAGGGAATGAGTGAGAGAGGAATTCGTGGGAGGTAGCGGTGGGTTGGGAGGTGATTGTGGAGGTGGGTTGGGTTGAGGTGTTGTGGGAGGTGATGGTTGACAACAAACAAAACCTAATCCTCCCACACACCTCCCAACCCAACCCTCACCTCCCACACACCTCCCAACCCAACCCTCACCTCCCACACACCTCCCAACCCAACCCTCACCTCACAACAACACACTCCCAACCCAACCCTTCCACCTCCCACACACCTCCCAACCCAACCCTCACCTCCACACACCTCCCAACCCAACCCTCACTCCCACACACCTCCCACCAAACCCTCACCTCCCACACACCTCCCACCCAACCCTCATTTTCCCACACATCTTCCCAACCCAACCTCACCCTCCCACACACCTCTCAACCCAACCCTCACTCCCACACACCTCCCAGCCCCAACCCTTCACCTCCCACACACCTCCCAAACCCAACCCTCACCTCCCACACAACCTCCAACCCAACCCTCATTTCCCAACACCTCCCCAACCCAACCCTCACCTCCCACACACCTCCAACCCAACCCTCACCTTCCCACACAACTCCCCAACCCAACCCTCACCCCCACACACTCCCAACCCAACCCTCACCTCCCACACCACCTCCCAACCCAACCCTCACCTCCCACACACCTCCAACCCAACCCTCACCTCCCACACACCTCCCCACCAACCCCACACTTCCCACCACGCCCAGCCCCACCGGCATACCTGGTCAGTTCATGATTACACAGCAGTCCATCTGGCGCTGCATGGAGCCCTTTCAAGCTCACTCCATCCCACACCCACCTCACTCCACCCACCTCCCAACCCTCTACCTTTCCCACCCACTACCCACCTCCCAACCAACCCTCACCTCCCAACCACTACCCCCTCCCAACCCAAACCCTCACCTCCCACACACCACCAGCCCCACCAGATACCTGGCTCAGTATCATCGGTACACACAGGCAGTCCATCATTACGCTGCATGGAGGCCCTACAAGCTCACTCCACCCCACACCCACCTCACTCCACCCACCTCCCAACCCTCACCTCCCACCACCACACCTCCCAACCCTCACCTCCCACCCACTACCCACCCCAACCCTCACCCTCCCACCCACTACCCACCTCCCAACCCAACCCTCACCTCCCACCCACCCACCCAACCTCCCAACCCAACCCTCACCTCCCACCCCACTACCCACTCCAACCCAACCCTCACCTCCCACCCACCTCCAACCCAACCCTCACCTCCCCAACCACTTACCCACTCCCCAAACCCAACCCTCACCTCCCACCCACGCCCAGCCCCCCACCAGCATACCTGGTCAGTATCATGATACACAGCAGTCCATGTTGCGCTGCATTGGCAGCCCTCAAGCTCGCTCCACCCCACACCCACCTCCACTCCACCACCTGCCCAACCACTCACCTTCCACCCACCACCCACCTCCCAACCCAACCCTCACCTCCCACCCACCACCCACTCCCAACCAACCCACACCTCCCACCACCACCCAAACCCAACCCTCAAACCTCCCACCACCACACACCACCAACCCCAACCTCACCTCCCACACCACCCTCCCAACCACTCACCTCCCAACCCACCCACCGTCCCACAAGCGTACCTGAACAGTGTTGTGATACACAGCAGTCCATCTACGTTGCATGGAACCCTCAAGCTCCTTCAGATGCAGTAGCTTGCAGTTAAAATGCAGGACCTTGTACAAATCAAAGTGCCTGGCATATGCCTTCACATAGGCGTGCACTCTTAGCACCAATGCATTTTACAAAACCCATCGCAATACGTTAATGTGCGTGAGGCTAGTGTGTGTTGAGTGAATAAAGTCATTGGTGGCTGTCGTAATCCAGGGTACTTCTGGCGCGCTGTCCTTTTTTGAGCTCCCACTGCGCCGTTTTGCGCAATTTTTTGCATCCCCCTGTGGGCGCAGCAAGCAATTTGTGCGCTTTTTGCACTACAAAGCGCAGTTTTTGTTGTTTCAAGTGCGCGATAGCGTCTGGCCAATGTGGTCAAATGAAAAGTACCCTGGTTGGTGAGTGAATAAAGTCATATGGCTATCGTATAACCAAGTTCCTTCAGATGCAGTAGCATTCAGTTAAAATGCTGACTTGAACAAATCAAAGTGGCCTGGCATGGCATGACCTGGCATTGACCTTGAACAAAAATCAAAGTGCATAGAAGTGGCATGACCTTGAACAAATGTGGCATGACCTTGAACAAATGTGGCATGACCTTGGAACATGTGGCGATGACCTTGAACAAATATCAAAGTGCTCAATGTGGCAATGACCCTTGAACAAATGTGGCATGACCTTGAACATGTGGCATGACCATTGAACAAATGTGGCATGACCTTGAAACATGTGGCATGACCTTGACAAATCAAAGTGCATCAATGTGGCACTGACCTTGAACAAAATCAAAGTGGCCCTGCATCGATACCTTCAAGCAGCCTGTACCTGTACCAATGCATTACGCCAAATTCCATCATATGCGAATTGAATGACCTTGTGTGTACCTGACCAATGCAAACACCCCCAAATCGCAATACGTCAATCACAGCTTGTTGCAGTTAAGTCCATGGATGCGTGCAGGTCAAAGTGTCTGGCATATGCCTTCACATACGCGTGTACCTGCACCAATGCAAACAACCCCAAATCGCAATACGTCAATCACAGCTTGTTGCAGGTAAGTCAATGGATGCGTGCAGGTCAAAGTGTCTGGCATTGCTTTCATTGTAGGCGTGCTACCTGCACCAATGCAAACAACCCCAAATCGCAATACGTTTCAATCACAGTTATGGCTTGTACTCAAATCAAAGTTCTTCCCTCATGGGTCGTGAAATTTTACTTTTCATTCACTACGAATTCGATGTCATATCCCAAAAAATGGCAGTAGCTTGCAGGTACTACTCTTGCCAAATTGGTCAGCGCTTAAAGCGCACAAACGTCAATTGGCAGCGCTTTTTTTAGTGCAAAAGCGCAAAAAATGCGCGTTTGCGTTGCGGCCCACCAGGGGGTTTGGAAAAAACTGCGCGAAACGCACAGAGGGGCTCAAAAGACAGCCGGCACCGCGCTGCCGGCGCCGCGTTAGGTAGTACCCTGGTAGCTTGCAGTGAAGTCCTTGGATTAGTTGCAGGTCAAAGTGTCTGGCAATATGCCTTCATGTAGGCGTGTACCAACAACCAATGCAAACACCCCCCAAATCGGCAATACGTCAATTCACAGCTTTGTTGCAGTTAAGTCCACTGGATGCGTGCAGGTTAAAGTGTCTGGCATTATGCCTTCACATACGGTGTACCGCACCAATGCAATCAAACCCCAAATCGCAATACCGTCAATCACGCTTGTTCAGTTAAGTCCAATGGATGCGTGCAGGTTCAAAAGTGTCTGATATGCCTTCACATAGCCGTGTACCGACATGCAAACAACCCAAATCGCAATACGTCAATTCACAGGCTTGTTGCAGGTTAAGTCCATGGATGCAGTGCAGGTCAAAGTGTCTGGCATATGCCTTATGTAGGCGTGTACCTGCACCAATTGCACACATCAATACTTTTCATATGAAATGAATGACCCTTGTATGCACCTGCTCACCAACGCAACAACCGCAAGCAAACGTCATATTGTTGTTGTTTTAAAAGGGCAACACATGAAAGTGAAGACAACTGTGGCATCACACACCAAACACACACACTCCAACACGGATGACTCCAGTCGACAGGATCTTGGTACCACCACACCAAACACCACACACGCACACACCAACACCCACACACACCCACCATTCCTGCCCAAACACAGCTGACTCTAGTCAACAGGATCTGGCACCACCACACCACCACACCACCCCTCCCCTCTGCAACCACCCACACACACCCACACATCCTCCAATACACAGCTACATTACAGTCAAAACAGGATCTGCACCACACACCACACACACCCCTCCCCCCTACACACCCACACCAACACACACCCACACATCCTCCATACACGCTACATCCAGTCACAGGATCTTGGCACCACACACCACACCACCCTCCCCCTACAACCCACCCACACCCACACATTCCTCCATACACAGCTACACCAGTCACAGGGATTCTGGGTACCAAACACACATCACAAATTGCCCCCTCCCCCCCCCCCCCCCCCCCGCGCACACACACCACACACACACACACACACACACACACACACACACACACACACACACACACACACACCACCCCCACCCCCCCCCCACACAACACAAACACAATCCTCCATGCACATATGCATCCAGTCAACATGACCCAGAACCAAACGCACCTGCTTCCCTGTTGGGTGACCGTGCATCAGGCTTCAAGTCTTCAGGCTAGTGGGAAATCAGGGAATTGGTTACCATCTCCCACCCCCACACACACACACTGCTGAGGGCAAGGCCACTAATCTGATCCCCCCCCCCCCCCCCCCCCCCCCCCCCCCCCCTACACCACACACACCTGCTTCCCTGTTGCGGTGCCGTGTGTCAGGCTTCAAGTCTTCAGGCATAGGGGGAAATCAGGTTTAATTGGTACATCTCCCACCCCCCACACACACCCCCACACACACATTGCTGAGGGCAAGGCCACTATTCTGATCCCCCCCACACAACACACACACACACACACACACACACACACACCTGCTTCTTGTTGGGTGCGCTGCGTCAGCTTCAAGTCTTCAGAGGTAGGGGAAATCGGGGATTTGGTACATCTCTCCACCCACCCCACAAACACCCACACCCACACACACCACACACACACAAACGCACCTCTTTCCTGTTGATGGTGCCGTGTGTCAGGCTTCAGTCATTCAGGTGGGGAAATCAGGGATTTGGCAAATCTTCCCACCCACCCCACAAACACCCACCACACCACCACACATCACAAAAGCAACCTGCTTCCCTGTTGGGTGCCGTGTATCAGGCCTCAAGTCTTCAGGGTAGGGAAATCGGGAATTGGATACATCTCCCAGGGAGCTGCATAGAGAGAGGTGCAGTTATTTGGTCAAGGAAATTAACCAGTGATTTTGGGGTGTTGGTTGTGTGGTGTGTTGGGTGGTGTTGGTGCTGGTGTTGGATTGTTTGCTTGCTGCGTGATGTTGGGGTGTTTGGGGGCTGGTGCTGCTGGTGCTGCTGGTGCTGGGCGGTGCTGGTGCTTGGTTGTGCTGGGCGCCTGGTAGTGTTGGTTGTGTTGTGCTGGTGGTGCTTGTGGTCGGTGGTGTTGGAGGTGTTGGAGGTAGTTGGAGGTGTTGGTGTGTTGGTGGTGGTGTTGGTGGTGGTGTTGGTGTGGTGCTTTGGTGGTGCTGTGGTGCTGGTGGCTTGGTGGTGCGTGGTGGTGTTGGTGCTGTGGTGCTGGTGGTGTTGGTGTATTGGTGGTGTTGGTGG
The DNA here is from genome assembly GCA_022414725.1 of Microglena sp. YARC. Classification (NCBI taxonomy): domain Eukaryota; kingdom Viridiplantae; phylum Chlorophyta; class Chlorophyceae; order Chlamydomonadales; family Chlamydomonadaceae; genus Microglena; species Microglena sp. YARC. Next base: position 43,743,499 of record CM039464.1, read on the forward strand.
TGTTGGTGCTGGTGGTATTGGTGGTGTTGGTGTGTGTTGGTGGGTCGGGTAGTGGTGTGGTGGTGTGGTGGTGTTGGTGGTGTCGGTGGTGGTGTGGTGGTTGGTGGATTGGTGGTGTGGTGTTGGTGTATTGGTGTATGGTGGTGTTGTGGGTTTGGTGTTGGTGGTGTTAGTTGGTGTTGGTGCGTGGTGTTCGGTGGTGTTGGTGCTGTGGTGTTGGTGGGTGCTGGTGGTGTTGGTGGTATGGGTTGGTGTTGTGCTGGTGCGTGCTGGTGGTTCTTGGAGGTGTTGTTGGTGGTGGTGGGTCGGTGGTGGTTGCTGGTGGTGTTGTGCTGGTTGAGTGTTGGTGCTGCGTGGTGTGGTGTGGGGTGTGGTGCTGGTGGTGCTGGTGGTGTTGAGTGTTTAGGTGGTTGGTGGTGTTGGTGTTGGTGCGTGTTGGTGGTGTTGGGTGGGTGCTAAGGAAATGGCACTGTGTTCTTTTCTGGTGTGGTGTTGGGTGGTCTTGGGTGGTGCTGTGTGGTGTTAAGGAAATGAACCTGCGTCTTTTACGCAGTACCATGGTGCTCAGCAGCACTGGAAGTGCTACTTAGCAGCAATTTTTGCCCTTTGCCAAGTTTGTAGCTATGGCTCTGTATTATGGGCTCTGCAGCTATGGGCTCTGTAGCTATGGTCTTTGTAGCTATGGGCTCTGTAGCTACGGGTTTAATGCCAGCTATGGGCTCTGTAGCTACGGTTATGCCAGCTTTATGGGGCTCTGTAGCTAACGGGTTATGCAGCTATGGGTCTGTAGCTACGGGTTATTGTAGCTATGGGCTCTGGTACTACGGGTTATAGCAGCTATGGGCTCTTGTAGATACAGGTTATGTAGCTATGGGTCGTCTGTAGCTACGGGTTATGTAGCTACGGGTTATGTACGCTATGTCTCTGTAGCTATGGTCTCTGTGGCATATAGCATTTTAGCTACCGAGTATGCAGCTATGGGCTCTGTAGCTATGGGTTATGTAGCTATGGGCTCTGTAGCTACGGGTTATGCAGCTATGGGCTCTGTAGATACAGGTTAATGTAGCTCTGTAGCTACGGGTTATGTAGCTACGGGTTATGTAGCTATGGTCTCTGTAGCTATGGTCTCTGTAGCTATAGCATTTGTAGCTGCGAGTTATGCAGCTATGGGCTCTGTAGCTATGGGTTATGTAGCTATGGGCTCTTACGCTACGGGTAGCTTTATGGGCTCTGTAGCTACGGGTTATGTTAGCTACGGGTTATGTAGCTATGGCTCTGTACGCTATGGTCTCTGTAGTAGTACGGGCGAGTTTATGCAGCTATGGGCCTCTGTATGTCACTACGCGTAGCTATGGGGCGTCTTGTAGGCTTACGGTTATCGCTATGAGCTCTGTAGCTACGGGTTATGCAGCTATGGGCTCTGTAGCTACGGGTTATGTAGCTACGGGTTATGTAGCTATGGTCTCTGTAGCTATGGTCTCTGTAGCTATAGGATCTGTAGCTACGAGTTATGCAGCTATGGGCTCTGTAGCTACGGGTTGTGTACTATGGGTCTGCTAGCTACGGTATGTAGCTATGGGCTCTGTAGCTACGGGTTAATGTAGCTATGTAGCTCTGTAGCTATGGTCTGTACGCTACGGTTATGGTAGCTATGGCTCTGTAGCCATACGCTCTGTAGCTTTGGGCTCTGTAGCTATGGGTTATGCAGCTATGGGCTCTGTAGCCATAAGCTCTGTAGCTATTGGTTATGTAGCTGTGAGCTCTGTAGCCATAAGCTCTGTAGCTACGGGCTCTGTAGCCATAAGCTCTATAGCATGGCCCTGTAGCCATTAAGCTCTGTAGCTCATGGGTTATGTAGCTATGGATCTGTAGCTATGGGTTATGTAGCTTATGGGCTCTGTAAGCCATAAGCTCTTGTAGCTATGGCTCTGTAGCTATGGGTTATGTAGCTATGGCTATAGCCATAAGCTGCTGTAGCTTTGGGCTCTGTAGCTACGGGTTTATGTAGCTATGGGCTCTTGTGCCATACGCTCTGTAGCTTTGGGCTCTGTAGCTATGGTTATGTAAGCTATGGGCTCTTGTAGCTATGGGTTATGCAGCTATGGGCTCTGTAGCCATAAGGTCTGTAGCTATGGGTTATGTAGCTATGGGCTCTGTAGCCATAAGCTCTGTAGCTATGGGCTCTGTAGCCATAAGCTCTATAGCTATGGGCCCTGTAGCCATAAGCTCTGTAGCTATGGGTTATGTAGCTATAGGCTCTGTAGCCATAAGCTCTGTAGCTATGGGTTATGTAGCTATGGGCTCTGCAGCCATAAGCTCTGTAGCTTTGGGTTATGTAGCTATGGGCTCTGTAGCCATAAGCTCTGTAGCTATGGGCTCTGTAGCTATGGGTTATGTAGCTATGGGC
>CM039464.1:43750905-43815905 GCA_022414725.1 Microglena sp. YARC
CGTACGAGCGGCAGTTGTGCGGGGGAACTCTCGCGCGCAACGCGTTTCTAATTCTGGTACAGTGCGCTGTAAGTTCGCCACACAGCACGATATATCGTATGTAACCGTAGCGTCAAGAAAGACTGCGCATGTAACAATATCCTGCGCCTGCGTATGTAACAATACCCTTTCGATTCCTTCATATCGTACGATAAACACGATGACTGGAAATATCTTGCGATGTCAGTTCACGTTATCGTAATATAATGAAACCTACTGTTTGGATCAAACCTGGCATTGTACCGTTTGAAGTTTTACATACGGAACATTTTATTAGCGGTACATTGTCAATTTGTCAGAGACAGGCCATTGTTGTCCAGACATTATGGCACTGCTCGAAGTACTGAATGCCGATGTTACTGCAGATGACGGCAAGCAGCCTTAACAGGCTGCAGCCATGCATGTAGGGTATGTAACCAAGGTAAAGTATTCTGAGGCTGAGCAGGCCCGAGCGAGCCAACACCTGAGTGGGCGAATTATAGGCTTGTAGAAACCGCTACTTGGTCGGCCCTGGCCGAGTAATGTATCGCTACCAACAACCATAGTTCCTTGGGTGTTTTTCTGTATGGTTGTTTACACGGGAGTATGGGATCTGTCGCATGAGCAGTTATGTCTGCCACATGCCCGGCAATATCTCCAGACCCAGCAGTACAGCAGTTTGTGCAGACGCAGTAAATAAGCAGTACGTCTTGTTACGAGGCAGGATGTTGAGGAGGCCAGCCCGTTTGCTTTCACTGGAGCCAACCACCAATAAGGAGGGAGGGGGGGGGGCAGGGGGTAGGACAATGGCCTTCCTGAGATTGGCTGGCCATACCGGAGCTCTGTTTTCCCCCTTCCGACCCACTTTTCAGGCCATTTTGTAATACCGCACTTTTTTTCTTTTTTCTTCAAAAACCTCCGGTTTTGACAGCACTTGGGGTTTTTACCTTCCGGTTTTTCCCCCCCACTTTCAGGCAACAGTTTGGGGGCATTTTTACAAAAAAAAACGAAGTTGACAGTTGTAATACATATGAGGCATGAAGATCACTAAAATCAGCAACTTGGAGCCTTGGGTTGGTTGCGAACCCTGTAACTATCCATTTATAGCCAAACTATAAAATGTGCCTGACCACAGGCCCAATTTATATTTAGCAAAGCTACTTCACCACCTTAATTTAACTTAACTGGCAAGCCACATTGCAGTCAACTTTCATAAAGCAGAGCTGAAAAACCTGGTCATGTAAATGTCACCAGCTTGGGAATAGATCTGGCATTCACAACAGAAGTTTATTTATTTGGACAAAATAATTCCTACACAGCTACTACTTGGAATAAGCTGCAGCATCTACAGTCCCTCAAGGAAAGGGTCCACTTCGTTGTCATTCATCAGGGGAGGCATGCCAGCAATGACCTCATCGTCATCGGAGACGGGGTCCCTATCAGACTCATCACTCTCACTGCTGAGCTCACTCATCTCATCATCATCGTCCTCATCTACACCAGACTCCGCCTCAGAGTTAGTCACAAACTCGTCGTCGTACTCCTCCTCGTCGAAGGCGGCAGGGTCATCAAACGAAGGAAGGAAGCAAGAAGGTAAGTTAGGTTATTGACAGTGAGTTTCAGGTATTTCATGACGTTGCATTGTTGACTGAGTCTGGAACTATTACTACATGCTAGTCTCTGCGAATTTCAACTAGCAGCAAAGGGTCAAGTGGCTGGCAATGCAGATGGGCTGCCACTGTTACACATGTGGATGCAAAGTTGTAGAACCAGATCTGGAGTTCGTAAGGCAGTAGGGGACTGTGAATTTCAACTAGCAGCAGGGGGTCAAGTGGCTGGCAATGCAGATGGGCTGCCACTGTTACACATGTGGATGCAAAGTTGTAGAACCTGATCTGGAGTTCGTAAGGCAGTGGGGGACTGTGAATTTCAACTAGCATCAGGGGGTCAAGTGGCCGGCAATGCAGATGGGCTGCCACTGTTACACAAGTGGATGCAAAGTTGTAGAACAAGATCTGGAGTTTGTAAGGCAGCAGGGGTCAAGTGGCCGGCAATGCAGTTGGGGTTGGCGAATGCACGCGACCGTACTAGGCTACATGACTTACAGCTCAGAAGTGTTCGTTGACCACCCTTGGAACGAGTTGAGTCCATGACGATCAGGCGCCAAGAGCAATAACGCCCTGCAGTTCCTTGCGCTCAGAAGTCCGCTCAGAAGTCCGCGAGGGCAGCAGCAGAAGGGGGAGGGGGAGGAGGAGGGGGAGGGGGAGGAGGAGGAGGAGGGGGAGGAGGAGGAGGACGTCTGATGCGATGAGATCTCGCTTCAACAAATGCGACGAGCCAGTCAAAGACTCAAGGATCAAGGCCGAGGAGAAGCTGCTGCAAGAGGCTGCAGCCGGGTAACGACACCATCAAGTAGCTTCAACAAACGTGAGGTTCCAGAGAAGCTCGAGTGCGAAATGGGGTGTGCAGGCTATTAAATACTCACGGGTTCAGTTCAAATTTCTGTGGCGAATGAGCCCTAACAGGGCAAGTTTAAAGGGAGGGAAGAGCTTTCATCTTTCTCTTCCATAAGGGCAGGTGTTGGGAAGGTCAAGGAAGACGAAGTTTCAACTGTCCAGAAACTCATGGGCACCACTCACCATGAAAGCTACACAGCTACTCAGCTACAAAGCTGAGTCGGATACCGGAAACCCTGGTCGAATTTCGGTCGGTCTGACCGGAACTCGCCCTCAGAATTGGTCGGTGCATACCGGAACGGACTCCCGAGAAAGTTCCGGGCAAACCGACATTGGGGATTTTGGGCTCCGGTATACCGACCATAAAATAGCCAATACCGGAATACCGATCGGTATGTTCTATCATTCCCCTGGGGGAGGGGTTTGGGGCCTGTTCCATTTGTCTTCTGCACGCGACAATGGACTGAATGGACACAGTGGCATGGGTGTGAAGGTTGGTGCAGAGCTTGAGGGCGGCTACTTTGGAGATGCCTAAGCGGGTGAGGCTGGGAAGTGCATTGATGGATATGGTCCCTGTGGTACCCAATGTAACAACTGAGTATACCGTATATCAATTATACCTGAACAGGATCTGTCCTTCAGCTGGTACACTCTTCTGTTTATATTCAATATACCGTATATCTTTACACCGACCTTTCAGAGCCTGTGATAGGGTCTTGTACCGATTCCCCTTTTCAGAGTATTTAACCCAGTGGTTGGTGTCAGAGCAGTAGCCGGCTTCAACTACCATATATGGATGGGGATTTTTATATAGGATGCAGATACTGCAGACTCAAACTCATTTACAGAGGAGAAGATAGCAATAGGCGCCGTAGCGCAGTCTAAGAAGGAGATGGCAGCAGTACAACTAGTTCTGCAACAGTAGTGCACGCAGCCACAGGAGGCGTCACCACTGTGCCGCAAGCGGTACACAGTCCAGTCGGGACTCAATGCCACTCAAGGTACGACCTATAAGTCGTACTATAACAGGGGGACATGAGATGGGATTGGGACATGTTTGTTGAGCCAGGGTCAAGAGGAGGTCTGGTCTGAGTTTGTCCCAGGTGGTTTGGGCCATGTTAGGGGGTTTCATAGGCGCAGTATATATAGGTATGATCAGGAGAAGAACAAAATCTCCCCCCCCCCCTTGCGCCTAAAACACCTGCCCCCACCCCCATTTGTTTAGAAATACCCAACTCAAATTATATATGGATAATGGGTTTGAACTGCTCACATATTTAGCTTCTTTTGGCGGAGCCCCCCCTTCTGGGGGGCGGGAGCCCCCAGTGTTACCCATTTGTCCGTCCGTCCATCCATCCATCCATCCATCCATCCGTCTGACCGTGATGAAGCCCGACACGTCAGCCAACGGTCTCGTAACTGACTCGCTTCCGTTGCCCCCTGTCGCTCCCTCGCGATCACTCTCCGCCAATTTTTAGCGTCGCAGGCGACGCTGCATCAAACTTGTCTGGTCTGTAACTGTGCCTATTAAAAGTGGATATATATTTTTGAGATGGAGTGTTTGTGGGTGGGTGGGTGGGTGGGTGTAATCAAACAGGTTTCGCTGCTATATGCAACTCCTCCAACATGAAATTCCCTTGGTCTTACCATGACCTCCGATTATCCCCTCCAGACTCCACCCGAACCAGCCCCCCCACCCCTAACCTGCGCCGACTCAGGCGAATGACCATAGCAGTAATATTGTCGGCAGAGCCCTGATGGTATGCCGCATTCACTAGTGCCGCGGCAGCCTGGGTTACATTGCTCCCTCTGGACAGCTGCTCATTGACTATGGCACAGCCTGCCGCATCTTCTATGATGTCAGTAACGCCATCAGACACGAGGTAGATGAAGGCGTCCAGCTCCGGGTTTAGCTGGCGGGCTTTCACGTAGGGGTCTGCAATCACGTAGGGCTGGAGGGTCTTATCGCCGAAGGCGCGCGAGACGGCCAAGCAACCCTGGACGCGGCCCCACAACACACAGCCGCCAGCGGCCGTCACGCGCTGAATTTCTGACGGCGCCACGTGCGCCACTGGCTTGTGGTCTTGCGACAAGCGGATTGCCCGCCTGGCCCCGGGGTAGCCAGTGTACAGGACGGCCCGGCAGTCCCCAGCATTGGCCACGAACAAGGTCATCTGACCGGCCGACTTGGTGATCAGGCAAGAGATGGAGCATGAGCCTGTAGGGTGGAAATAAGTTGGACACAAGATCAGTATGTGGTGGTAGGGGTGGGGGTGGTGATGATGGTGATAGTGGTGATAATGCAATATTCAGCCCTGGGATAGACACCACTTGCTGCTGCTTGTATTGCAGGTATGTGATGGTGCTGTGGTGATGATGTTGGCAACGAACAAGGTCATCTGGTCAGCCGACTTGGTGATCAGGCAAGAGATAGAGCAGGAGCCTGTAGGGTGGAAATAAGTTGGACACAAGATCAGTACGTGGTGGTGGTGGTGGTGACAATAGTGATGACGATGCAATATGGACAGGAGTTCAGTTTGTGACGGTGACAGGTGGTGGGGGTGATGGTGATAGTGATGATGATGCAATATTCAGCCCTTGGATAGACACCACTTGCTGCTTCTTGCTCTGCAGGTTTATGATGGTGCTGTGGTGGTGATGATGGCCACGGACAAGGTCATCTGGTCAGCCGACTAGGTGATCAGGCGAGAGATTGAGCAGAAATCTGCTGGGTAGAAACAGGTTGGGCAGAGTGAGGAGGGCAAGAGTTCAGTGTGAGGTGGGTACAAGTGCATGGATGAATGCAAAGTGAGGCAAAGGTCTAGGGTGGGGTGGGAACATGTGCATGGCTGTCATGTGAGGTTAGGGTGCATTCAGTTGGTGGTGCGTACTGGTGCATTGTTGTCATGTGAGGTTAGAGTGCATTCAGTTGGTGGCGGGTACTGGTGCATTGTTGTCATGTGAGGTCGACAAACACAAGTATACAAAAAAATCAGGACATGCAAGCACAACTCACCACCTCCACCTCCACCATCATAATTCATATCACCACCACCACCACCTCCACCATCATAATTCATATCACCACCACCACCTCCACCACCACCATGAGGTTGATGATGATGATGATGGTGATGATGATGATGATGATAATGGTGATCATAAAAACAAGAACGCCATTGGACGCAACACCGAAGTGCAAACTTCTGAGAATCTCAACAGGTTGCGTGGGATGGACGAGATCATCTCATTTGCAAGCTTACTAGACAAAAACACCAATACAGTAATTCGCTGTACTTCATGCCCAAGGCACTCGCCTGCCTGTCCATGTCAACAACACCTGTACTTCATTGTCCTTCATGGTACCAAATGCACAGGCATACCTGCTTCGGATGCACTCGCTAGCCTGTCCATGTCAATGACAGCAGTACTTCATTGTCCTTCATGGCCATTCATGCACAGGCATACCTGCTTCGGATGCACTCGCCAGCCTGCCCATATCAAAAGCACCAGTACTTCATTGTACTTCATGCACACGCATACCTGCTTCGGATGCACTCGCCAGCCTGTCCATGTCAGCATTGGTTCTCACATAAGCTGCTGACATAGCGTTGTGAATGGCTTTGACGGGGGGCCCTGCGCCGTTTGCATCCGCAATATTCACACCTGGAATAGCCGCCACATGCTGCTGCTTGTTCTGCAGGTATGTGATGGTGATGTTGGTGTTGATGGTGGCGGTGGTGGTGGTGATGTTGATGGTGGTGGTGGTGATGTTGATGGTAACGGTGGTGGTGATATTGATGGTATGCATTCTGCAGGTATGTGATGGTGGTGGTGGTGATGGTGGCGAGGGTAATGTTGGTGATGCAATATTAGGCCCAGGAATAGGTACAAGTTGCTGTTACTTGTTTTGCAGGCATGTGATGGTGGTGGTCTTTCCTTTCGCTGATCCTTGTGATCAATTCTTCTCCCTTTCCTTTCGCTGATCCTTGTGATCAATTCTTTTCTCTTTCCTTTCGCCACTTTCAACTGTTTATATCTCGTCTCGAGAAAGTTTTCAACTTAGATTCTAGTCCATAGACCCCTCTGCCTGGAAAGAAGCTTTACCCCCCCCCCACCCCTTTCACCCCCTAAACCAACTTCAAGTTCAGAATACCTGCAGCAGCATCCTATGCAACTCCTAGGACACACTGTTTTGTTTTGGCCGACACTTTTTATGTGTGGCCGACACTGTTTTTCTTTTTTGGCCGACACTGTTTTTCTTATTTGGCCGACACTGTTTTTCTTATTTGGCCGACACTGTTTTTCTTTTTTGACCTACACCCGCCGACACTATTTTCTTTTGGCCGATACTGTTTTTCTTTTTTAGCCGACACTATTTTTTTTTTGGGCTACGCGTAGCAGCTTCTACGCAGCTCTCTTTCCCTGCCCTTAGGCCAAACCAGAAGCTAACCAGTGTGTCTGCAAACCGGCATGACAGGCATTCCAATACAGCCGAAGCTTTGGGCTTGACCCAGCGGCTGGCTGATTTGAAATGCCGGTCTTTGAAATAAATTCTCAGAGCACCTCAACGCCTCGGCTTACCTACAGCAAAACCCTCTGCAACTCCTTGGACACTTGGCCCCCCCCATGGCCCTCATACAGACCGGCCAAGAAGGCCCGAGAAATACCATATTTGCATGATGACATTTAGAATATGTTCCTGGAACTCGTCTAGACCTCTGCTTGTCCGTAGGTTCCCTGGACTTGCCAAGGCCTCTGCTCACCTACAGTAGTACCCTCTGCACCTCCTTGGACATCGTAGTCGGTCTTGCTCGTGGCCGTCATAGACACTGGCCAAGAAGGCCTAAGAAATATCATATTTGCATTATCACATTTGAAATATGTTCCCTGAAGACGTCAAGACCTCTGCTCACGTACAGCAGCACACTCTGAACCTCCTTGGATATAGTAGTCGGTCTTCCCTGTGGCCTTTATGTACACCGGCCAAGGAGGCCTATGTAATATCGTATTTGACGTACCATACCGGTATTTGAAACAAATTCCCTAACCACCTCAACGCCTTGGCTCACCTGCAGCAATACCCTCTGAAACTCCTTGGATATTGTAGCCGGTCTTCCCCGAGGCCATCAAAGACACTGGCCAAGGAGGCCTAACACATATTGTATTTGACATACCATACCGGTATTTGAAACAAATTCCCTGGGCACCTCAACGCTCACAGCAGTACCCTCTGCACCTCCTTGGACATCGTAGTCGGTCTTCCTCGTGGCCATCAAAGACACTGGCCAAGGAGGCCTAATACGTCTTGTATTTGACTTACCATACCGGTATTTGAAACAAATTCCCTGGGCACCTCAACGCTCACAGCAGTACCCTCTGCACCTCCTTGGACATCGTAGCCGGTCTTCCTCGTGGCCATCAAAGACACTGGCCAAGGAGGCCTAATACGTCTTGTATTTGACTTACCATACCGGTATTTGAAACAAATCCCTGAACTCGTCAAGGCCTCTGCTCACCTACAGCAGCACCCTCTGCACCTCCTTGGATATTGTAGTCGGTCTTCCATGTGGCCGTCATAGACACCGCCAAGGAGGCCTGATAAATGTCATATTTCAGGGTCTTGACGAGCTCAAAATAAGAAATACCATCTCGGTATTTGAAACAAATTCCCGTAAGACGTCAAGGCCTCTGCTCACCTGCAGCAACACCCTCTGTAACTCCTTGGACACTTGGTCCCCCCCATGGCCGTCATAGACACCGGCCAAGAAGGTGGTCCCTGTCTTGAGCACCGCCACTGTGTCCTCCTGGTAATCTCTCAGCCCTTGAATGGAGTGGTGACCATACCTGAGAGCAAGATTGGAGCATGTGTCTATTGACATGAATACCTGGGATGTGCTGGTGTTGGTGCTGGTGTTGGTGCTGGTGTTGGTGCTGTTGGTAGTGTTGACCCTCTGACCATACCTGGGAGCAAGATTGGAGCATGTGTCTTTTTGATAAGAATGGAGTGGTGACCATTACTGAGAGCAAAAATGGAGCATGTATCTATTGACATGAATACCTGGGTGGTGCTGGTGCTGGTGTTGGTGCTGGTGTTGTTGTTGTTGTTGTTGGTGGTGCTGTTGTTGTTGTTGTTGTTGGTGGTGGTGGTGTACTTGGTGTTGACCCTCTGACCAGACCTGAGAGCAAGATTGGAGCATGTGTCTTTTTGATAAGAATGGAGTGGTGACCATAACACACCTACGAGAAATCACAATTAAATTGGATCAAGCATCTATTGATAAGAATGGAGTGGTGACCATAGCACACCCAAGAGGAACTAAAATTATAATTTAATTGGATCAAGCATATTTTGATAAGAATGGAGTGGTGAGCATAACACACCTAAGTGCTATTAAAGTTCACATTAAATTGGATCAAGCATACTTGGATAATAATGGAGATGTGACGCAATAGATTATGATCTTAGTGCTCTTATAAATTCAACAACGATTACTGTACTCACGTTATGGTCAGATCGTGCACTTGGTGCTCTTCTAAACTCAACAATGATAACCGTACTCATGTTATGGTCGGATCATGATACTGGTGCTCTTATAAACTCAACAACAATTACCCTACTCATGTTATGGTCAGATCGTGCACTTGGTGCTCTTCTAAACTCAACAATAATAACCGTACTCACCTTATGGTCAGATCTCGGTGCTTTTGTGTGTGCCCTAAATGGCCCTAAAAAGCTATAAAAAGCGAGAATAGAAATGATGTCCCTGGAGGAGGCCTACAACAATAAAGCTAGAAAAATCCCACTTTCAGATTTGAAACAGAAATCCCTGGATGACCATACTCCCATTATGGTCAGATCGTGATCTTAGTACTCTTTTGTGTGCCCTACATGGTCATAAAAAGCCATAAAAAGCTATGGAAACAATGTCCCTGGAGGAGGCCTACGACAATAAAGCTAGAAAAATCCCACTTTCAGATTTGAAACAAAAATCCCTGGATTACTGTACTCCCGTTATGGTCAGATAATGATCTTAGTGCTTTTTGTGTGCCCTAAATGGCCCTTAAAAGCCATGAAAAGCTATAGAAACGATGTCCCTGGAGGAGGCCTACATCAATTAGGCTAGAAAAATCCCACTTTCAGATTTGAAACAAAAATCCCTGGATGACCGTACTCACGTAATGTTGAGATCGTGCACTTGGTGCTCTTATAAACTCAACAACGATTACCCTGCTCACGTAGTGGCCAGATCGTGCAATTGGTGATCTAATAAACTCAACCCCAACCCAAATCCCAACCCACCCCCAAAATCCCTGGATGACTGTACTCACGTAATGGTGAGATCGTGCACCTGGCGTTCCTGCTCTGTTGGTGTTGGCGGACCGACCCTTGTCCTAAAAAAATAAGGCTAGAAAAAACCCACTTTCAGATTTGAAACAAAAATCCCCGGATTACTGTACTCACGTAATGGTGATATCGTGCACTTGATGTTCCTGCTCTGTTGGTGTTGGCGGACCGACCCTTGTCCTCATGGAACCCGTGGTAGCAGCTGCTGTTGATGCCATGGAACCATTTCCACCATTTCCACTTATTGTCCTCGTAGCTGCCGGCCGACTGTTGACGCTCTCCCCTCTCCTGCCTGCACCTGCTGGGGTTGGGTTGGGTTGGGTTGGGTTGACGCTCTCCCCTCTCTTGCCTGTGCCTGCTGGGGTTTGGTTTGGTTTGGTTGGGTTGACGCTCTCCCCTCTCCTGCATGTACCTGCTGGCGTGTGTGTTTGTGTGTGTGTGTGTGGTGTGTGTGTGGGGGGAAATGAAACCACAAGCTGTCCCCCTTGTACACGAGCAGGGAGCTGTGCAATGTAGAAGGCGTGTGTGTGTGTGTTGCGTGTCTGGTGTGTGTGTGTGGTGTGTGTTTGGTGTGTGTTTGGTGTGTGTGTGTGTCTGGGGGGGAGGGGGGGAGATGTAATCCTGCCTGTACCTGCTGGGGTTAGTGAATGGTTGGACGAATACATGGACGGGCGGACAGATGGATGGATACATGGATATGTGTATGGATGGATGGATGTATGTATGGGTGTATGTATGTATGGGTGTATGTATGGATGGGTGTATGTATGGATGGGTGTATGGATGTATGGATGGGTATATGGATGTATGGATGGGTGTATGAATGTATGGATGGGTGTATGTATGGATGGGTGTATGTATGAATGGGTGTATGGATGGATGGGTGTATGAATGGATGGGTGTATGGATGGATGGGTGTATGGATGGGTGTATGGATGGATGGGTGTATGAATGGATGGGTGTAAGGATGGATGGGTGTATGGATGGATGGGTGTATGGATGGATGGGTGTATGGATGGATGGGTGTATGGATGGATGGGAGTATGGATGGATGGGTGTATCGATGGATGGGTGTATCGATGGATGGGTGGATGTATGGATACATAAGATATATGGATACTTGGGTGTATATATGGATGGATGGGTATGCGGATGTATGTATGGATAGATGGATGGATATATGGATGCACACATATGTGAATGCGCGGGTGCGTGCATGCTACGTTGGTTCACACCAGACACCTACCTATGGTAGCCGTATAAACAAAAAAGACACAGATGGATGCACACATATGTGAATGCGTGGGTGGGTGCATGCTTTGTCGGTTCACATGACATCTACCTATGGCAGCCATAAATAAATAAATAAATACATAAATAAGGAGGATGCCAGGAGCCATAGAAAGTCCGGCACGGCCCATGTTGGGGTACCGGGCAGTAGCTTCCATTAGAGGATCACGTGATCTATCAATACCCCTGGGTCTGGCGACATTCTAGGCACCTTCTCGCCCCCCTCCCACCCCCCTTCTCCCCCCAACCGGCCCCTTGCCAACTTTTTTCTAACTTTTTTCTGACTACTCCATTTCATCACTGGAGAAGCTTAACGACTTCGACTTGATGCAAGCGTGCTACTTCCATAGTTTACAGACACCTGCTCTGTAATTCAAGTTCAATTTCGAGTTCAAGTTCAAAACCTTGCTGTACCGGTGATCTGCTGCTTATCCTGGTCTGAGTTTGGCATGGATGTATCAATAAGCACTGCACAGTCGAATGCGACCATCGAGGAGTCAATTCACGACGAAAGTCCATCCAAGAGGCAGCATGTCGACCTGAGTGATAGCCGCCTGCTGTCTGACGATGATCAGGGAAGCACATGTCCTCTTTGTGCTCGGTCGGCAACTGAATACGCGGGGTCGCAACAGTTCGAGCAGCACAAGAAGTTCTGCCGAGGCACTCAGGCAAAAATCCCTCCATGTCAGTCTGGGAAGGTCTGGACAGCTGCTGATGATGTTACAGCCAGAAGGCCAACTCAGATGACAAGGCGGAATGCACCAACACCCCGCTTGTGTGCCCTCGTTGACAAGCCACCATATGGAGGTGCGGAATGGAGCCCCACCACAAGGAAAAGCACAGTGGTTTGGCCCAAGAACCCCCAATTGGGGCTTGCGAGGTGGCACACATGGCAGTTGTGATGAGCAAGTTGAGCCTCGACAGCCTCGACTATAGTTTCTTATCTGATGTGCATGCTGGGGACCAGAGCAAGTTGAAGGCCTGATAGGGGCCTAACCAACCTAACAATAGCTTCTTGTTGTATACTTAGAGCAGAGCAATTTATGGACCCTTACAGGCCCATACAATGGTTCGAGACATGGCTTTTGTTTTAGGCTACAGGCAGCTCAAGGCAGCAGCTTCTAGACAGCTTCCCTGGCTGGCTATTCAGCCCAAACTAAAGCATGCTAGTACACCTTGAAGCTAACATAAACATGGTGGGCGTATGTGGGTGTTACATTTAGACCTTTTGGTGGGTTTCATGTAGCAAGCCCATGCAGTTTTCAGGCCAATACCAGGCCAGTCATTTATAAAGGATGTAAAAGGAAGGCAAGGATCTATAAGAAAGCTGAAAGCTTAGTTAACTAGGGTGCATATTGGATTATTTTGTAATCGTGCACAGGCCGTGTTTAAAACAATCCACTCTCCGGGCTTTTGAAAATGCAGGCTACTAAAGGAGATGATTTGCCACAACATGGGCTAGGTGTTATCTAAATTTGGTGGGGTACTTCCTACTTTTCTGGGGGCGTACCAGATATTTTCCGAATGTTATCCTCCGGAATAAATACATAAATAAATGAATAGTACGCCTTGTTACGAGGAACGAGGTTGAGGAGGCCAGCCCGTTTGCTTGCACTGGGGCAAAGTACTAACCTGTGAGGCCAGCCTCGTGTGCAGCCATAAATACATAAATAAATAAATAAATAAATACATATGGGATAAATAAATAAATAAATACATAAATAAATAAATAAATAAATACATACAGAATTACACAAATAAATGAATAGTACGCCTTGTTACGAGGCATGAGGTTGAGGGGGCCAGCCCGTTTGCTTGCACTGGGGCAAAGTACTAACCTGTGCAGCCATAAATACATAAATAAACAAATAAATACATATGGGATAAATAAATAAATTAATAAATTAATAAATACAGAAATACACAAATAAATAAATAGTACGCCTTGTTACAGGGCATAAGGTTGAGGGGGCCAGCCCGTTTGCTTGCACTGGGGCCAGTGTTTGTTTTTTCGACGACGCATCCCCATTCCGTCGCCATTCCGTCAAATGCTACACCCCCCTGGACCCTCCGATATCGGGACGTGCTGCCCCCCAACCCCCCCAGGCTCCGCGGTTGGCGCTCCGCCATGCGATGGCTACGCAACTGTCCTGAGATCAGGGTTGAGTAGCCCAAGTAGCGACTCAACCTGGACTACAGAAATCTGAAATAAAAAACACTGACTGGGGCTAACCACTAACCTGTGGCAGCCATTCGATTGGAAGCAGTAGCTGTCGCTGAGTATAGGGCAGACTTGCCAGACGGTGATGACGCCGAACCAGTGGTTGCAGCCAGACTAGAGCTGCCTCGGCCAACAGGAGAGCCTTGGTCCGCACTGTTCCCAGATAATTGCCTGTGCAAGGCACTGCCACCACTGCCTCCACTGGCAGATATGCGTTTGGAGAGGGAGCTAAGTGGCTTGGTGGTGCCATAAGGTAGACTGCTCCCCAAACGGTTTGTTATGGGAGAACCTTGGGACCCAGCGGGAACCGAGGCTTTCTCACCAACCTGGGTGCATGCAGATGTGGGGCGATGTCAGGCACATGCATACATAGGGTGATGTCAGACACATGCTTATGTGGGGTGGTGTCAGACACATGCTTATGTGGAGAGATGTTGTGTTGCTTGCATCAATGACAAATTGGTGTGGGAGTGGTTGTGCGTAGGTTTGATTTTAATCACCACTTCTTCCATCAATGGCGATGCACTGCACATGTACAACATACTTAGAATCTTAGAGTATGTTAGGCACGGCCGACTCCACCTTCGGCCGCTCTTGGCGTTGCAGGTCGTCGTCAACCGCGATGGTAGCTTGTCCAGTTGAGGTAGGAGACCGCTCCCCACCCGCGTACGACGGGCTCCCTCAACACCACGCCCCACCAGGCTTTATCATTGCCTTAGGCACGGCAGTTTGATGCTGGTTTAGGGCTTTGGACATTCAAAGGGGAGCACCCATGAGTAGGGACCGGCATATCATATGATATTGACCAGAGGCGAGTATGATATCATATGATATCAATGTATCATACACATTGCATCACATGATCTTGTCTATAAATGGTAACTTCAGCCTAGTCAGACTGCCAGCATCATATGACACCGTATGATATCATATGATGACATGATATCATATAATATCAATATATCATACTGCCGTTCCCTACCCATGAGTCAGAGCTACCTCTGCACAAACCCACGCACGCACCGTCGCACCCATGCAAGCATGCATACTGCACATTCCTACTCTCATGTGCACATACATCACCTTCTTTCCAACGTATACATACATGGCCGCCTTTCCAACGTGCACATAAATCACCACCTGTCCAACGTGCACTAACATCACCTCCTTTCCAACGTACACATACATCACCGCGTTCTCAACGTGCACATGCATCACTGCCTTTCCAACGTGCACATGCACCACTGCCTTTCCAATGTGCATATGCATCATCCCCTTTCCAACGTGCACATACATGGCTGCCTTTCCAACGTATACATACATCACCGCCTTTCCAACGTGCATATACAAAACCGCCTTTCCAACATGCACATGTATCACCGCCTTTCCAACGGGCTTATACAACAACGCCTATCCAACGTGCACATGCACCACTGCCTTTCCGATGTGCATATACATCATCCCCTTTCCAACGTGCACATACATGGCTGCCTTTCCAATGTATACATACATCACCGCCTTTTCAATGTGCACATACATCACCACCTTTCCTACCTGCACATACATGGCTGCCTTTCCTACGTGCACATAAATCACTGCCTTTCCAACATACACATTCATCACCGCCTTTCCTACGTGCACATACATCATTTCCTTTCCAATGTGCACATATATCACCGCCTTTCCAACGTGCACATGTATCACCGCCTTTCCAACGTATACATACATCACCGCCTGTCCAACGTGCACATGCACCACCGCCTGTCCAACGTGCATATACAACAACGCCTTTCCAACGTGAACATGCACTACTGCCTTTCCAATGTGCATATGCGTCATCCCCTTTCCAACGTATACATACATCACCGCCTTTCCAACGTGCACATGCACCACTGCCTTTCCAATGTGCATATGCATCATCCCCTTTCCAACGTGCACATACATGGCTGCCTTTCCAACGTATACATTCATCACCGCCTTTCCAACGTGCACATGCACCACTGCCTTTCCTACGTGCACATACATGGCTGCCTTTCTGACGTGCACATACATGGCTGCCTTTCCAACGTATACATACATCACCGCCTTTCCAACGTGCACATACATGGCTGCCTTTCCGACGTGCTCATATATCACCGCCTTTTCAACGCGCACATACATCACCACCTTTTCTACGTGCACATACATGGCTGCCTTTCCTACGTGCACATGCATGGCTGCCTTTCCTACGTGCACATACATGGCTGCCTTTCCAACATGCACATTCATCACCTCCTTCGTACGTGCACATTAATCATAGCCTTTCCTACGTGCACATACATGGCTGCCTTTCCAATGTGCACATTCATCACCGCCTTTCCTACGTGCACATACATGGCCGCCATTCCAACGTGTACATAAATTACCGCCTGTCCAACGTGCACATAGGAAAGGACTTTCTCTGCCTTTCTGTCTGACTCCTAAGTAGGCGCTGTTTTGTGTTAGAGTCCCACTTCCTGGGGTAAAAATCCTTTGACTACAAATAAAACAATAATTGTAGCTAAAATACAGATTGGTAACTGACCTTAGGGGTGAGGCCATTCTTGGTATCCCTCTTATATCGGTCCTGCCAAGGGAGGGAGAAACAATTCAACATAAGGGCACAACACAAGTAGTTGAGTATGACACATGAGGGCAGTACAAGGGCAATGCAGAAGTAATTGAGTACGGTTGACGAGGGCAATACACAAGTAGTTGAGTACGGTTGACGAGGGCAATACACAAGTAGTTGAGTACGGTTGACAAGGGCAATACACAAGTAGTTGAGTACGGTTGA
Organism: Microglena sp. YARC; assembly: GCA_022414725.1. Lineage (NCBI taxonomy): Eukaryota > Viridiplantae > Chlorophyta > Chlorophyceae > Chlamydomonadales > Chlamydomonadaceae > Microglena > Microglena sp. YARC. Next base: position 43,767,054 of record CM039464.1, read on the forward strand.
CGAGGGCAATACACAAGTAGTTGAGTACGGTTGACAAGGGCAATACACAAGTAGTTTAGTTGGATCCATGAGGGCAATACAAGGGCAATGCATAAGTAGTTGAGTACAATCGATGAAGGCATTGAATGAGTGGTTGAGTGTGACCTATGAGGGCATTACAAGGACAATGCAGAAGTAGTTGAGTACGGTTGACGAGGGCAATACACAAGTATTTGAGTTGGATCCAAGAGGGCAGTACAAGGGCGATGCAGAAGTAGTTGCTTGCGAACGATGAGAGCAATACATGAGTGGTTGAGTATGACCCATGAGAGCAGTACAAGGGTAATGCAGAAGTAGTTGAGTACGGTTGACGAGGGCAATACACAAGCAGTTAAGTATGATATATGAGGGCAGTACAAGGACAATGCAGAAGTAGTTGAGTACGGTTGCCCGGGGCAGTACACAAGTAGTTGAGTATGATCTATGAGAGCAGTACAAGGGCAATGCAGAAGTAGTTGAGTACGATCGGGGAGGGCAATACATGAGTGGTTGAGTATGATCTATGAGGGCATTCCAAGGGCAATGCAGAAGTAGTTGAGTATGATCGATGAGGGCAATACACAAGCTGAGTCGGATCCACAAGGGAGGTACAAGGGGGCATAAGTAGTTGAGTATGGTTGATGAGGGCTAAAAACGAGTAGTTGAGTATGCCCCATGAGTCAGTACAAGGGCAATGCAGAAGTAGTTGAGTATGATCTATGAGGGCAATACACAGTAGGTTAAGTGCACCAACACCAATCAAAGAATTAGATTACTATCAGCGATGCCATCTCAGTACTCTTGGACATTCTGCTGCGTCCACACGTGCAAGATCACAAATTATAGATATGAGCAGGATGAACCGAAATGGGCAGGTGGAACATTGTACTTTCAAAACCACCAGGCACTTTGTTGACAGCCTGGGGAAACAAGGGACCTGCCCACGTGAAGTACAGATCCAGGAAAACTCAATGCCAGCCTTTGTCAGAAGCTGCCATGCTAATCTTCTCTGTCCAGTACAGATGTTCTCTTTCCAAATTGTGCATGGGCAAACATTGGTCAGAAATCCTCTCAGGAACTCCAGAGGCCAGGTGTGGATAGAGGTGCCCCGAAAGCCCCAGGAGGAATCTGCTGACCAGCAGTTCGAGGGTACCATTTCCCAAGCACCCAAGCACGCGTCCATTTTCCTTGGACACATGTGCGGTCTGACGTGTCGCACCTGGCTCATGCCAAATGCCTGCTTCTAGATGGCGTATGCGACGCGCCCAAATTAGAAGCTCGACAAGGGCTCCGAATGCTCGCGTACTGAGGTTGGTCTATGATAGCAATCCACTTCGAGGGCACCGGAAATGGCTAGAGGAGGGGTAATGGGGCAAGCAAAAGGCTAGGGGCATCGCTGCCAAGCGGCAGTGAGGAAGACTTAGTTTTGCTTATAATCTGTGATTCGAGGACGGACCTTGGAAAGCTAAGGCATCAGCAATGCGAAGACAAATTCAACAGACATACGCAGAAAGAAAAGGGAGTTTCAACTTCGAACGTTGGCTGCTACGGCAGAATAAGCATGATAGGCAGAGATAGTAGCTGAAGAGATCTGATTTTGATTTCGATGTAAGACAGCTTTCTATCGTCAACTGTCAACTGCCAACTGTCAGCTCGGAGAATAAACATCAGCTGCGGGACCCATCATCGGCTATTAGAAAACATTTGAGAAAAATAAAACGCGAGCAAACTCTATTCAGTGCCACCAGCCCGAAATGCGCTCGCAGACAGTCGAGGCTACGCTGAGGCGAATCGGAGTTGTTCAAGCTGTTGTTCAGCTACACATAGCTACACATGCTCTGTAAGTTATACGTCGGTCATACAAGACGAGAGTGCATCTGAACTTGACTGAAGCTAGCTTTCTTCGTTTCCACATTTTCACCGGCATTAGGGGGTTAGATTGTTAGGATTAGGCTGTAGGAGACGCACAGCATTACCATCCCGACCTTGCATACGCACCCACCAGGCTGTTACTTTTTCTCTGAGGTCCGCCAATTATTTCCATTGGCCATTGAATTACATCCTCTATGCAATCCTCTACGGACTTCACGCAAGGCGAGAACGCTACGCGCCTCGGGCCCTCCCCCCGGAAGAATCGAGTCACCTACAGCGACCGCTTCATTCCGTCAAGAGCAGCTCACGGGCGTTTGGATTTCAGCATTCTCGACCGGGAAATAGTCACAAGCGAGGTGTCACAAAATGCGACTGAACGAGAGGTAACGGCCTGGGGCTGCTGGCAACACCCGAGGCAGGGCAAGGTTTCACAATGATATGATGCATGTGGGAAGATCTGGCCTGGGATTTGAATTGTTGGGTTCCATCAATACATCCTCTGGTTGGATTCACTTCTGGGGCCCCATGCCCACCATCAAACCGATTTGGTGCAGGGCTTATTTCTTGTGGGCTGCCACTTATTCATTATGGGCTGCCCAACTAGTTTCACCTCTCCCAGTAGTTCAGAACGAATCTTGTTTATATGTCAGAGTTGGGCAAGGCCATGTTAGCCTATTTGGCTGCCCACATATTTCAGGGCAGTCACCAGCCAAATCATAGCATATCAATGCCAGACTAATGGGGGCATTTCCATGTACCAACATTGCACACTTGCATGGGTGATGGGGACTTCCCGCTCCATGCACATACATACATACAAACACACACACACACACTCACACACACGGATAATGTCCCCTCCTTACCCACCACCACCACACACAGAACTGAACAGACACAGCCCATTGTTGCTTATAATTGAGCTGCTTGTTGCCCGAGCCCCCAGCCACACAAACGCACAAGGAAAGGCCTTCCCCTTCCCCGCCACTTCACACCACCACCACCACACGCAAACACACACACTACTCACACACACGGAAAATGTCCCCTCCTTACCCACCACCACCACACACAGAACTGAACAGACACAGCCCATTGTTGCTTATAATTGAGCTGCTTGTTGCCCGAGCCCCCAGCCACACAAACGCACAAGGAAAGGTCTTCCCCTTCCCCGCCACTTCACACCACCACCACCACACGCAAACACACTAACAGCCCGCCCACCCCCATGCACGATGTTGCACTTGGAAACCGATACCCTTCTTCTTCGCTGCATGTCCAGAATTTGAATCCAGCATACACCTGGTTGCTTGTAATTGAGCTGCTCGGTGCCTGAGCCCCCAGCAACACACACATACGGAAAGGTCTTCCCCTTCCCACCACTTTACACCACCACCACCACCACCACATGCGAACACACAAACAGCCCACCACCACTACCACCACACACCACCACAAACACATTCGGAAAGGTCTTCCCCTTCTCCGCCACTTAACACCACCACCACCACCACCACCACACGCAAACACACAAACAGCCCACCACAAACACCACAAACACACGCGGAAAGGTCTTCCACTTTCCTGCCACTTCACACCACCACCACCACCACATGTAAACACACAAACAGCCCACCCACCCCCATGCACGATGTTACGCTTGGACACCGATATCCTTCTTCCTTGCTGTGTGTCCAGGATTTGAATCCAGCTTACCTCGTTGCTCAGAAGTGAGCTGCATGGTGCTCCAGCCCCCCCCACCCCCACCCCCCCCACCCCTCACCCCCCCTCCCACCACCACCACATCCACCACCACTCCACCCCACCACCCCCACCACCCCAAGCTATACCACCCTACCCACCCACCTACACCACCACCACCACCCACCACACAAACAGAAACACCCACCACCCCACCTGCCACTTCACCATCACCCATACCGCCACCCACTTACACCACCGCCACCCACCATCCATATGCAGGATTTGAATCCAGGATGCAACTTGCTGCTCAGAAGTGAGCTGCTTGGTGCTCCAGCCCCCCCACCATCACTCCACCCCACCATCACATGAACACAAGCAAAACACCCCACCCACCCTACACACCCCACCACCACCACCCACCTATTCCCCACCACACCTATGCAGAATTTGAATCCAGCATACAAGTTGCTGCTCAGAAGTGAGCTGCTTGGTGCTCCAGCCCCTCCCCACCACCAACACTCCACCCCACCTACCCCCCCAACTCAACCCACCCAACACCACCCACCCTACCACCCACCTACCCTCACCCCTACACCTTTGCAGGATTTGAATCCAGCATACAACTTGCTGCTCAGAAGTGGTGCTCCAGCCCCCCCCACCACCACTCCACCCCACCCACCCACAAACTCTTTAAAAAACACCCCACCCACCCTACCTACCCCCCCACCACCCCTATGTAGGATTTGAATCCAGCATACAACTTGCTGCTCAGAAGTTAGCTGCTCGGTGCTCCACCCCACCACCACCACTCCACCCCACCACCACACAAAAAACTTTCAGAAATTCCCCAACCATCCCACCTACCACCCCACGAACACTACACGGACAGGAACACCCCCCCCCCCCCCCCGCCTACACCACCACCACCACCCATACCTCTACCACCACCACCTACCACACCACGGCCATCACTACCACCCATATGTAGGATTTGAATCCAGCATACAACTTGCTGCTCAGAAGTGAGCTGCTGGGTGCTCCAGCCCCCAGCCTGGTGTCGCCTGACAGGTCCCACCAGCTTCAGCAGCTTCGCTCCCCCTGTAGCCCAGGGAAAACCTTGTTCAGGTCAGTCCTTCTGTGTGGGTGTGGTGTGTGTGTTTGGGGGGGGGAGGGGGGGTTCTTGTGTTTATGTGTGGTGGGGTGGAGTGGTGTGGTGGGGGGGGGGGGGGGGTCTGTTTGTGTTTGTGTGGTGGTGGTGGGTGGGGTGTTTGTGTTTGTTTGTGTTCGTGTGTGGAGCTGCTGGATGCTCCAGCCCCCAGCCTAGCGTCACCTGACAGGTCCCAGCAGCTCCAAACATTCGCTCCCCATGCAGCCCAGGGAAAACCTTGTTCAGGTCATTCCTTCTGTGGTGGTGGTGGTGGTGTAGGGTGGATGGGGTGTTTTATCTTGTGTTTGTGTGGTGGTGGGGTGGAGTGTTGATGGTGGTGGCGTGTGTGTGGGTGTGTGGGTGTGTGGGTGTGTGTGGGGGGGGGGGGGGGGCTGTTTGTGTTCGTGTGGTGGTGGGGGGGGGTGGGGGGGTGTTTGTGTTCGTGTGGTGGAGCTGCTGAGTGCTCCAGCCCCCCAGCCTGGTGTCACCTGACAGGTCCCACCAGCTCCAACAGCTTCGCTCCCCCTGTAGCCCAGGGAAAACCTTGTTCAGGTCATTCCTTCTGTGGTGGTGGTGGTGTAGGGTGGATTTTTTTTTTTGTTGTGTGGTGGTGGTGTGGAGTGTTGGTGGTGGTGGTTGTGGTGGGCTTACGCACGAAGCAGCTCACTTCTGAGCAGCAAGTTGTATGCTGGATTCAAATCCTGCATATGGTGGTGGTAGGTGGGTGGTGGTGGTGTAGGTAGGGTGGGCAGGGTGTTTTTGCTTGTGTTTGTGGTGGGGCTGGGTGGGGGGGAGGGGGGGGGGGGGGGGGGGCTGGAGCACCAAGCAGCTCACTTCTGAGCAGCAAGTTGTGTGCTGGATTCAAATCCTGCATATGGGTGGTGGTGATGGCGGTGGTGTGGGTTGTGTGGTGGTGGTGGGTGGGGTAGGTGTTGAGTTCGTGTGGTGGTGGTGTGGTAGGTGGGTGGGGGGGTGGGTGGGGTAGTATTTGTTGGTGGTGTGGAAGGTGGGTTGGATGGGGTGGTTCTGTTAGTGTTTGTGTGGTGGAGCTGTTCAGTGCTCCAGCCCCCAGCCTCATGTCACCTGACAGGTCTCACCAGCTGCAACAGCTTTGCTCCCCCTGTAGCCCAGGGAAAACCTTGTTCAGTTCTTCTGTACGAGTGGCAACACCATTCAGACTGGATCCTCCGTGTCGCTGGTTTGTGTCGGAAGACCCACCTCTTAGGGTGAAATTATTTTCACAGCTTCCACAACAAAATCACCTCCTGGGGTGAAATTCCTTTCACAACTTGCTCAAACATAAAACACCTCCTGAGGTGAAATTCCTTTCACAACTTGCACAACTAAAAACATCTCCTGGGGTGAAATTCCTTGCACAACTTGCACAACTAAAAACATCTCCTGGGGTCAAATTCCTTTTACAACTTGCACAGCCAAAAAAACCTCCTGGGGTGAAATTCCTTGCACAACTTGCACAACGAAAACACCTCCTGGGGTGAAATTCCTTTTACAACTTGCACAACTTGCACAACTTGCACAACAAAAACACCTCCTGGGGTGAAATTCCTTTTACAACTTGCACAACTTGCACAACTTGCACAACCAAAAACAGCTCCTGGGTGAAATTCCTTTTACAAACTTGCACAACTTGCCACAACTTGCCACACAAAAAGTTGTATTCCTGTTACTACTTAACTTTCATTTTGATCCAATATACTTCGGAACAAATCCCATTTTGACGATTGGTTCAATATATAGCTCGTTGAAATCAGAAGGTGCGGGGTTTGAATCCCTAGGGGTGTTCTTTGTTGTTTGCGGCCGTTGTCAACCGCCATGATAGCTTTGTCCAGGTAAAGTAGCGGCTCGTTCTCTGCCGCAAGACGGGGCTCCCTTAATACCACGCCCCACCAGGCTTTATCATCACTTTATCTACTAACCCGCAACAGGGCCTGCACATAATTCTGCCAACCCATTTACCCTACCCAGATTAAGTGGGGCAATGCGCTCTATCCATGGGCAGGCCTGCCCCTCAGTCACCCCTTTCCCTCTCACCTATTGGCAGCGACTACTTCAACTTAACTTACACCACACCAACACCACACATGTACCACAACGCCAGCACCATCCAACCAACACCACACCACCGCCACAGCCCCAACACGCCAGCTCCATCCTACCACCACCACCACCACACCACTACCACAACTCCAGCACCATCCAACTAACACCCCCACCCCACCACCACCACTATCCAACCAACACCACCTCACCACCACTACCACAACCCCAGCACCACCCAACCAACACCACACCACCTCCACAACTCCAGCGCCACACCACCACCACCACTATCCAACCATCACCACCCCATCACCACTACCACAACTCCAGCGCCACACCACCACCACCACTAACCAACCAACACCACCCCACCACCACATGTGTAATCAGGTTCAAAGAAGGCGATGTGCTCCGTGCCCCATGTGCTCTCTGTGCCCCATGTTCCCCATGTGCTCTCTGTGCCCCATGTGCTCTCTGTGCCCCATGTGCTCTCTGTGCCCTGTGTCCCATGTGCTCTCTGTGCCCCATGTGCTCTCTGTGCCCCATATGCTCTCTGTGCCCTGTGCCTCATGTGCTCTTTGTGCCCCATGTGCTCTCTGTGTCCCATATGCTCTCTGTGCCCTGTGCCTCATGTGCTCTTTGTGCCCCATGTGCTCTCTGTGCCCCATATGCTCTCTGTGCCCTGTGCCCCATGTGCTCTCTCTGTGCCCTGTGCCCCATGTGCTCTCTGTGCCCCATATGCTCTCTGTGCCCTGTGCCTCAGGTGCCCCATGTGCTCTCTGTGCCCCATGTGCTCTCTCTGTGCCCTGTGCCCCATGTGCTCTCTGTGCCCCATGTGCTCTCTGTGCCCCATATGCTCTCTGTGCCCTGTTCCTCATGTGCTCTTTGTGCCCCATGTGCCCCATGTGCTCTCTCTGCCCCATGTGCTCTCTGCACCCCATGTGCTCTCCATGCCCCATATGCTCTCTGTGCCCTGTGCCCCATGTGCTCTCTGTGCCCCATGTGCTCTCAGTGCCCCATGTGCTCTTTGTGCCCTACGTGCTCTCTGTGTCCCATGTGCTCTCTAACCAACACTATCAGGTTCAAGTCAGGTGATGCGCTCTCCCCTGTGGGCGGGCCTGCCCCTCAGTCGCCCTTCGCCCTCTCCCCTATTGTCAGCAACTCCTTCAACTCAACCTACACCACAACTCCAGCGCCACACCACCACCACCACTTTCCAACCAACACTATCCCACCACCACATATGTAATCAGGTTCAAGTCAGGTGATGCGCTCTCCCCCGTGGGCGGGCCTGCCCCTCAGTCGCCCTTCTCCCTCTCCCCTATTGGCAGCGACTCATTCAACTCAACCTACACCAGCCCTTTGAAAGCTCCCCGTAAGATCGCCAGGGCCCCATTTAAGGTTCTGGATGCGCCGTCATTACAAGACGACTTCTACCTCAATTTAGTTGATTGGTCGGCTCAGAATGTGCTGGCTGTTGGTTTGGGGAGCTGTGTGTATCTATGGTCAGCGCACACTAGCAAGGTGAACTTGGGGTGGATACTGGGGGGTCGTGCTGTGTGTGTTGGGGGGGGGGGGTGGGGGGGGGGTCTGGATGCGCTGTCATTGCAAGCCGACTTCTACCTCAATCTAGTTGATTGGTCGGCTCAGATCGTGCTGCCTGTTGCCTTGGGGAGCTGTGTGTATCTATGGTCAGCCCACACTAGCAAGGTGATTTGGTTGGACGCTGGGGGGAGAGAGGGATTAAGCGGAGGGAGAGCAAGATGCAAGGGGTGTATAGTAGTGGGTGGGGGAGGAGGGGGAGGGAACACTGGGGGGGAGACAAACTGGCAGATAGATTCGGTCCGACCGACAGGCTGGCACAAGTTAGTTGGGTAACACCGTTTACCAGACAAGTACATAGAGGCAGACCGACAGACAGGCTGGCAGGGAGACACAAGTTAGTTGGGTAACACCGTTTACCAGACAAGTAGATAGAGGCAGACCGACAGACAGGCTGGCAGGAGATGCAAGTAAGTTGGGTAACACCGTTTACCAGACAGGTAGATAGATGCAGACAGGCAGACAGACATGCAGGGAGATGCAAGTAAGTTAGGTAACACCGTTTACCAGACTGGCAGATAGAGGCAGACAGGCTGGCAGACACAACTTAGTTGGGTAACACCGTTTACCAGACAGGTAGAAAGAGGCAGACCGACAGACAGATAGAGGCAGAACGGCACACAGACATGCAGGGAGATGCAAGTAAGTTAGGTAACACTGTTTACCAGACTGGCAGATAGAGGCAGAACGGCAAGGAGGTGCAAGTTAGTTGGGTAACACTGTTTACCAGACTGGCAGATAGAGGCAGAACGGCAAGGAGGTGCAAGTTAGTTGGGTAACACTGTTTACCAGACTGGCAGATAGAGGCAGAACGGCAAGGAGAAAAATTGTGAACACGGACGAATTGGAATAAGCATCACTGCCACTTTCTCTCCTGCCGTGTCAGCCTTCGTCTAGGTCATTGGACAGACGGACAACAGGATGATGCTGAGGGCTCCGCCCCCACAAAAGGGCCCCCCCCCCCCCAAAAAAAAAATGTAAACACGGCCGAATTGCACTAAGCATCACAGCCACTTTCTCTCCTGCCGTGTCAGCCTTCGTCTAGGTCATTGGACAGACGGACAACAGGACGAATTCGAGGGCTCCTACCCCCCAGAAGGAGGGGCTCCGCAAAATAATGTTAACTCAGACAAATTGCAATAAGCACCACAGCCACTTTCCCTCCTGTCAGCTTTAGCTGCTCGTTGGTTCTACCTGCCCTATTGTCTCCGCAACCTACCACAACTGTCCTTTCCCGTACCCTAGAGGGTAACTGGTTTGCCGCCAGGACGCCTCCCTCTTGAGGCGTCTCCCGGTCATTGTAAACATCCAGTTGTCTAATTCTGCATCCAGTTGTCTAATTCTACATCCAGTTGTCTAATTCTGCATCCAGTTGTCTAATTCTACATCCAGTTGTCTAATTCTACATCCAGTTGTCTAATTCTGCATCCAGTTGTCTAATTCTACATCCAGTTGTCTAATTCTGCATCCAGTTGTCTAATTCTACATCCAGTTGTCCAATTCTGCATCCAGTTGTCTAATTCTACATCCAGTTGTCTAATTCTACATCCAGTTGTCTAATTCTGCATCCAGTTGTCTAATTCTACATCCAGTTGTCTAATTCTGCATCCAGTTGTCTAATTCTACATCCAGTTGTCTAATTCTACATCCAGTTGTCTAATTCTGCATCCAGTTGTCTAATTCTACATCCAGTTGTCTAATTCTACATCCAGTTGTCTAATTCTACATCCAGTTGTCTAATTCTACATCCAGTTGTCTAATTCTACGTTCTGGTATCCTCACGTCCCCTGCACTCTGTCATCTCCTGCCCAGGTTACAAAGCTGTGCGATCTGGCTCCTTCAGATGTTGTATGCTCCGTTGCTTGGTCTCAAAGAGGAACCTACCTCTCAGTCGGCACTAACAGTGGGAAGGTAAGGAGGCAACTAGACTCAGATCTAATTTTCCCTGGAGGATCATCTAGTAGCCTTCCTACCCACATACTTGTATCATTCCTCCCCCCTAGCCCGACCGCACCCACCCCTCCTTCCCTCCCAACCTACCTCTCAGTCGGCACTAACAGTGGGAAGGTAAGGAGGCAACGAGACAACTAGACTCAGATCTAATTTTCTTAAGAAAGATCATATAATAGGCTTCCTACCCACAGACTTTTATCATTCCCCCCCCCTACCCCCCCCCTGCCCTGCTCCACCAACCCAACCCAACCTAACCCAACCCAACCTAACTGCTCCACCAACCCAACCTAACCCAACCTAACCCAACCTAACCCAACCCAACCTAACCCAACCTAACCCAACCTAACCCAACCTAACCCAACCTAACCCAACCTAACCCAACCTAACCCAACCTAACCCAACCTAACCCAACCCAACCTAACTGCTCCACCAACCCAACCTAACACAACCCAACCTAACCCAACCCAACCTAACTGCTCCACCAACCCAACCTAACCCAACCCAACCTAACACAACCCAACCTAACCCAACCCAACCTAACCCAACCCAACCTAACTGCTCCACCAACCCAACCTAACCCAACCCAACCTAACCCAACCCAACCTAACCCAACCCAACCTAACTGCTCCACCAACCCAACCTAACCCAACCTAACCCAACCCAACCTAACCCAACCCAACCCAACCTAACTGCTCCACCAACCCAACCTAACCCAACCTAACCCAACCCAACCTAACCCAACCCAACCCGACCTAACCTAACTGCTCCACCAACCCAACCTAACCCAACCTAACCCAACCCAACCCAACCCAACCCAACCTAACTGCTCCACCAACCCAACCTAACCCAACCCAACCTAACTGCTCCACCAACCCAACCTAACCCAACCCAACCCAACCTAACCCAACCCAACCTAACTGCTCCACCAACCCAACCCAACCTAACCTAACCCAACCTAACCCAACCCAACCTAACCCAACCCAACCTAACCCAACCCAACCCAACCTAACCCAACCCAACCTAACCCAACCCAACCTAACCCAACCTAACCCAACCTAACCCAACCCAACCTAACCCAACCCAACCCAACCTAACTGCTCCACCAACCCAACCCAACCCAACCCAACCCAACCTAACCTAACCCAACCCAACCTAACCCAACCTAACCCAACCTAACCCAACCTAACCCAACCTAACCCAACCTAACCCAACCAAACCTAACCAAACCCAACCTAACCAAACCAAACCTAACCTAACCTAACCCAAACCTACCTCTCTGGCAGAAACAAACAGAGGGAACGTACGCAGCCAACTATGCACCTAGACACAGATCCAATTTATCCAGAAGTATTATCTAGTACCCTGCTCTACCAACCCAACCTAACCCAACCAACCTCTCTGCCGGCTCACACAGTTGGAAGGTAATGAGGCCACTATGCGAAAAGACTCAGATCCAACTTTCCCAGGATGATCATCTAGTATCCTTCCTACCTGCATACTTGTATCATTCCTCCCCCTACCCCCACCCCTGCCCTGCTCTACCAACCCAACCTAACCCAAACCTACCTCTCTGCTGGCTCACACAGTTGGAAGGTAAGGAGGCAATTGTGCAACTAGACACAGATCCAATTTCCCTAGGAAGATCATCTAGTAGCCTTCCTACCCACATACTTGTATCATTCCTCCCCCTACCCCCACCCCTGCCCTGCTCCACCAACCCAACCTAACCCAACCTAATCTAACCTAACCCAACCTAACCCAACCTTCCTATGTCGGCAAAAACAGTGGGATGGTAAGGAGGCAAATGGTAGAGTATACTTAGATCCAATTCACCCAGGGGGATCATCAAATGGTTAAGTAGACTCAGATCCAATTTACCCAGGGGGATCATCAAATGGTTAAGTAGACTCAGATCCAATTTACCCAGGGGGGTCATCAAATGGTTAAGTAGACTCAGATCCAATTTACCCAGGGGGATCATCAAATGGTTAAGTAGACTCAGATCCAATTTACCCAGGGGGATCATCTAGTAGCCTTCTACCCACAGACTTGTTTCATTCCTCCCCCTACCCCCAACCCACCCCTACCCTGCCAACCTAGCCCCTACCCTGCCAACCTGGCCCCTACCCTGCCATGCCCTACCAACCTGGTTTCTACCCTACTGACCTAGTCCCTTCCAAAACAAGCCGAACCAATGCAAACTTAGCCTCCAAACGCAGCCCCCAAACCCACCTCACCCTGCCCCAGGTTCAAATTTGAGATGTAGTGATAGTGGAGGTTGTGCGCACTTAGACCCTACCAACCTAGACCCTACCCAAATCAACCGCACCGTGCCGAACCAAAACCAGCCCTCAACCTTAACCCCAACACCCAAACCACCCTGCCTCAGGTTCAAGTTTGAGATGTAGTGATGGTGAAGGTTATGCGCACCTAGACCCTACCAACCTAGACCCTACCCAAACCAACTGTACCAAACTGAACCAAAAACAGCCCTCAGCCTTAACCCCCAACACCTAACCAAACCCAAACCACCCTGCCTTAGGTTCAAATTTGAGATGTAGTGATGATGAAGGTTGTGCGCACTTAGACCCTACCAACCTAGACCCTACCCAAACCAACCGAACCGTACCAAACGCAGCCATAACCTTAACCCCAACACCCACTCTCACCCCAACCCACCCTGCCCCAGATTCAAATATGGGATGTAGTGAAGGTGAAGGTTGTGCACACGATGGAGGGGCACTGGACACGTGCTGGGACCTTGGCATGGGACCCAAACCAACCCTACTGAGCCAAACACAGCCCGCAACCTTAACCCCCACTCCCACCCCAACGCACCCTGTCCCAGATTCAAATATGGGATGTAGTGAAGGTAAAGGTTGTGCGCACGATGGAGGGGCACCGGACACGTGCTGGGACCTTGGCATGGGACCCTACCCAAACTAACCGTACCGTATCAAACCAAACGCAGCCCTCAACCTTAACCCCCAACCCAACCCAACCCAACCCACCCTGCCCCAGATTCAAATATGGGATGTAGTGAAGGTGAAGGTTGTGCGCACGATGGAGGGGCATCGGACACGTGTCGGGACCTTGGCATGGGACCCTACCCAAACTAACCGTACCGTATCAAACCAAACGCAGCCCTCAACCTTAACCCCCAACCCAACCCAACCCACCCTGCCCCAGATTCAAATATGGGATGTAGTGAAGGTGAAGGTTGTGCGCACGATGGAGGGGCATCGGACACGTGTCGGGACCTTGGCATGGGACCCTACCCAAACTAACCGTACCGTATCAAACCAAACGCAGCCCTCAACCTTAACCCCCAACCCAACCCACCCTGCCCCAGATTCAAATATGGGATGTAGTGAAGGTGAAGGTTGTGCGCACGATGGAGGGGCATCGGACACGTGTCGGGACCTTGGCATGGGACCCTACCCAAACTAACCGTACCGTATCAAACCAAACGCAGCCCTCAACCTTAACCCCCAACCCAACCCAACCCACCCTGCCCCAGATTCAAATATGGGATGTAGTGAAGGTGAAGGTTGTGCGCACGATGGAGGGGCATCGGACACGTGTCGGGACCTTGGCATGGGGTCAGGGTTGCCTGGCTTCAGGCTCTAGAGATCGCAGTATTCTGTTGAGAGATGTACGCGCAGCTGAGCAGTTCACCCAAAAGCTTACTGGTCACCGCTCAGAAGTGTGTGGTCTCAAGGTGAGCTGCAGAGGTTTGAGATGTTATTGGATTGGGTTGATAGGTGTTATTGGAGTGGAGTGGAGTGGATTATTAGGTGTAATTGGATTGATAGCTGTTATTGAATTGGGATGTAGGGTGTAATTGGATTGGATTGTTAGGTGGAATCGGATTGGATTGTTAGGCGTAATTGGATAGATAGCTGTTATTGGATTGGGTTGTTAGGTGGAATTGGATTGGATTAATAGGTCTAATTGGATTGGATTGTTAGGCGTAATTGGATTGATAGGTGTAATTGGATTTGGATGTAGGGTGTTATTGGATTGTTAGGTGTAATCGGATTGGATTAATAGGTCTAAATGGATTGGATTGTTAGGCGTAATTGGATTGATAGCTGTAATTAGATTGATAGGTGTAATTGGATTGTTAGGCGTAATTGGATTGGGTGTGATTGGATTGTTAGGCGTAATTGGATTGATAGGTGTAATTAGATTGATAGGTGTAATTGGATTGTTAGGTGGAATCGGATTGGGTGTGATTGGATTGTTAGGCGTAATTGGATTGGGTGTAATTAGATTGATAGGTGTAATTGGATTGTTGGGTGTAGTTGGATTGGGTTGATAGGTGTAATTGGATTGTTAGGTGGAATCGGATTGGGTGTAATTGGATTGTTAGGTGGAATCGGATTGGATTGTTGGGCGGAATTGGATTGACAGCTGTAATTGGATTGGGTTGTTAGGGGTAATTGGATTGAATTTATAAGTCTAATTGGATTGGATTGTCCCTCCACCCGATGCAAGCAGCCAATGTTGGTGGGGAGACCCAACCCAAATTTAGAGCAACGCAACCCAAGTGAACACTCCCCCACCCCCAGTGGTCCCCCGACAATCGCATGCTGGCTCCCGGGAATACGAAAATCCCAACCCCCAACACACAAACACCGCCCCTCACCCACACCACACCACCTCCAGTGGTCTCGTGGATCGCCAGCTGGCTTCCAGGGGAAACGACCCCCCCCCCCCCCCCCCCCCCCCCCCCAACACACAAACACCGTCCCTCGAATCCCACTCACCCACACCACACCACCTCCAGTGGTCTCCTGACGATCGCCAGCTGGCTTCCAGGGGAAACGACCCCCCCCCCCCCCCCCCCCCCCCCCCCCCCCCAACACACAAACACCGTCCCTCGAATCCCACTCACCCACACCACACCACCTCCAGTGGTCTCCTGACGATCGCCAGCTGGCTTCCAGGGGAAACGACCCCCCCCTGCCCCCCAACACACAAACACAAACACCGCCCTCGAATCCCACTCACCCAACCCACCCAACCCAACCCGCAGTGGTCTCCCGACGATCGCCAGTTAGCTTCTGGGGGAAACGACAACCAGCTGCTCATCTGGTCCGTGTCATCCACCTCGCCCATTCTTCGATTCACGGATCACGTAGCTGCAGTGAAAGCCATCGCATGGTCTCCCCACCAACATGGGCTGCTAGCATCAGGTGGAGGGACGGCAGATAGGTGCATTAGGTAAGCTGCTGGGCTGACTGGCGTTAGGTTGGGGTGTGTTCACTTGGGAGCGTTGCTCTAACCTTGGGTTGGGTCTCCCACCAACATTGGCTGCTGGCATCGAGTGGGGTGGCGTCGATTGTGATTACATGATGTACTCAGGTGTGTGGTGAAGTAGTGTTTATACTGCCAGTGTTTACTCCGCTTGCAGACGCTGTGGCAGATCGTACTATTTTCCAATTCTACAGTTTCATCTATCATCCAATACCAAAGAAAACCCATGTGATTGCATGATGTACTCATGAGTGTGGTGAAGTAGTGTTTATACTGCCAATCTTTGCTCCGTCTGCAGACGGTGAGCAGCCTGAAGGCTGAAGCCCATATAATCAATCCAATGCCGTACTTAGCTAATCCGTCTGGCTTAGCCTAGGTTTCAAATTTGAACTGGTGTCATTCCTGTGGCCAGGTTTTGGAACATGGCCTCAGGTAACGCCAGCCTGCCCAGTTTTCGAATTCAAATCCAAATCCAAGCATTGCCACTAGTGTCATTCCTGTCTCAAGGTTTGGAAGACGGCCTCAGGTAACGCCAGCCAGCCCAGTATTCGAATTCAAATCCACATTCAAACATTGTCACTGGTGTCATTCCTGTGCTGAGTTTTTGGAACACGGCCTTAGGCAACACCAGCCAGCCCAGTATTCAAATTCAAACATTGCCACTGGTGCCATTCTTGTGTCCAGGGTTTGGAACACGGCCTCGGGCAACGCCAGCCAGCCCAGTACTAAAATTCAAATTCTCATTCAGACATTCAAACATCCAAACATTGCCACTGGTGCCATTCCTGTGTCCAGGGTTTGGAACACAGCCTCGGGCAACACCAGCCAGCCCAGTATTCGAATTAAAATCCACATTCAAACATTGCCACTGGTGCCATTCCTGTGTCCAGGTTTTGGAGCACGGCCTCAGGCAACGCCAGCCAGCCCAGTACTCAAATTCAAATCCATATTCAAACATTGCCATTGGTGTCATTCCTGTGCCCAGGTTTTGGAACACAGCCTCAGGCAACGCCTTGAACTCCATTGACACAGGCAGCCAAGTAAGTGTGTGTGTGGGGGGGGGGGGGGGGGGGGGGGGGTACCCATGAGTTACACATGTTATCGTTGTGCCAGGCCTCGGGCAACGCCTTGAACTCCATTGACACATGCAGCCAATCAAGTGGTGGAGTGGAGTGAAGTGTGTGTGCCACCTATCAGTTACACATGTTATCGGTGTGCCAGGCCTCAGGCAATGCCTTGAACTCCATTGACACAGGCAGCCAATCAAGTGGTGGAGTGGAGTGTGTGTGCCACCTATGAGTTACACATGTTATCGGTGTGCCAGGCCTCAGGCAACGCCTTGAACTCCATTGAATCAGGCAGCCAATCAAGTGGTGGAGTGGAGTGTGTGTGCCACCTATCAGTTGCACATGTTATCGTTGTGCCAGGCCTCAGGCAACGCCTTGAACTCCATTGATACAGGCAGTCAAGGTAGGGTGGAGTGTATGTGCGTGGGGGGGGGGGGGGGGGGGGGGGGGGGGGGGGGGCACCTATCAGTCACACATGTTATCAGGCAAATGCCTTGATTATGATAATTTTTTCCAACAAACACCAAAATGGACTAACTTGGTTTGTAATGTGACGCCACAACTTATTGTTCCTGAATGATATGTCCTATGAGTCTACGCTAACTCCATTGACACAGGCAGCCAAGAAAGTGGTGGTGTGGAGCGTATGTGTGTAGTGGGTGTGTGTATGTTGTGTGTGTGTGTGGGGGGGGGGGGGGTCCTATGAGTTACACTTGTTATCGTTGTGCCAGGCCTCAGGCAACGCCTTGAACTCCATTGACACAGGCAGCCAATCAAGTGGTGGGGTGGAGTGTGTGCTGGTGGTGGGGTGGGGGAGTGTGTGTGTGCCACGTATCAGTCACACATGTTATCGGTGTGCCAGGCCTCCGACACAGGCAGCCAAGTAAGAGCCAGGGGTCCGTCACCTCTAGTTTAATAAAGTGTCTTCTGGCAGCTGGCAAGGATTTGGCCCCTTCCAAGGATCATACTAATCGGATATAAATTGTAATATGAGACTGTATGAGAATAGGATTTGGCCCCGGCCAAGGATCATACTAATCGGATATAAATTGTAGTATGAGAATAGGATTTGGCCCCTGCAAGAATCATACCAATCGGATATGGATTGTAGAATGAGAATAGGATTTGGCCCCTGCAAGGATAATATAGCAATTCAGGGGATGAACTGGACAAACGTTTCGTACTTCGTCGAGAATTGTCGAGAATTCCAAGCCAAATTGTCGAGAATTGTCGGATTTTCAGGCCAAAATTCTCGACGAAGTACGAGTTCTCGCGGAAATGTTTTGTCCAGTTCATCCCCTGAATCGCTATAAAAAGAACACCGTACGCGCAGCATCACACGGCAACCGACTGTTTGCCAAAGCGGTTCGAGTCAAACCTGAGTCGGTCCCAGCTGACTCGCCGTTGCCAGGTAAATCCTAACAACTAGTGAACGGCAACTAATATTAGTGTTTGAAAAACTAATATTAACTAATTCGTTTTTCAAATATTTTTAAATTCTGGTGATACGGCTCGTCCGACTAATATTATATAAAATTATGTATTCACTTATATTATACAACATAGCCGACCCCTGCTAACAACTGATATACTAGGCAGTAAAGTGGGGGCACCAGGTTTATCAGATTCACTTTTGAGTAAACCATTCGAAAGGAAATTGTAATAGCTTTTACAATATGCACTTGCTTTTTATTGGGTGTTTCACCATTCTTGAGTTATTGGCAGCTACAGCTTGGACAAGCACAAGGTACACCTTGGGTTTGACTTCAAATGCTAACAACTTGCGTAAACAGTTATCAACTTTATCAAATGAATCAAATTTATCAACTTATCAATTATCAATTTATCAACTTGTGTAAACAGTTATCAACTTGTGTAAACAGTTATCAATTTATCAACTTGTGTAAACAGTTATCAATTTATCAACTTGTGTAAACAGTTATCAATTTCAGTGTGATATGAGGCAATGTTTGACATCATACTTGTCTTTGGTCAACATCTTGTCAACATCGTATGATATGCCGGTCTGTGATGACGGCAGTCTGACTAGGTTCAAGTTGCCATTTATGTACAATATCATATGATGCCATTTGTATGATATCATACTCATCTTTGGTCAACATCATATGATATGCCGGTCCGTGATGACGGCAGTCTGACTAGGCTGGAGTTGCCATTTATATACAATATCATATGAGGCAATTTGTATGACATCATACTCGTCTCTGGTCAACATCGTATGATATGCCGGTCTGTGATGACGGCAGTCTGACTAGGCTGAAGTTGCCATTTATATACAATATCATATGATGCCGTTTGTTTGAAATCACACTTGTCTTTGGTCAACATCTTGTCAACATCGTATGATATGCCAGTCTGTGATGACGGCAGTCTGACTAGGTTCAAGTTGCCATTTATATACAATATCATATGATGCCATTTGTATGATATCAAACTCATCTTTGGGCAACATCATATGATATGCCGGTCCCTGATGTTTCGTCACTGGTTTCTTATTGTTTTCATTCTCTTTGAAGTATAGAGACGAGCTTCATGTTCAGTATACAGGCCTGTATTGACAAGCAAAAGCATAATTCATGGTCAGTATATAGGCCTGTATTGACAAGCAAAAGCATAATTCATGTTCAGTATACAGGCCTGTATTGACAAGCAAAAGCATAATTCATGTTCAGTATACAGGCCTGTATTGACAAGCAAAAGCATAATTCATGTTCAGTATACAGGCCTGTATTGACAAGCAAAAGCATAATTGAATTTTGTTTTTGAAATTCAAAATCCTCTACTTCATCAAAACGGTATACAGGCTTTAGGGACACCTGCACATATCATTCGTACTATATAATTATAATCAGGCACTCGTGTCCTAGTAGTATACGCTGACAATAATCCTATGGTGTTAGGGACACTTGCACATATCACACCATATGTATCTGATAGATTCATCCACTGCATAGGACTTGTCTTATATATGTTAAAGTTATCCTATGGTGTTAGGGACACTTGCACATATCACACCATATGTATCTGATAGATTCATCCACTGGACCACCTCATATACTCCCACACATATATTCACATACACATATACCCACACATACATGCACCCACATAGCCACGTACACACCCACGCTTGGCCAGCTCATCTACCTGTCCATTTTCGCCTTTTTGGCGGAGCCCCCTCTTCAAGGGGGGCGGGAGCCCCCATGTTTACCCATTTGTCCGTTTAACAAAAAAATTGAGGCCTGACACGTCAGCCAACGGTCGCATAACTAACTCGCTTAGGTCAGCTCCATCGTTACCACCTTTCGTTCTGTTGCCATCACACTCCGCAAATTTTCCGCGTCGCTCGCGACGCTGCATAGGACTTGTCTTATATATGTTATGAAAGGTAATGCAATGTAATGAAAGGTATTCCCCCACCACAACCCCCACCTCCACCCCGTGCAATGTGATGAAATGAAAAACGATGCAATCAAAAGAGATAGGTAATATAGTGTAATGCCATGTAATGTACCAGACGCAGAGGGTCTGCGAAACCAAATAATCTCGACATGGCGGCCATTCTCCATTATGTACCCATGCATGCCAACGGGAGGTTGGTTCCCTCAATCTCATGTCCTGTGGCAGCTCGTACTAATTTCACCCCCACCTTCACCTCTACCTTCACCCCCAAATCCACCTTCACCAACCTCTCTTGTCCTGTGGCAGCTCGTACTAATTTCACCCCCACCTTCACCTCCACCTTCACCCCCAAATCCACCCCCAAATCCACCTTCACCAATCTCTCTTGTCCTGTGGCAGCTCGTACTAATTTCCAAATGCTGCCATGTAGTGCCATGTAATCCCCACTCTTACACAGGTCTGTGGAGCGCACATAGTTGCGCATGGTGTGGAGTAGCTCAGGTCAATTTACTTACCCACCTCCAACCCCACCTTCACCCCCACCCCTGGGTTGGATTGACCTTGCCCAATGTAATCCCCACTCTCTTGCCTCTCTTATACAAGTCTGCAACATCTCGTGGTCCATGAACGTCAACGAGATTGTGTCAAACCATGGGTACCCCCCCCCCCCCAACCCAACCCCCCCCCCACACACACACTCACACACTCTCTAACACAGGTCTGCAACATCTCGTGGTCCAAGAACGTCAACGAGATTGTGTCCACCCATGGGTACAGCCAGAACCAGATCATTGTTTGGAAGTACCCTTCAATGACCAAACTGGTATGTGTGTGTGTGGGGGGGGGGGGGGGGGGGGGGTCTATAGGGTAGTGGGTGTGGGTGTGCTGGTGACTCATGTTTGTGTGCATGTGCTCAAGTGCTAGGGACACAGCAGCAGATGGGTGCTGTGTCCCTAGCTGTGGGGGGGGGGGGGGGGGGGGGGGGGGGGTCTAAAGGGTGATGGGTGTGAGTGTGCTATTGACTTTCTCGTGTTTGCACCCCCTTTACAGCTTGGTAGGTTGGCTTGTGTGTACTGCATAAGCACAGCATCCTCCTTACAGCTTGGTAGGTTGGCTTGTGTGTACTGCATAAGCACAGCATCCTCCTTACAGCTTGGTAGGTTGGCTTGTGTGTACTGCATAAGCACAGCATCCTCCTTTACAGCTTGGTAGGTTGGCTTGTGTGTACTGCATAAGCACAGCATCCTCTTTACAGCTTGGTAGGTTGGCTTGTGTGTACTGCATAAGCACAGCATCCTCCTTTACAGCTTGGTAGGTTGGCTTGTGTGTACTGCATAAGCACAGCATCCCCCTTTACAGCTTGGTAGGTTGGCTTGTGTGTACTGCATAAGCACAGCATCCTCTTTACAGCTTGGTAGGTTGGCTTGTGTGTACTGCATAAGCACAGCATCCTCCTTTACAGCTTGGTAGGTTGGCTTGTGTGTACTGCATAAGCACAGCATCCTCCTTTACAGCTTGGTAGGTTGGCTTGTGTGTACTGCAATAAGCACAGCATCCCCTTTACAGCTTGGTAGGTTGGCTTGTGTGTACTGCATAAGCACAGCATCCTCCTTTACAGCTTGGTAGGTTGGCTTGTGTGTACTGCATAAGCACAGCATCCTCCTTTACAGCTTGGTAGGTTGGCTTGTGTGTACTGCATAAGCACAGCATCCTCCTTTACAGCTTGGTAGGTTGGCTTGTGTGTACTGCATAAGCACAGCATCCTCCTTTACAGCTTGGTAGGATGGATTCATGTGTACTGCATAAGCACAGCATCCTCCTTTACAGCTTGGTAGGATGGATTCATGTGTACTGCATAAGCACAGCATCCTCCTTTACAGCTTCGTAGGATGGATTCATGTGTCCAAGGGCTAGGGACACGGCAGTAGATGGGGTTGATGGACTTAAAGCAATTCAGGGGATGAACTGGACAAAACATTTCAGGGAGAACTCGTACTTCGTCGAGAATTTTGGCCTGGAAATCCGAGAATTCTCGACAATTTGGCCTGGAATTCTCGACAAAGTACGAAACGTTTGTCCAGTTCATCCCCTGAATTGCTATAACACACAGGCACGCTATCACATGACCACCTTCTTCTCCTAGACAAGCAGCAACCACTAGTAAAATAACCACGGCTCACTTGTATGCTCAAGTTACTCGAGTCTCTATTTCCTAGCACCCTACATGAGCACTTGGCACCTTGCATGGAAACCCATCCCCAAGAGACAGTTCAGATTTGAATGGGTGTCTCGTGTGCATGCAACATGAGTCTAGTACAAAAAGAAAACTCCATGTTGACTTTCCCCAGCTGCGGCGTACGGGAGGGTCCCCTTAACACCACGCCCCTCCAGGCGTTATCTTTTTTTAACCACGGCAATTAGACCCTTGTTTTGGCAGAAAACAGTAACTGGTTAATCAACGGTCGACTTACCTTTTAAAGGCAACCGGTAGATTTTCGATACCATTTTACCAGTGAACACTACCCCAATGACACCAGTTCTCGTATTAGGAACAGACCATCGTGCATGTGTACGATGAAGATGATGACAAAAGTGATGATGGTTACATTATCCTTATGCGCTACTTTTCTCTTTACTCTGTAAAGACAGTGCATGTATTCAAACCTAAGACTAAAACACTAAGACTAAAACCATTTTAAGAATAACATACCATCTTTTTCTCGTGTTTTAAAAAGTCATGATAATGCCTGGCCACCACCCCATCACCCACACCCACCATTAACATGCTCTTTGCTCCCCTCTTCCCTCCACCCATCACCCACAACCACCCTTATCGTCCCGTCACCCCTCCAGGCCATCACCCAGAACCACCCAGCCAACCACCCTTACCTTCCCTCCACCCCATCACCCACAACCACTCATATCTTCCCGTCACCCCTCCAGGCCATCACCCAGCCAGTCACCCTTATCTTCCCTCCACCCCATCACCCACAACCACCCTTATCTTCCCGCCACCCCTCCAGGCCACCTTGACGGGCCATGCACTACGGGTCCTGTACCTCGCGGTCTCTCCAGATGGACAGACCATTGTATCAGGTGCAGGAGATGAAACACTTCGCTTCTGGAATATCTTTCCAGGGGCAAAGAGCCAGGGACAAGACAGCTCCTCTGTTTCGACCATGGCACGCACCATCATCCGATAGCTTCCACATGCCAGCTAGCACCGTCGTCTCGTCGCTGTCCCTTGTCCGCACGCGCCGTCATCTACCAGTATCTTACCATGTATCCTCCTCCCTTCCCTATATCCCCCTCCATCCCCTATACCCCCCCATCCCCTAAATCCTCCTCCCTTCCCTATATCCTCCTCCCTCCCCTGTATCCCCCTTCATTCCCTCACTTCCCCATGCCTCGACCAATATGTACGTAAGGTGAACCCAGAACACACACACGCGCTACCCTGTATCGTATCCCAGGGACGAGGCAGCTCCTCTGTATACACCATGGTACGCACCACCTGCTAGCTAGCACCATCATCCACCATGGCACGCACCATCAGTGTTCACCATAGCACATACCATCATCCGCTAGCATCGGGTATATATCACCTGTACCCTGTACCCTATGCCCTTTGTGTGTCATAGATTCCTTGTTGACTTGACGAGGCCACCGGCACCTCTGACAAAAAGAAATGGTTCAGACTTTTAAACTAGCTTGTGGGATTTTTCATGATTGGTAAGATATGTGTATGCTTGCGTGTATATATCATGCTAGTGTGTTAGAGTGTGAACGTGGTCATGTGCACATGGCGCATAATCCACATGTGTATGGGAGGTACGAAAACATCCCACAGAACCGAAAGCCGTTATTTTTCCCCTGTAGAGCGCCCATGCCATCCGCCATTAAATTGGGGGCTGGGAGGCAGCCCCTAACCAGGCAACTTATTTTGCTGACAGACGGACAAGTCTACGTCCACATCCCATGGTGAGCTATTTGAGTGACACTCATGCAGGTGACCCCACATGCAGACATTTGCATACCTGTATGTGCTCTCTCTATTCTCCCACTCACTCATTCAGACATTCTTCTATTATTCTTATCCAACAACTGCTCAGAAGATGTGACTTGAGCCTGTGTGTGTTTGTTTTATGTGTTGTAGTATTTTAGGACTACAAGGGTTCGCCAAAATTACTATTCTCTATCTCAACTTGTGTCTTACGTGTCTTGTACTAGTCAGTGTTCGTGATTGTCCAGTGTGCATTATTGATTTTGTGATTCATAGATGGCATAGCTCCAGCCCTAGATATGATGTGGATAAGGTACATTACTACGTGACTGACCCGAGTGCGCTCCATTGATTGAGTGCTAGTCTGTGTTCGGTATTAACAGCCTCCTGTGGTAGCTCTTGGTTGTCTTCTTGAGTGCTTATTGTGTCTCTCTCTTATGTAACTGGAGCCAATTAATGGAGCGCCGTGGGTCTGAAACATCCGCCAGCCTGAGTGCCCGGGCGTGAGTATTCGTTTTTTTACTGCCTTTCGCCACATCCATTTTCGCTTTAGCCCCCTCTGGACCCTGCAGGGTCCCGGGGCTTTCCACCCGTGTCTCTCTGTCTCTTAATGAGCTGTTTGGACGATTCCAACCACCTCCGCACCAGGTAGGACGCAACATGGGTAGGGTCCGTTGCCTCGCAGACACAGCTTTCGTAGATTGGTTGCGTCGCAGACGCAGGTTCAGGATGTCGGTTGCGTCTCACTTTTTTACCATGCGTCTCACGAGCGGTTACAGTCTCGCCAGCGGTTTGAACGCTAATGGTTTGAACACCAGCGGACCACAGACCGTTAACCATGATTCAGATGCCACGTGTCTACTTTTCAGATCCGCGCTCTGGCCTAACAACCCTTTTCTCGAGGTGATTCGCCCAACATTGTTCCGTTGTCAGGACCAGCACCCTCGTGTTCTCATTACTTTTTTGAAACGTGCGCAGTCTAAGTATACCATGTAAAGACCATGTAAAAACCATGTAAAGACCAAAGGCTGATAGATCATGGAATCATAACACATCAAAACATTACATGTTTTGAGGTGGGCAGCCTGAAGACCATGTATGTAAACCATGTATGTATGTTACAGTCCAGGGGTAGGCCAAATAGGCTAAAGGGACTTGCCCAACCGTGTAGGAAGGGCTAGGCTTGTTCAAAAGCATTAGTCATCTTTTAAAATTTGCCACATGTCAACCACCCTCCTAAACCACTTGGGTGACATTTATGGATATAACACAAATGATGGCTTATATTGTGCATGTGTCATCATGTGTTGTGAAGCAATGACTAGGGAGCTGCAAACCAGTTCCTCCATTTCCCCCCTTTGGATTGTCAAATTAACACGGGTGTTGGGGCATGTCAGAAGTACCCTATATTACACAAGGCACACCAGCCCCAAATGTATTGTTGCCTCCATAGGTGTACTTGGGGGGTCAGACTGGTAGGCATGTTGTGCTACTCTGATGCTGGTGTGTGTCGTGGGCACACACATCAACCTAAATGGGTATGGACCCCAGCATGTAGGCCCCTATATGAGCACTTGACCCATTGCATGGGGCTCCATCCTCCATAGTCAGTTCAAATTTGAATGGGTGACACATGTGCATGCAAGATGAGTCTAGTATACCCACCATGTGAGAAACATCTGTATCCCTCCATGCCCAAACACGCTGCGGAGGTCCAGAAAGCGCTAAAGTGTGAAAATAGGTTTGGAGCCTCGGAATAGATCACCCGGGAAAACGTCACCACTGGACTTGGCTCGGTTATTAGAGAAAGGTTTTACCTAGCGCTGTAAGTTTGGACCCCGAACTCCCAGAATAGTGTGGGTGACGAAATATGTAGACAGGCTCCATAGGTTACTTTATTTCGGAAGCGACTGATACTTTTGAACACACCTAGGCTTAAAAAGAAAAAGCACTGATGAAAGCAAACATGCGACAGGGCCCGACAACAAACCGAATTTACACCTCGTTACACCTAACATTAACAGCACACGAGGAACTAGGGTTGTTATTACCGATGCATTACTCGGTCAGGGCCGATGAACTGTCTAATCTGCTGAGTGCGCTCCCTGGTTACCATGGTATTGCACGGGGGGGGTTGGGATTGGAAGACGGTGAGCAGCCCAGAGTTTTTTTTACATAGACCGTGTGTCAATTCAAATTCAGATTTGAGCACAGAAGTATCACAGGGAGGTGCCGCAGCAACTTGGGAGGGCTCATTGGAATTGGAGCTGGATAAGTCTTTCAGCTGTCTATTCTGCAAAGGACGCGCCCGTATGGTATCACACGTGGGGACTTGGTTTTGAAGACGGTGAGCAGCTCAGAGTTGGCTGAAAAAACATGTAACAATCCAATCCAATCCAATCCAATCATTGATATTGGGTAGCAAACAACGCTAATGAGAAGTAAATACAGGGGAGAACGCAATACATTGAAGAAAGGAAGAATGGCAGGACAAGCTTAAATAACTTGTTGCCTTACTAGGACAATGTGCCAAAAGGCTGACTGGAATAAAAATAAGGCTGCGTGGGGTACAAATAGGTTGACAGTAGTGCAAATAGGCTTAGTGGAGTACAGAATATCAGCATCAATTGCGGTTCACTCAATCGTTTTATGTCTTGGTGACTACTTCTGTACTTTCTTAGAACTATCGGTACATACAGTAACTCCTTTTCTGTCTGTACTGTGTCAGCTTCCCGTAGACTGTGTCATCCTTCATGAGTTCATGGCACAGTGACAGCTTCCTGTAGGCTGCGTCCCCTGGTCCTCTGACACGCGCTGTATAGCCTGTACCCTGATTAGGTTCCCGGCTTTTGCCCCTTCCACCACTGGTGCCCTTTGTGGTTCCCCAGTCGCTGTAAACTATTCTCATCTACGTGCATAGATTGGCGCGTTTGACCGCTGCGAGTATCTCTCCACTCTTGAAGTGTATAAGCTGATACAGAAGAATGGCGTACAAATACTGGAGTACAAATAGGTTGAGTGTAGTACAAATAGGTTGAGTGGAGTAGAAAGAAGCCATCAAGAAAACGGATACATGATGGGTAGGGAACGGCTAAGGAAGTTAATATTATAGTGACGAGCCGTCTCACCAGAATTTTGAATTCATTTGAAAAAACTAATATTATTGTGACACTTTTATAATATTAGTTAATATTAGTTTTGCAAACACAAATATTAGTTGCCGTTCCCTAATGATGGGTGGAGGAGTAAACAAAGCAGCAGGCTATGTGTGAGTTATCTCCGGCTGCCTGAAACCTGAATGCACCAATGATCAATGTGGGTTTTCAAGCACAAAGACGAGACACCCTTTAGATGTTTAGCGGCTTTAAAAGGGTCAACGTTGGCCGCTCGCTGGTTTAATTAAGCATTTTATAAAGACCCAGAGGGTTTCTGGTCCTATAGGCTATAGTGCTTATTAAACCTTTCAACCCTGAACCCTCAAACCCCTTTCAACCCTGTCATCTCTGAATGCACCAGTGATCTCTGGCTGCCTGAAAACTGAATGCACCAGTGATCTCCGGCTGCCTGACAACTGAATGCACCAGTGATGCCTGGCTGCCTGAAACCTGAATGCACCAATGATCTTCAGCTGCCTGAAAACTGAATGCACCAATGATCTTCAGCTGCCTGAAAACTGAATGCACCAATGATCTTCAGCTGCCTGAAAACTGAATGCACCAATGATCTTCAGCTGCCTGAAAACTGAATGCACCAGTGATCTCCGGCTGCCTGAGACCTGAATGCACCAATGATCTTCAGCTGCCTGAAAACTGAATGCATCAATGCATAAATCCCTTCACTCCAATTGGAATGCTCTGCACGGAAAGGAATAGGCGTGCTAATAAGCCTCGCTCGAGACAACGAGCTTCTACTTCGTCCTCCCAACATAGTCAACCTGGAGGCACAGTTGGGTACTGTTTCTTTCTTGGGCTACGCATGGCAGCTTCCAGTCAGCTCCATCAGCCAGGCACGCGGTCAAGCCCAAACCTCTCAGTTGCATTGGAATGCCTGTCATGCTAGCTGTCAGGCACACTAGCTAGTTTCAGGTTTGCCCCAAAGGTGGGTGAAAAGAGCTGCCTAGAAGCTACTACGCGTAGCCAAACAATTAACAGTGCATATGGGGTCCATATGCACAAGCACATTCAGATATTCATCACCTAGTATCCACAGCAGTTATGCTCGTGATCATAGGCATCTGCCATGGCCTTCCTGCCCTGCCTTATGGAGGCACTGTGCTTAGGGCCCTTTCAAATCATGTATCAGGCCACGGCAACTGCGCTCAAATTCCAGTGGTCCACATGGGCCATGGCGCTAAGAGATCCCATCATCGTCGCATGCATCCCCTAGTATCCACAAAAGTTATGCTCATGATCATAGGCCTCCAAAATGGCCTTCCTTGTGGAGGCACCGTGCCTGGGGCCCTTTCGAATCATGTCTCGGGCCACGGCAACTGCGCTCGAATCCCAGTGGTCCACATGGCCCATGGTGCTAGGAGGTCCCATCATGGTCGAGGACTGTGTGATGGTCTTCATCACCGTGCGGCTGTCCACCAAGACCACGCCGATGCCTCGGTTCACTGTGCGCCTGCGCCCGCCCAGAGCCAGCACGCGGGAGACCGGCATCGCCCTGCCCATCTCGCTGATGGCACTAGCTGGACATTGGGGGATGAAGGTGCAGCCCTCCATGTGAGTGTGCTCCATCGGGTTACCAGCCATGGGGGTGTACACAGAGTGTGAGTACCCATAGCTGTGGTTGGGGCTAGCATTAGGGGGGCGGGGGCCCAGGGGTTGCTGGGACATGGGAGTGTAGACTGAGTGGGATCCAGCCATTGTGCACTGGGCGTGGTGGCCTTTGCAGGGATCCGTAGTAGAGGTGGCAGTGGGCATTGGTTCATTGACCTGCACAGTGAAGTGCACAGCAGGGGCAGTGGAGTGGATGAGAGTGGGTGGGGTATGGTTGGCGGGATAGTGGAGGTGGTAGGTGGTATTGAGGCATTGACCTGCACAGTGAAGAGCAGGGCAGGGGCAGTGAATGAGAGCAGGTTGTTTATGGTTGGCAGGGTAGTGGAGGTGGATAGGTGGTATTGAGGCATTGACCAGCACAGTGAAGAGCACAGCAGGGGCAGTGGATGGGAGTGGGTTGAGTGTGGTTGGCGGGGTAGTGGAGGTGGTATTGGGCATTCAGGGATCTCTCTTCACCCAAACCTGAAGCAAGCAACCTAGTGCACCTGGAAGCTGATATATATTGACAGCTACCCAGAGCTGCTGGAATATTTGGGCTTGACCCAGTGGTAGTCTCAGGGACCTGCCTAGAAGCTGATGCTCGTAGCCGAAAAGAAAAGCAGCAGAGGACAAAGCTGCTGTTATTTTCAGCTACGAGCAGAGAGGCTTCCAGAGTCTAGACAGCTTCCCTGGCTGGCTATTCAGACTAACCTTCAGCCACCTGGTCAACACATTTTCACGATGGGTTTCTCAAAGGACAGACATTTTGGTATGGGCCTTTGACATGAATGTTAGGACTATGCCCCCTCCCACCCTCTCGCTCCCAGTCCCCCATCTCCTATACTGGGTCAGAATTTTCATATAGGCACCACCACCACCACCAAAACTGGGTTGACATTGTTACCAGCCGAAACACCGTCAGAGGACATTTGCTTGCCCGAAGCCTGCCCGAAGTGAGCTTTTCGCGGTGCTCATGCTTAAGTGGCATGTTGATCACTCATGTTGAAAAGAGTATCGTCATCGTGGATGTTCGTCTCTTTAAATAAATAAATAGTACGCCTTATTACGAGGCGTTAGGTTGAGGGGGGGCAGCCCGTTTGCTTGCACTAGGGTCAACTACCTACGTTGTTCGTCTCTTTCTCACCAGTAATGCTATATTTTGCAGGACACGCAAGCGTAAATTGCGTGCCAGCGCCTATTTTCGCATTGGGGAGTCCTCCATCCACAGCAATCGAATCAATGCAGGTCCCGTGACATTTCGCATCGCATCAGTAAGGTTGTTCGAAAAGTTGTTCGGGCGGAAGGCAAATGGGATGCTTGTTGCGCCTACCTTGTTCAGAGGAGCGTTTTTCGTCGGCAGGCCAATCGACTGGCTCATTGAAGAAGAGAGTTCACTGACAGGGGCGCTACCGTCAGCATTGCCAGGAAGCTGGGAGGATGCATCGTAGGAAGTCACGCTTGATCGACCCGCTCCCGAGCTGAAGACTCCCTTGTTGTTGAAGAAATTGTCGCGACTGCTATGAAACGCGCGGGCCAGAGTCCAATCCTGTCTTGCGAGTTTGGAAGTGGGTGATGCGTTGGCTGCTGTAAGCAGGCCAACGATGCGCTTTGGCAAGAGATAGCTGGTTGAGAATTGGATTCCAGGCATTCCAGGTCGAGATAGGAGCTTAGCTGGGGTGAAATTCGAGTGCTTTGAGGATTCGATAGCTGAGTTTTGACAAAATGTGTTGAAGTAAAAAAAAACCTCGTTTCGAAACCTCGGGCGTCCTCGGCCCAGCCCAGGTTTCATTATTTCAGGTCTAGGTTTTTAAGCAAGACGCGCTTGCGCGCTCCGTCACATGTTATTGGTAATTGTTTTCCGAGACCCACGCCCGCACACACACCCCACGCCCAAGCGCCCATCGCCCATCGCCCACGCGCAGCTGGATGCCAGCCTGGCCCGGCCTGGCCAGATAGAAGGCTGAAAGGGAACTCCGTCGTGGCAAAAGAGAAGTCCGGGACTGTCTTGTGTACTACAGTCACCAGGGTGGGGACCCAACTGTGGCGTGACAGTAGACGGCCTGGTTCGATCACTTCCATCACTGGGACGACTTGTAAAAAAGCAAAAAACATAACTCGAGCAACTTCCCCGACTTGCGATGTTTTTTTACAGTTTTCCGTCAATGGGTATGAAACTACGAGTGCTAGCTGCCAGCAAAATGCAAATCCTTCGCGCTGTTACATCGCGAGGGTTGGCAGAGCCGAAGATGGATGGGCGGTTGGTTAAAAGGTTTTTACATTGTCCTCGTTGAAGACGTAGGAAACGCGAACGTTTACCATTAGTTAGTGTTTGGGCGGGTATATTATATATATATTATATATATATATATATATATATATATATATATTATATATATATATATATATATATCCCAAATCGGTGTGCCATCAAGTGCACCAGAGAAGGCTCCAGGCGCTCCTTCACATGGCTCTCTGATTCTACAAGTAGGTAGCAGGTTTGTCCAGGACGCTGCGTCCTCTGTTGCATCGCAAAATGCAATGTTGGGAGGGATCCGGTTATTTGAAGGAAGGGGCCGTTACGTTGCAGGCTATACAATTGGTGGCGTCTCAGGCAGCAGAGCCGGGGGTCCTCCTGAAGTCCTGAAGTAGCCTGGTAGGTAGTAAATGTATACTGTTTGTTGTTGTTGCTGCTCTTGTTGCTGCTATTACGAGCTTATCATTGCTCTAGTTCAACCCGAGATTAGCCTTCAGCATTCTCTTTAAGGGATCAAGAAGGACTGCCCCCCCCCCCCCCCCCCCCCCCCCCCCCCCCTCAGTCACCCACCCCAGAATAAACGAATCGTACTTGTCTAGTCCTCTAGTACCAGTACCATGCAGTTGCTCGCAAGTATGGTCCTGCTGCAAGGGTATGTTATAACGGTTTGTTCTTGAGTACAAGTACACAAGAACCAACATGACGACTCACCTTGTCGACCTGCGCCAGGCTGGCTAGCCGGTGACAGCTCGACTATCCCGATGAGGCCGGATCCCGACCGAAGATTCCCCTGCTGCCTGCCCGGGGTCCCTCTAAGGGTGTGTTTCCACAGAGATTTTCGCGTCCCCGGAAACAAAAAGTAAACCCTCCCCGGTGCCAGGTAGGCAATTTTGTTTCCACAGGGGTTCCCCGGAGTCTCCCCGGAGAATCCCCGGAGTTCCAGGTCGGCAAATCTTCGCGACAGGTCGTCGAATCTTTACCCCTGGGTATTTTTGAATATTTCGAAATATTTACGAAAAATGACGGTTAAAAGTACAAAACGGACGATTAACGACTTTCCCCTGGCTTTCCAGGAGAAAAGTTTCGGGGGAACATGCCGCCCACCCCTGGAGATTTTGGAGTCTCCCCGGAGTCCACATCAGCATTTCCCGGAGTCCACATCAGCATCCCAGGAGAATCGCCGCAGGGTCGACACACAAAATCGACAAGGCGTGTCATTGTTTGCGTTGTGACAGCTTCAGCTTTTACTTTACAGCGGCTCTCTCTTTTGTTCTGTCGCTTGGGCTTCCCGTGGATTGGGGTCCAGCAGTTGACCTGTCAGCTCAACTGAACCCAACCGAAACTCCCCGGAGAATCCCGAAGTCTCTGAGGCGAATCAAGGACTTCGGGATTCTCCGGGGATTGTCAGGTGGGTTCAGTTGAGCTGCCAGGTCGACTCCTGGAACCTAATCCACGGGAAGGCCAAAAACTCCTGTGGAAACACACCCTAACTGCGTCATCACATCAGGGGTGGGGTGGGGGGGGTGGGGGTGGGGGGGGGGCATAGATCTGCGAACGATGCTCGGAACTGCGCGTATAACGATTTCACTTCTTCTCATCTCCTGTCAACCCCCACTCCCGTCACATGGGTCTGAAACCGTTATATTTGCCTTCCTATTCGGAAGGCAAATATAATCTATCAAATATAATCTTATGTGGATTTGTCGTTTTGTCGTTTTTCAGGCTTTCAATTTTTCAAACTGTCTCAATTTTTTACAAGTCATAAAACTTTTTGAGTATGTTTATCAAGCTGTTCATGCGCAATACATCTATCCCGGGCTCGCTCGCTCGTTTGGTTCGTTAGTCGTTTGTCGTTTGTCGTCCGTACTACCAGCGACAACAAGAGCAACGGGCGAGTCGTCGAAACGCTATTCCCATCTGTGCCCTTCCCCAAAACGAATTTGTGCCCCAACCTCTGCAAGATCAACCCCCAACCTACATCCTTACGCCGAGTCCTCCAATCCGCTCCGCACCGCCATCTCATATGCTGTCGAAACCCCGCACTGCAAGTTAGTTCCGATGTCCAGGATAAATATCCAGAGAGCCCTAGCGGTGCTCGCTTTTGCGACCATATCCGCGTTGCAGCTGGCGAACGCTTCAGATTATGCAGATATCACATGCAGACAGAGTGGCATGTGCAGCATGGGCGGGACGAAGCACTTCCACGGAGAGATCGCCTCAAGTAAGGCGGATCTGAAATGAAAGGACTGGTTTTGTGTATAGATTCGTGCATGGAGGTGGATGTGCATGGGGTTGGATGTGCATATATTCATGCATGGAGGTGGATGTGCATGGGGTTGGAGGAGCATAGATTCGTGCATGGAGGTGGATTTGCATGGATGTGCATGTGGTTTGATGTGAGTGGATTTGTGCATGGAGTTTCTGCATGGGTTTGGGTTGGATGGGAATGGTCTTGAGTGGAGTAAGCTTCAGGGGATCTGTCAGATGACAGTTGTAAACCATAGATTAGTTGTATCGCTGACAATAATGTAATCCCCTCATTGATTGTATTGTCATACAGCTGCGTCATACAGCTGTGTCATACAGCTGTCATACAGCTGTCATACAACTGCGTCATACAGTTGTCATACAGCTACGTCGTACAGCTGTAGGGAACGGGTTGCTACTTGACCTGGACAAAGCTACCTTGGCGGTTGACAGCGACCGCGAACACAAAAGCGCACCCGTGGTGATTCGAACCCGGCACTTTTTTCTTTCAAGGAGCTCTGCCATTGAACCATTTTTCGAAACGGGGATAAACCTTTATATTTACCTGCCTTGTAGGCTTTCGGGACAGGCTTTCCACTTAGTGTGCTCCCTGGTTTTTTGGGGTATCGCGTGGGGAGACTTGGCGTTGGCAGACGGTGAACAGCCCAGAGGTGGCTGAAAAAACATGTAACAATTCAAATTCAAATTGAAATTCGGGACTGGCCTAACAAAGTCCAAGAATCATAAACAATTCCTCGTTGTTGGAACATACTTGTTTATATATGGGTTAGAGTTTAGGTAGGTGTATATATTTGGTTTAGACTTAGTGGTTAGAACATATTTGTATATATTTGTATCAACACGGGCGCATGGGAGACAGCCCCAGCATGGCCAATGAAAAATGAGAAGGGCTGGGGTCGGGCGATAAGCGCTTTCACATGATAGGATTAAATTTGATTGTTACATGTTTTTGTTAGCCAGTAATACAGTGGGAATGTAAACTGCATTATTTGAGATAGGGCAAGGGTGGGGGGATTGGCACTTAATTAGGACTTGGATTGGATTGTTACAATCTTTTTTAGCCAGTAGTATAGTACAGTGGGAATGTAAATAACTTGATTATTCGAGGTTGGGCAAGGGTGAGGGTATTGGCACTTCATTAGGACTTGGATTGGATTGTTATATGCTTTTTTAGCCAGTAGTACAGTGGGAATGTAATTAAGTTGATTATCCAAGGTTGGGCAAGGGTGAGGGGTTTGGCACTTCATTAGGTCTTGGATTGTATTGTAACATGTTGTTTTAGCCAATAGTACAGCGGGAATGTAATTAACTTGAGTATTCGAGGTTGGGCAAGGGTGGGGGGATTGGCACTTACTCAGGTCTTGGATTGGATTAAATTTGACTGTTACATAATTTTGTTAGCCAGTACTTCAGTGGTAATTTAATCAACTTGATTATTTGAGGTTGGGCAAGGGTGGGGGATTGTCCCTTAATTTGGACTTGGATTGGATCGTTACATGTTGTTTTAGCCAGTAGTACAGTGGGAATGTAATTAACTTTATTATTTGAGGTTGGGCAAGGGTGGGGGGATTGGCACTTAACTCAGGTCTTGGATTGGATTGTCACATGTTTTTAGCCAATATTAGAGTGGGTATGTAATCAACTTGATTATTTGAGGTTGGGCAAGGGTGGGGGTATCCGCGCTTATACAGGACTGTATTGCTTGGAGTTGCATACAAGCACAATGGGTATGATGTTTAGGGAACGGAAATATGATATCATGTGATATCATGTCATCATATGATATCATACGATGCCGGTAGTCTGACTCGGGCAAAGTTACCATTTACATACAATACCATATGTCGCAGTACGTATGATATCATATGATGTCATACTCGCCTTTAGTCTAAATTATATGATATGCCGGTCCCTAATGATATTATCTTGAGTATTTGAGGTTGGGCAAGTCCCTTTAGACTACTTGGCATTCCTTGGACAGCAGTATACATGCACATACACATACACATACATAGGACTGTCAATATCCTACGATATTATTTTTTAATATCGTTATCCTACGATATAATCGTAGGATAGCGATATCGCACACCACTTTTGGGGGGAAATCAGTATGAGACCAAGGGGGTATTACAGGAAACACCCCTTACGTGACCATGCACTAAAAATCAGGTCAAATGAACCATTCCTGAAGAACATAGGAAAACACGATAATATCGTGCTCTATCATCGTACGATACATCGTACGACATCGTACGGTAAAGGGCGATAGAGGGCGATATTATGAATTCCCTGGCCCAGACACAGTGCTCCTGGCGAGAATCGAGCCGCTGACCTCCCAAATGCTAAGGATGTTACGTGGAGCACAGGACCACACTGTCAGGTAACACGAGATATTGTCATCAGGTATCGCAATATATTGTACGATAACGATATATCGTACAATGCCAAACTGAAATATCGTATGATGCCAACGTCATTATCCTACGATATATCGTAGGATATCGTACGATACACGATATTGGCGATGCCACCCTTGACAGCCCTACACATACACATACGCATACACATACACATACACATACACATACACATACACATACACATACACATACACATACACATACACATACACATACACATACACACACGTACACACGTACACACACGTACACGTACACGTACACGTACACGTACACGTACACGTACACGTACACGTACACGTACACGTACACGTACACGTACACGTACACGTACACGTACACGTACACGTACACGTACACGTACACGTACACGTACACGTACACGTACACGTACACGTACACGTACACGTACACGTACACGTACACGTACACGTACACGTACACGTACACGTACACGTACACGTACACGTACACGTACACGTACACGTACACGTACACGTACACGTACACGTACACGTACACGTACACGTACACGTACACGTACACGTACACGTACACGTACACGTACACGTACACGTACACGTACACGTACACGTACACGTACACGTACACGTACACGTACACGTACACGTACACGTACACGTACACGTACACGTACACGTACACGTACACGTACACGTACACGTACACATACACATACACATACACATGCACACACATGCACAAGCCCATACGCATACACATACACACACATGTGAACACATGCATACACATACACACCCATACACACACGCATGCACACACCCACACACGTGAACTCATACCCAAAGCATACCCATACAAAAACACACACAAAGACACATACACATACGCATACACACACATACGAACGCACAATCCTCCCCCCCCCCCCCCCCCCCCCCTCACACACACACACCTTCATCCCACCCTCTCACCCCCCACCTTCACGCACCTTCACACACACACATACCAGCAAGGGATTTAATGATGCACTAAGCTAAATCTCTTTTAAAAGAGAAATAATACCGTAATCTATGAAACCCAACAAAATGTGCTAAAAAGAGGATACTCCCCCCTCTACCCCCCTCCCCCCTCCCCTCCCCCCCCCGCCCTATTCCTTCACCCTCTCTCCCCCATTCTCTCAAACCACCTTCACCCCCCCCCCCCCCCCCCCCCCTCCCAGGCAAGGGATTTAAGGAGGCGCTTGACTCAGTCTCTTTTAAGAGAGAAATCATCATCGTCGTCACCTTTGGCACCATGTACCTCGAGTTTGTCTTCCAGTTGCGTGCTCAATTGCGCAGACTGGGCATGGATCACTTCTTGGTGCTCTCCTATAATGTATGCACATGAGCAGTATGTATCCCTGTACATCTGTATGCACATGAGCCGTATAAATCCATTTACAGCTGTATGTACATGGATCACTTCTTGGCGCTCTCCTATAATGTATGAACATGAGGAGTAAAATGTATCCATGGTCATCTGTATGTACGCGCGCAGTATATAGCCATGTATAGCTGTATGTACATGGATCACTTCTTGGCACTCTCCTATATTGTATGTACATGAGCAGTATGTATCCCTGTACATCTGTATGTACATGAGCCGTATAATTCCATTTACAGCTGTATGTACATGGATCACTTCTTGTCACTCTCCTATATTGTATGTACACGAAATACGAATTTTAATAGTGTATGTATAATAAAATACATGCATGCATAATAACTGGGCATGGATCACTTCTTTTCGCTCTCCAATAATGTATGTACATGAGCAGTAAATCTCCATGTACAGCTGTATGCACATGGATCACATCTTGGCGCTCTCCTATACTGTATGTACATGGAATACTAATAATAGTTTATGTTTAATAATGTACATGCATACTTCATAACTGGGCATGGATCACTTTTTTGCGCTCTCCTATAATGTATGTACATGAAATAATAATAATAATAATAATAATAATAATAATAATAATAATAATAATAATAATAATAATAACAGCAACAACAACAACAACAACAACAACAACAACAATAATAATGATAATAATAATAATAGTTTATGTATAATAAAATACATGCATGCATAATAGCTGGGCATGGATCACTTCTTTGCGCTCTCCTATAATGTATGTGCATGAGTAGTAATACGTATGTACATGAGCAGTACATCTCCAAGTACAGATGTATGTACATGGATCCCTTCTTGGCGCTCTCCTATAATGTATATACACGAGGAGTAGAATGTATGTACACGCGCAGTACATCTTCATGTACAGCTGTATGTACATGGATCACTTTTTGGCACTCGCCTGTACAAAGTATGTCCATGAGCAGTATATAGTGCAAGGGTGTGGGCCATGTGTGCTACTATGAACACAATCATACCTATACAAATTCAAACATTTCATTGACAGGGAAAGCAACAGCAAGACAAGTAAAGGTAAAAATAACCCAAAGGAGCGCAAATGCATATGCTCAGGCCTATGCAAAGGAGTGCAAATGCAAATGCAAATGCACAGGCCTATGCTAAGATGCAAACCTTGAGGTCCTCATGTGAGCCTAGATCACTGTTGTTTTGTAAATCACGATTTGGGGTTGTCAATCCCTTTTTTCTTCTTCTAGTTGTGAAAGGTGTTTTATCCCAGGAGGTGGGTCTCTCTACACAAACCAGCGGCACCAAGGATTCAGATCAAATGGGTTCACTCTTACAAAAGAGTAGGCACACTTAGGGACGGTGGGAGATACCGACCCTCATATATGCAAAGATGCACACCTTGAGGTCATCTCTTGAGAGTTCACCACTGTTGATTTGCCAATCATGATTTGGGGTTGTCAATCACTCTATTGTTTTTGTCAATCATGATTTGGGGTTGTCAATCACTCCATTGTTTTGTCAATCACTCTATTGTTTTGTCAATCACTCTATTGTTTTGTCAATCACTTTATTGTTTTGTCAATCACTCTATCGTTTTGTCAATCATAATTTTGGGTTGTCAATCACTCTATTGTTTGTCAATCATGATTTGGGGTTGTCAATCACTGTTTTTGTATGTATGCAAAGATGCACACCTTGAGGTCATCTCGGGAGCCTAGACCACTGTTGTTCTGTAAATCATGATTAGGGGTTGTCAATTACTTTTCCCCCCCCCTTTTTTTCTTCTTCGTCTAAGGGTAGAGAAGCAGGTCAACAGGTCAGCAGGCCAAGGGATGACTCCCCCCAGGCCCCAGGACGCACAAGAATCGTACATACCTGCTTCTGAAAGCATCTTTCTAATGCGTTTGCGTGTAGGAGCATAGGTGCCAGCAAGTGAATGATGGTGCAAGAGAGCAGAAGCAGGTCAGCTGTGCTTGGGACGACTAACCCCAGAACGCACTAGACTCGTATATACATGCTTCTGACAGCATCTTTCTAATGTGTTTGCTTGTAGGAGACGGGATGCCAGCAAGTGAAGGACGTTGCGAGAGGACAGAAGCAGGTCAGCTGTGCTTGGGACGACTCCCCCCAGCTCGGAGACGCCTGGAAGGGAGGAACCTTGCTGTGGCATTTGAGGTGGAGGTTCCTAGCTAGAGCTGCCAGGATTCAGTACAACGTCCTTTCCTTAGACAGGCAAGTTAATAAGATACAGAAATACAATTTATTAAATACAATTAAATGCTTTAAATAATTTAAATAGATACAATAATAAAATATATAAAGATTGCTTCCTAGCTAGAGCATCCAGGATTTAGTACAACGTCCTCTCTCTAGACAGGCACGTTAATACAATAAAGACAATAAATAAAATAAATACAATAAAATGATTACAATATATAAATAGTTTTTCCTAGCTAGAGCACCCGGGATTCAGTACAACGTCCTCTCCTCAGACAGGCAAGTGACTACGATAAATAAATACATTTATTGAATATAATAAAATCATTAAAATCACTAAAATAAATAAATAGTACTTCCTAGCTAGAGCATCTAGGATTCAGTACAATGTCCTCTCCTTATACAGGCATGTTAATAAAATAAATACTGAAATACAATAAACGAATTAAAATAAATAAATAGTACTTCCTAGCTAGAGCATCTAGGATTCAGTACAACGTCCTCTCGTTAGACAGGTATGTTAATAAAATAAATCCTGAAATACAATAAACTAATTAAAATAAATAAATAGTCCTTCCTAGCTAGAGCATCTAGGATTCAGTACAACGTCCTCTCCTTATACAGGCAAGTTAATGCAAGAAATATATACAATAACACAATTAAAATAATCAAAATATTCCTTTCCTTAGACAGGCAGGTGAATAAGATAAATAAATACAATTTATTAAATGCAATAAAATAATTACAATCATTCAAAAATTAGAATAACTAAATAGTACTTCCTAGCTACAGCATCCAGGATTCAGTACAACGTCCCCTTCTTCGACAGGCAAGTTAATAAAATAAAGAAAATAAATACAATACAATAATAAATAAATAAATAAATATTGCACCCTAGCTACAGCATCAAGGACTTGGTACAACGTCCTCTCCTTATAAAAGCAAGTGAATACAATAAAATAAAGGAAATAAATACAATAAAATAATTAAAATGAATAAATAGTATTTCCTAGCTAGAGCACCCAGGATTCAGAACAACGTCCTCTCCTTAGACAGGCAAGTGAATACAATTAATAAAGTAACAGATAATAAATACAATAAATATATAAAATAAATATATGAATACAGTATCTAAAGAGTACTTCCTAGCTAGGGCATCCAGGATTCAGTACATCGTCCTTTCCTGAGACAGGCAAGTTAATAACATCAAGAAAATAAGTACAATAAATACAATAAAATAAATGAAAAATATTTCCTAGCTAGATCATCTAGGATTCAGTACAATCTCCTCTCCTTAGACGGGCAAGTTAATCAAATAAAGAAAATAAATACAATACGATAATTAAAACAATAAAATAGGACTTCCTAGCTAGAGCATCCAGGATTCAGTACAATGTCCTCTCCTAAGACAGGAAAGTTAATAAAATAAATAAATACAACAAACTAATTAAAATAAATAAATAGTTTTTCCTAGCTAGAGCACCCAGGATTCAGCACAACGTCCTCTCTTTTGGCTGGCAAGTGAATACAAGAAATAAATACAATAAATACAATAAAATCACTAAAATAATTAAAATACATAAATCTTATTTCCTTGCTAGAGCACCCAGGATTCAGTACAACGTCCTCTCCTTCGACAGGCAAGTGAATAAGATAAATAAATAAAATTTATGAAGCACAATACAATAATTAAAAAATGTCATAATTACAAAAAATGAAAAACATAAAGAGTACTTCCCAGCTAGATCATCCAGGATTCCGTAAAACTTCCTCTCTCTAGACAGGCAAGTGAATACAATAAATAACGTAACATAAATACGATTAAATAATTAAAATAGATAAATGCCGCATTTCCCACACAGTAGTGGGAGAAATGGAGTATTCAGACGCGCGACGTAAGATTCCGCAGGACGCCTTCATATTTCAAATATCCGTAACCCCCTGGGCAAAACCAGGAGTAACCACCGCCAGTGTTTTCCCAGCAGTACTGTCCTGCCCGGTATATAATCAAGTGTACAGTCACTGGGGGCACTAAAATCTTGGTGCCCCAAGCTGCCTAAGCCTTGATCTTAACCAGCTTTTCGAGTTCCCACCACCATCCCTCTGTCCCACAGGAGTTATATCTTCCAGAAGCTACCAGAGCCTCCCAGGGGAAGTGACTCTGTTATTATTTGACAGTAGCGACTCTATTGGTAGTAGCACAAAGACAGACCTGAACAGTCTGAACTTACAAGCTAGATAGTGCAGTTGACTTTATTTAATGGTAAAAGCTGATAAGACCAGTA
The DNA here is from genome assembly GCA_022414725.1 of Microglena sp. YARC. Taxonomy (NCBI): domain Eukaryota; kingdom Viridiplantae; phylum Chlorophyta; class Chlorophyceae; order Chlamydomonadales; family Chlamydomonadaceae; genus Microglena; species Microglena sp. YARC. The sequence continues at coordinate 43,808,780 of CM039464.1, forward strand.
AAGCCAGCCAGTTCTGTGATATACCCCCTAATTCAGGGAAATATCGCACACAAAGCTAAAACTTTACAAGGCCCAGCATACACCTTAAATATGTCTACTAGCACTTGTACCAATGGGGGCCCCATCTGAAAGATCGCTGGACCTCTCGTGCAGTGTCTCAATGTCCAGCAAGCAGGCCCCCTACTTTTGCAAATATAAGTACTGACAATGATGAAGCCTGCATGTGCTTATTTCCTCAACCCTTAAGGGTAAATTAGATGTATTGGAAATATGAAAAGCAACTGTAAAGGAATCTGAGTCAACCGTCTGAATGGGGCACCTTTTTTAAGAGGCTTGCGGTTGAGGGGGCCCGCCTGTTTGCTTGCACTGGGGCGAACCACCAAACAGGCAAGTTGAAGTAATGATAACGCCTGGTGGGGCGTGGTATTAAGGGAACCCGTGCAGGCGCGGGCAGAGAACGGTCTACCACCTCGACTGGACAAGCTACCATCGCGGTTGACAACGACCTGCGACGCTCAGGGTGACCGTAGGGGGAATCGAACCCCCGACCCTTCTTCGTTTAAGCGATTTGGTGTGCCATTAGACCAATCGTATCACAGAAACGGGCTTACAAGTTAATGAAGGCGACTATAATTGTTTTTACGGCCGAAGACTGTGAGAAGCCCAAATGTGATGCCCTCCCTCTCCCCAGGGATCGTTTTCTGCTATCTATATATATAGATTGCTAGTTTCGACCCCGTTTTGGCGAAATTATTGCTCTAAAATGTAAAAAACAAATAAACCCTAAACCCTAACCTCCCCCCCCTAAATGGCCCTAAAAAGCTGTAAAAGGCTATACAAGCTATACAATGCTGCCCCTGGAGGAGGCCTGAAACCATAGAGCTAGAAAAACCCACTTTCATATTTGAAAAAACATCCCTGCCCTCTTTACCTCATCTCCTGTGCCTGTGCAGCGACTATCTAATATTGCAAGACCCCTACATCTTCCTCAAGAACCCACCATTCAGTGAGGCGCAGATTCTCGATGCTCCAACCAGCGACTGTGGCATGAATGACAGCTTCATGTACATAATTCTTCCTTGGTCACAAAGGGCTAGTCTTTATCAGATGCAACCTTTCCTGGTTACCCCCTTGTAAAAAAAGAAGAAAAAACATGCATACATGTCATGCCCTCCCTCTCCACCCCACCCCCATGCTTGCTTTGTGCAGTGACTATCTAATATTGCAAGACCCCTACATCTTCCTCAAGAGACCGCCATTCAGTGAGGCGCAGATACTCAATGCTCCAACCAGCGACTGTGGCATGGGTGGCGGCTTCATGTACACCCAAAACACTCGGCCAGACGGTCCAGCCGCATGGTTGTTCCATCACACCACTGAAGTCCCTCTCAGGTATGCATGTATGTATGTACATAATTGATACACACACCTTGGGCGCATAAGTGCTCAGTTCATTCTGCCAAGCCGCATGGTTGTTCCATCACACCACCGAAGTCCCTCTCAGGTATGCATGTATGTCTTAGGTATGCATGTCTGTCTATAATTGATACACGCTCCTTGGGCGCATAACTGCTCAGTTCATCCTGCCCAGCAGTGTGGTTGTTCCATCACACCACTGAAGTCCCTACCAGGTAGGCATGTCTGTCTCAGGTAGGCATGTATGTACGTACATAATTCATCCACGCACCTTGGGCGCATAAGTGCTCAGGTCATTCTGCCAAGCCGCATAGTTGTTCTATCACACCACTGAAGTCCCTCTCAGGTATGTATGCATGACAGTGATGTTTTTTTCAAACCTGAAAGTTTTTTTGCATGCCAGTGATGTTTTTTTTGCATGCCAGTGATGTTGTTTTGCATGCCAGTGATGTTGTTTTGCATGCCAGTGATGTTGTTTTCAAACCTAAAAGTTTTTTTTCTAGCTTAATAGTTGTAGGCCTCCTCCAGGGCTCCAGGGACAACGTTTTAGTGCTTTTTATAGCTTTTCATAGCTTTTCGTAGCGACAATTTTGCTAAAACGGGGTCAAAGCTAGCGATCGCTATATAAAGCTGAAACAAATCCCTGATGCATGCATGCAAATTTTTGATACCCCACATGGTTGTTCCATCACACCACTGAAGTCCCTCTCAGGTATGCATGTATGTCTTAGGTATGTATGTATGTCTATCATTGATACACGCTCCTTGGGCGCATAACTGCTCAGTTCATCCTGCCAAGCCGCATGGTCGTTCCATCACACCACTGAACTCTGTCTTAGGTATGCATGTATGTCTAAAATTGATACACGCACCTTGGGCGCATAACTGCTCAGTTCATCCTGCCCAGCAGTGTGGTTGTTCCATCACACCACTGAATTACCTCTCAGACATGTATGCGAGCATGCATGTATGTATGTATATAGTTGATACACGCACCTTGGGCGCATAACTGCTCAGTTCATTCTGCCCAGCAGTATGGTTGTTGCATCACACCAATGAAGTCCCTGTCAGGTACGCATGCATGTATATGAATGATACGCCGCATGGTTGTTCCATCACACCACCGAAGTCCCTGTCAGGTACGCATGCATGTATATCATTGATACGCACACCTTGGGCGCTTAACTGCTTAGTTCATTCTGCCCAGCAGTGTGGTTGTTGCATCAAACCACCGAAGTCCCTGTCAGGTACGCATGCATGTATATCATTGATACGCGCACCTTGGGCGCTTAACTGCTTAGTTCATTCTGCCCAGCAGTGTGGTTGTTGCATCAAACCACCGAAGTCCCTGTCAGGTACGCATGCATGTATATCATTGATACGCGCACCTTGGGCGCTTAACTGCTTAGTTCATTCTGCCCAGCATTGTGGTTGTTGCATCACACCACCGAAGTCCCTGTCAGGTACGCATGCATGTATATCATTGATACGCGCACCTTGGGCGCTTAACTGCTTAGTTCATTCTGCCCAGCAGTGTGGTTGTTGCATCAAACCACCGAAGTCCCTGTCAGGTACGCATGCATGTATATCATTGATACGCGCACCTTGGGCGCTTAACTGCTTAGTTCATTCTGCTTGTTGCGCTGCCTGATCTTGCTGTAAAGTTCAGTCCGCGTGGGAGGTGGTGGGATGCAGCTATCATCAACGCCAAACCACACCAGACAAAAAATTGATGTTGTTGTGTATTCAAGATTTTGCTGTAAAGTGAAACCTGTTATCAGTTGCAACTTTCTATCTTAATGTATGTATCTGATCTGAAGACAGCAAGCAGCCTTTGTCACTGGAGCCATGTAACTTTTAAGCCCTTCCTATCACAGTTCGGCAAGTCCCTTTAGCCTATTTGGCCTACCCCTAGACTGTAACGTGCATTCAGGCAGCCTTTGTAACTGGAGCCATGTAACCAAGGTCATGCTCAAATCCTATGTGCTTGTCAAACCCTAAACCCTAAACCCTAAACCTTCAGGTGGATGGACAACAACCACCATGATTGGGGCATGAGTGGGGGAGGCCTATGCTGGACGTCTGGTGAGTTGGGAGCCTCATTTTGTCTTGAGTAGCATGCTTCATTTTTGTTAATTTATATATGTTTATATATTTGGTGAGTTGGGGAGTATCACTATTGTTTTGGGCAGCATGCTTCAGATTTTTTTTTATGTTTGGTGAGTTGGGAGCCTCATTTTGTCTTGACTAGCATGCTTCACATTTTTAAATTTATGTATGCTTATATATTTGGTGAGTTGGGGAGTATCACTTTTGTTTTGGGCAGCGTGCTTCAGAAGTTTTTATTATGTTTGGTGAGTTGGGGAGCATCATTTTTGTCTTCGACAGCTTTATTGGGATATCACTTGGGAGTATCATTTTTTCTTGGGCAGCATGCTTCATATTTGTGTATTTATAAGTTTGGTGACTTGGGAGCATCATTTTTGTCTTGGGCAGCACGCTTCAGAAGTTATTTTGTATTTTTGGTGAGTTGGGAGCATCAATTATGTTTTGGGTAACATGCTTAATATTTGTTTATTTATGTGTTTGGTGAGATGGGGAGCATCAAGTATGTAGTGGGCAGCCTGCTTCAGAAGTTGTTTTTATGTTTGGTGAGTTGGGGAGCATGATTTTCGTTTCTTGCAGCATGCTTCATATTTTTGTTTATTTCTATGTTTTGGGAGTTGGGGAGCATCATTTTCGTTTTGGGCAGCATGCTTCATATTTGTTTTGTTATATTTGATGAGTTGGGGAGCATCATTTTTGTTTTGGGCAGCATGCTTCATTAGTGTTTTGCTATATTTGGTATGAGGGTGAACACCATTTTTGTTGTGGGCAGCATGCTTCATATTTGTTTGTTTACATGTTTGGTGAGTTGGGGAGCATCATTTATGTCTATGGCAGCATGCTTCAGAAGTTGTTTTTTATGTTTTTATGTTCTTTATGTTTGGTTAGTTGGGGAGCATCACTATTGTAGTGAATTCTTGATAGCACTGTGTGGCGGGGCCCTCCCTTCTGGGTCTCAGGTAGCGATCGGAATAGGTAGCAAAAAAAATAATACTCTGAAATTTTACTAAGTTCAGAGGCATTTGGAGCTTCTGGAATACTACAGTGCATCACTGCTTTCAACACGATAGGCACTACATAGGCAATTCATAGGCTGAAGGCAATATAAACATTCAACACGATATATGACACTACATAGGCACTACATAAGCTGAAGGCAATATAAACATTCAACACGTTATGTGGCACTACATAGGCACTACATAGGCTGAAGGCAATATAAACATTCAACACGACATATGGCCGATAGAGATCAAAGCAGTCGATATGGTGCAAACGATGCCCCTCCTCAACCCCCCCCACCCCCACCCTCCCCACCCCAAAGACACCCACACTCACTAACTGACATGAGACTGCCCACCACACCCACGCCCATATACACACCCACAGATTCACTGGCATGAGACTTCCCTCCTCTAACCCATCCACCTACTCCTCATTCCTCCTCTTGTGGGACTTGGAATTGAAAAACGGAGACCAGCCGAGAGTTTGCTGAAAAGCCATGTAACAATCCAATCCAATCCAATCCAATCCAATCCAATCCAATTCAATTCCTCCTCATTCCTCCTCCTCACTCCTCGCCTCCCCCCCCCACACACACCCCTACACCACCCCCACGTGCTCACATCCCTCACAACAGATCATTCCTCCTCATCACTCCTCATTCCTCCTCCTCATTCCCCATTCCTCCTCCTCATTCCCCATTCCACATTCCTCCTCCTTATTCCTCCTCCCCATTCCTCCTCCTCATTCCTCATTCCTCCTCCTCACTCCTCATTCCCCCCACCCACTTGCAAGATCACATCCCGACAGATCAGCACTAACTTTTGGATCTAGGCAGTTTCGGTTTCGTAATTCGAATTCTTCGTCCTTAGTATAGAAATGACAGGACAGGGTGAGCTAATTTCGGCACCCACGAACTCACACACACACACAAACACCCCCCCCCCCTCCCCCCCCCCCCCCCCACACACACCAACACACACACATCCCCCCACACACACCCCCAACCCCAACCCCAACCCCACCCACACCCACACACTCATCCCTGTCCCCCCACCCATGTGTTCACAATCCAACAGATGAATCTTTCTTGGATGATGCCCTGTGGTCCATTCTTGCCGGCAGACCCATCAACCCAACCCTGTTCAAGAACTGTGCCAAGGAGGATTGGACTGCCACAGGGCCGGATGGGAAGACATACAGCCGGCATGAGGTGTTGGAGAGGATGATGGAGGCTGTCAGGTGTGTACCTTGAATAAAATTAAAATTAGGAAAATGTCATCATGATCATGATCATGATCATGATCATCATCATCATCATCATCATCATCATCATCATCATCATCATCATCATCATGATGATCATGATCATCATCATCATCATCATCATCATCATCATCATCATCATCATCATCATCATCATCATCATCAGCATCAGCATCAGCATCAGCATCAGCATCAGCATCAGCATCATCATCATCATCATCATCATCATCAGCATCATCATCATCATCATCATCAGCATCAGCATCAGCATCAGCATCAGCATCAGCATCAGCATCAGCATCAGCATCAGCATCAGCATCAGCATCATCATCATCATCATCATCATCATCATCATCATCATCATCATCATCATCATCATCATCATCATCATCATCATCATCATCATCATCATCATCATCATCATCATCATCATCATCATCATCATCATCATCATCATCATCATCATCATCATCATCATCATCATCATCATCATCATCATCATCATCATCATCATCATCATCATCATCATCATCATCATCATCATCATCATCATCATCATCATCATCATCATCATCATCATCATCATCATCATCATCATCATCATCATCATCATCATCATCATCATCATCATCATCATCATCATCATCATCATCATCATCATCATCATCATCATCATCATCATCATCATCATCATCATCATCATCATCATCATCATCATCATCATCATCATCATCATCATCATCATCATCATCATCATCATCATCATCATCATCATCATCATCATCAGCATCAGCATCATCAGCATCATCAGCATCATCAGCATCATCATCATCAGCATCATCATCATCAGCATCAGCATCAGCATCAGCATCAGCATCAGCATCAGCATCAGCATCATCAGCATCATCATCATCAGCATCATCATCATCATCATCATCATCATCATCATCATCATCATCATCATCATCATCATCATCATCAGCATCATTCATCATCATCATCATCAGCATCATCAGCATCATCAGCATCATCAGCATCATCAGCATCATCAGCATCATCAGCATCATCAGCATCATCAGCATCATCATCATCAGCATCATCAATCATCATCAGCATCATCAGCATCATCAGCATCATCAGCATCATCAGCATCATCAGCATCATCAGCATCATCAGCATCATCAGCATCATCAGCATCATCAGCATCATCAGCATCATCAGCATCATCAGCATCATCAGCATCATCAGCATCATCAGCATCATCAGCATCATCAGCATCATCAGCATCATCAGCATCATCAGCATCATCAGCATCATCAATCATCAGCATCATCAG
>CM039464.1:43820905-43835905 GCA_022414725.1 Microglena sp. YARC
TTTCAATTCTTGCAGCTGCATGAGTCACGTAAATAAGATGGTGGCAAGCCCACCGACCACATTCCGCAGCAAGCCAGAGTTCACGAAAAATTACTCGGACTACACTCGCATAGAGATGAAGATGCCAATAGTGAGGCACACAGGAAATACTCCAGAGCTGGACCCTAGGGGCCGTAAGTTTTTGTTTTTGTTTGAAGTTTTTGTGTTTTTGTGTTTTTGTTTGAAGTTTTTGTTTTTGTTTTTGTTTTTTTAGTGAAGCACCCAGGAAATACTCCTGAGCTGGACCCTCCGTAAGTTTTTTTTGTTTTTTTACAAGGAGGATGTTTTTACAAGGAGGATGTTAGTCTCATAGGGTGGGTCTCACTACACTAGCCCTTGACTGGAAGGTTTTTACAAGGAGGATGTTTACAAGGAGGATGTTAGTCTCATAGGGTGGGTCTCACTACACTAGCCCTTGACTGGAAGGTTTTTACAAGGAGGATGCTTACAAGGAGGATGTTAGTCCTCATAGGGTGGGTCTCACTACACTAGCCCTTGACTGGAAGGTTTTTACAAGGAGGATGTTTACAAGGAGGATGTTAGTCTCATATAGGGTGGGTCCTCACTACACTACCCTTGACTGGAAGGTTTTTTACAAGGAGGATGTTTACAAGCGCAGGATTGTTAGTCTCATAGGTGGGTCCTCACTACACTAGCCCTTGACTGGAAGGTTTTTACAAGGAGGATGTTTACAAGGAGGATGTTAGTCTCATAGGTGGGTCCTCACACACTAGCCCCTTTGACTGGAAGGTTTTTACAAGGAGGATGTTTACAAGGAGGATGTTAGTCTCATAGGGTGGGTCTCACTACACTAGCCCTTGACTGGAAGGTTTTTACAAGGAGGATGTTTACAAGGAGGATGTTAGTCTCATAGGGTGGGTCTCACTACACTAGCACTTGACTGGAAGGTTAGATGTATGTGGCACCGTTTCAACTTCATGCCTCATTATAATATATATAATTAAAATGTAAATTATTATTTATATATATTATATATAATGTATTTATTTAATGTATTTATAATGTGTATAATGCAGGTATAATGTATATTATAATGTGTATATATATGTTGTATTAATAATGTATGTATCATGTATGCATCCAGGGACGACTTCCGAGTTAGACCATTCGTACGTGACTTTTTTGTTTGAGTGACGCCTCGTCATTCTGCCACTGCATGGCGACGCATGGACTGTTTCAGGCTATTTCACGGTAATCCAGGTATTTTCACGGCACATCTAGGCTATTTCATGGTAAATCACGGTATTTTAGGTTAGTTTGACGGAAGCTGATACAGGAGGTTCAAAAAAGGAACAGTGTTGTATCACCAAGGTGGGGTCATGAGAGCTATTTTCATAAATAAATAAAAACAGAAATAAATAAACTCACGTAGGTTTTTTGACTACCCTGCAGGGGAACTACATGACGTGCGGTCAAGTGCGGGCAAGGTTTTGGTGCCCAACTGCGGGGCGACTTGACGCAATTTTTTTTCAAACCCCCTCTGGGCGCAGCGCAACAGATTTCCGTTTTTCAGTTGCGTCAAAGCGCAACCCAAAATGACAACATGTAGTTCCCCTGCTACCCTGGCCACCTCCGCTACAGGATATTTACTTACTACCCGTACTGACAGCAAAATTTAAAGATTTCACGGTCATTTTTTAGGGGGTTAATTAAAATTTGGGGGGGACGTTTTTAAAAAATTTTACTTTTTTTTTCAGAGGGATATAATTTGACGTTACACATTTGACGGTTCAAATTTTAATAAAATTCTATTTAAATGTTTCAACTTGAACATGTTACAAACTTGATTCATTGCTTCTTTTTTAAATCTCAATACAGACTTTGCGATAACATTGTGTTACGCGGTAACTCATGAGTGTGGTATAGGTACTAGTGTTCATACTATTACCGGTAGACCATTGTACCGTTGTATCATGGTACATGGTTTATAGGGTCTGCAAGTAGGGTAGTACTCTGCATCAACTCATTTAATCACACATGTGCTGCTCAGTTAATTTGAGTTCTAGACCTGCAACTAAGGCATCTCATAAACAAGAGCACACAGTCTTCATTATTGCTCAGTTGCGGAGAAGGATCAAGGGCACTTCCTCATCAAACCAATTCGAGTTTCAGAGACGTGTGGGCCGCTTTCAATGGCCAGCCAGCTGTGGAAGGGCTCCCACTTCCACATACGTTTTCGTGTGAGGTCTGGTTTCTAACTCGACCCATCCACAAGGTAACCCCAGCGTTTGCAGGAAATTCACTGCCCTCTTGGTGAAAAAAACTTCCGCTGCTTCGTCTTCGCCGAGGTGATTTCGATGGGTTTTGCGAGCACAGCCTCTCAAGCTTTGGCTGTGACCGACCTTGGATTAAAAAAAAGGGGTGGGGGTGGTTTTGTTTTTTTTTTGGAAACAGATCTTCAGATCTGCCCCAGCCGGTTCTGCCCAGCCCGGTTCCTGGCCGTTTAAGAAGCCGCCACAGGGTAAATTGGCTTATTGTGATTTGGAGCTACCAGAGGGCGCAGACGTCCCTCAAGGGAGATCTATCGAGGCTTTGCGCCATGCATGCAATCTGGGGAAACCGAATTTTTTCGAGAGTTTCTGCTTTGTCGGTTGAGGGCCCTTGAAATAACCCAAAACGTGAGCTTGGAAAAAACATGAACTGGAATGTTAAAAAACATGATCAGCTCATTGGATTAATAGAAAAAACAGCTAGCTCTTGAAATGGTTGAAAGCATGGCCATAAACATGGTGTCTCTAAAGTTCTTGGGGCTGGTGTCAGGCGGCAGGGGTAGTAAGCCCTGTGTAGAGCCAGGGGCCCAAACGCCCAATATTGCGCCTGAAACTCGATTTGAACAGGGGTTTTCGTCCGCGTAATCTGTATAATATAACGCCTCGATTTCACGGTGCATCCGTGAAATCAAAGCGTTGAATTCTGCTTGGTCAGTATGGGTACGCACTATGTTAAACTTATTTTGCTACTAAAAAATTAATCTTAGGGTTAAGTTTTTAGTCGGGTGGGCCCCAGTGAGGAAAGCAAATCACGGGTAGTTGTCTTACCGGACTCTGCGGGAATCCGCTGGGTCTGAAATCTCCAGGTCGCGGGGAACCAAGCTCAACCTTATTCCTTTGTTATTTATGCTCGTTCATAATCTTATAATTGGATTTAATTCTGGTTCTTCCGTCTATTTATTGGGGTTATTCGTTCACTTTTATGATACTTTCATTTGATTTTATTATTTTGGATGTTTGTATTTATTTATTTATTTATTTGATATTAAGTTCATTTATTCATAGATTATTATATTTGATTCATTTATTTTTGGTATTTATTTTATTGTTACTATTTATTTTTTACATTAACTGTATCTCCATAAGGTGCCTAAGTCCGGAAAAACGCTGTAAGTCGATACAAGAATGTTGATGACAGAGCCGTACATGGCGCCAGAACTGTCTGCTCGGAAATCGAATTCTGTCAGGCCTCAGTAATTGTACGCGACGGTGGGTCAAGTATGCGCGCAGCTACTTTTCGAGTCGCGTTCGCATCTGGTCGCCTTGTTTGGCAAGGCCGGCGGCAGTACATCTAAGGGATAGGCACTATGATATCATATGCATATCAATGTCATCATACGATATCATATGATATCGTATGATGCCGGCGTCTGGACTAGGTAACTTTGGCCTGGGCCATCATTCATTATGATTATTAATATCATATGATTTTTGTATGATATCATATGATATCATACTCGTCTTTGGTCAACATCATATGATTTGCCGGTTCCCTAAGTAACAGTAGATGTGCGATATATATAGTGATACAAATTCCAGAATCGCTCAAGAATTACGAGGCCGCGCGCGAGCTATTCCGAAGAAAGGGACCCTCGGGACGAAGGCTTATCGAACCCTATTACAAGGTCGGAGGCTGCGCCTACAGCTTGGCCTCGGTATCTAACTGAAATAGCTGTCATCTCAAGATATCAACCTCCGCTGTGGTACACACATGGACTCAGGATAGGGTGTGTTTCAATGATCTACCTTAATCAAAACTAAGTCAGATGTGGATGTTTGGAAGATAAATTAAAAAATTGTTTTTGAATTTGAAATTTTTGAATTTCGAAAGAAAAAGTTGTTTCTGCACGCTTATCTTGAGATATGAGCAAAGACTTGCACTAGACTTAGGACACACCGAAATGTAAATAATACAGTGTTTTGGGGGTCCGTACTCAAACTTGTACTGCCCTGTGTACTGCCCTCCAAAGACTTCCGTAAAACTATGGTAGGGAAAGACGTTAACAACAACATTTGTACCACAGTGTCTTTAAAATGGGGCTTGTTCGGTCGGGGCGGATAGCTCCTATCACTCCTACGTAAAACCCGTATCAACTTAAGGAACACATAGTAAACCAAATTAGCATGTTTCAACTTGACCATACTTGAGGAAAACCCAAATCCGAGTATTGTGTGTTGAACTGATGTGGTTGGGGCAATCTTATTAGCAAACCATCTTTGTTTTTGGATGGAGGGCATAGGCTCAATCCATCCGTATCACTGTCAGGGTCTAGACTTAGGCACCTATGGTGATATTTGTTTGTTTATTTATTTTTTTTGCATGTATTCAATCTCATAAGTTCATTATTTATTTATTTATTCGTTCATTTATTTATTTGTTTATTTGTTTACCCTGGTCCACACCTGCAGGATATTAACGGGGATGGAGGTGTACTCCGACGCGTACTTCAAGCAGTTGAAGGAGTGAATGTGACGACGAATCAAAGTGAGAGGGGTACAAAATAGCAGTAGAAGGGGCATGGGGTGAATATCCTAATTAGGTGTCCTATGTTTATTTCAGCATGGAAAGTTATTTGAAGTGCCTACTTGCTAAGTAGTTAATTAGACAAATGCATGCTCTAGGGATGCTACAATATAAAACTTTATTTTTTTTTTTTTTGGGGGGGGGGGGGGGGGGGGGAGGGGGATGGGGGGGGGGGGGGGGGGGGGGGGGGGGGAGGGGGGGGGGGCGGGTTGGGGGGGCGGGGATCGTAGGGGGCGCGGGGTGGGTATGAGTAGAGAGGTGAGCTATGAGGTAGTGGGACGCGCGTGAACGAGGGAGGGGAGGGGATGGAGGGTGGAGATGCAGTGAGGGGAATTAGGGTGACCAGGCACGAGGATTAGGGGCAGAGGAGAGCTAGGGGGAGTCTAGTGTAGCGGAGTTCGAGGGATACGACACAGCAGTGGAGCTGCAGATCGAGACAAGGAGGTAGCAAGGATGTATAGGTGGTGTTTGAAAGGGTGCATTAAATAATCGACGCTTGGGGTTGTGCAGGTCCTGGGGTTCGAAAAGCTGGGCTAGTACGAACCTTTAGAAAGCTCTGTGCTGTGGGAGAACATGGTGCTACGTTTTAAACAGCACAGCGTGCTGAGTTAGGGTGAAGGGTGGTGCTTAAAAAGTAGAGCGTGTGGGCTTGCTTTTGGGGGTGTGGCTGGCTCAAAGTAAGGCTGCAAAAGCTACTGAGTAACGGCCCCAATAGGCTGACTGGCAAGCGACCGAATACACGAGGTTAAAATATGTATTGAGAGCTATGGGTCAAAAGGGGGGGTTTAAAATGAGATTGGTTACGGTTTGGGTTCGAGGGGTCGTAATGTTGATTCTCCCGCCAGCGTGCTAATGCGCGACCTAGCACTCCTTTGTAGTAGGGAAAGGGTGTCAAACGGATCAGCATTCGGACGATGAATCTCTTAGTGGGGGGGCGTCTGCTTGGTTTGGGTTGAGGGAGGACCCCCTCCCTGGGGGTGGAAATTTTACCTTTTTCGGCAACTAAAAAAAAGTGAAGGTGCACGAGAAACTCACACCTCATCGATAAACAATCGTATGGGGCCCATTCATTTTCTTGGCTTTGTTTTTGATTGTTAAGAGGCCTCCTGATGAATTCGAGGGTTGGGGAAAGCGAAATCGCCCTTTGTAAGCCCTTTAGCGGCTGCACCTGAGGAACATCTTACCTTGTTGCCATCCCAAACCATAGTAGAGACTGCACACTCACAACGGGATCGGTGCGATCTGAACACGCCGGATGGTTGAAAGTTAATGGGGATAAGATGAAGAGTGGGGTGTAGTCATGCTAGTTGGTTGGGCAAACAGGACACAACACTCAAACACAGGTCATCAACAGCACACAAAACACACATCACAAACAGCGATGAGATGGTTAGGGTAAGCTAATCACACAAGCAAAGCCGACACAAGGTAACAGACCCAACAAGACGCATCAGGCGCATGGTACACAGCACACAACTTAGTCTTCCCATCCAGACAACAACCAATTCTTCTCTCTTGTTGTTAGTTGCCTGCCTGTTTAATTCACAGTAGACACTTTCACCTTGAAAGCTTTGCACGATGTTCAGCGGTTCCTAAGAGTGATGTTCCAGCAGTCAGGCGTCGGGGGGCCTCACCATTGGGGGATCTTAACTACTGACTATAGGATGGTCTGATCGTCCCAGGTAGCGTTGGGGCTAACAACCTAAATATATAATATATATATATAATATATATATATATATAATATATATATGATATGTATAGAATATATATATATATATTTATAATATTTATATATATTTTATATTATTATTATTAAATTTAGGAATGTAATATATATATTATGTGGTTATATTCACACAAGTTAATATTATAAGATAGCTATTTGTAATCATATATATTTATTATATATATTATATATATATTTATATCTATTATATATACTATTTGAGGTTATATATATAATGGAATAGAAGTATATTAGTTAATATTAGGTGTTTGGTTGGGCCAACATATTATAGTATAGTAATGTAAATATGACATTGTATTTATATATATATAGGGACATATAATACTGTTCCGCAACCAACCAAACACTGAACATAAGAAAACACAAAACTAACGGGGCAGCCAATCTGCCATTGGGCCTCAACTCAGGAGTTTTACCTCCCTTGGGATGGCCTCCTAGGTACGTTGACATGGTTCATAACATGTCGCCTAGATTGAACGCACTCCAATGTTCCTGATGTAAATGCAGTACAAACACTGCCGATGAACAGTAAACCTTGCCTGGATGGAAGCCAGTACAGTACATGCATCTGATGAAGCACTCCATTTGCCTCGAAGCACTACTCGTGCCTGATGAACGCAACTTACACTGTTGCCTGATGAAGCTCTACACAATTGCCTGATGAAGCACTACACATTGACATGGGATCAACTACACATTGCTGATGAAGCACTACGCGTTGCCTATGAAAGCAACTTCCAATTGCCTGATCGAGAGCCTCTGCACATTGCCGTGATGAGCACTACACGTTGCTGATGAAGGCAGTACATCGTTGCTGAAGCATACAAAGACAGGCCTGAATGAAGCACTCCATTGCCTGATTAAGCACTACTCGTTGCCTGCATGACGCTAACCCATGTGTGAGAAGCTCAGAATTAGCCTGATGAACATACATACGTTGAACATAGATTCATAACAACATCCTTTGATGAAAGCCACTACGCGTTGCCTGATGAAGCACTCCAACATTGCCGATTTAAGCACTACATTGTTGCCTGCTGAAGCACTAATACTACGTTGCCTGATGAAGCAGTTAAATGATCACGCTATTGCCTAATAAGCAAACTAATAACAACGTATCATAAACCAACATAAGTTGGCGTTTATTTCAATCCACAACATAGTTAATAAACGGAAAAAAGTTTTGCATGGTGTACAAATTCTTTAGGTTATCTGACTGTTGTCATTCTGTTATTCTTTATTTCTGGCTGCTATCTTTTTAAGAGGAGTTATCTAACTGTTGTCATCTGTTTATTCTGTATTCTGGTTATTATTTAGTTATCTGACATGTTGTCATGGTTCGTTATTTTCTGTATAATTTAGTTATCGACTGTTGTCAATTCCTGTTATTTCTGTTATTTCTTTAGTTATCTGACTGTCACCTGTCATTTGACAAGTTCTAAAGTGTCATCGGATAATTGACGAGTTTTTGGCAATGAACGACAGGTGAACGATTGGAAGCTGACAAAGCCGTTAGTTTATGAGACAGTTGGCTGACGTGTCAGGTTCAATGTTGGTCGGTCGTCGTCCACACGGACAAATGGTACCTGCAGGTAACCGAGGTGAAGGGCTCCCGCCCACAGAAGGGTGTAGGCGAAAGAAAGCCCCCTGCACTGATTCACAACCACATACCATTCCACAATACACAGACCAAGACCACAGCACAAGACAACATGACCACAGACCACGACGGCACAGACGGGCACAGACACACCACAGACACGACCCCACAGACCACAACCACAGACCACAGACCACAAACCTCATACCATTCAATAAGGACAGTCACTACACTCTAACAATCAAAATACACAATAACAAATTGAACGCACGACTAAGTAGAGCTAAACACGAGGCGTACTACTTCTTCTTGAGCCAAATGTCAGCGCTTAAAGCGCACAGACGTCAAATGGTCAATGCGCTTTTAAAAAGTGTAAAAGCGCAAAAACGCGCGGCGCCCTGCAGGGGAAAAAACTTCGCACGCGAAACGCGCATGAGGGGCTCACCAGAGGTAGTGCGGCCTCAATTCCCAAAACACGCCGTACTACAAGACGTCAGCGCGGCGTTAGTAGTAACCTAAACCTAACTAAAACTTTAAAATTAATATAAATAAAATACAAATGAAGCGCAACGCCACACCTACTAACAAAATGAAAATTACAACAAAATTACAAATATCAAACCAAATTAAAAACAAAAGATTAAATCAATTAATCAAATCATTAATTAAAAGAAAATCAATTTATAATTCAATAAATCATAAATTAATTTCTTAATTATGAGTAGTCAAGATGAACAATGACAAATATACAAATCAAACACACACACTAACCTCTACATATCAAAAAAAAAAAACAAAGAAAATACAAATAAAGTACTACACTCCTCTAAAAATCAAAACACAATAAATAAAATAAAATTAATCACACAGTACTTCCTCTAAAAAAAAAGTTCCAATTTAAAGTAAAATACAATATCGACGCTGGACAAATTTAGTCATCGCAGACTTCCTCTAAAATCGAAGAAACCCTAAAGTAAAACAATCAAACGCTCACACTTCTCTAAAAATCAAAAATATAATACAACACAGAAATTAAACACAGGTTTTTCAGACTTCCTCTAAAAAAAAAAAAAAAAAAAAAAAAAAAAAAAAAAATCAAACGCACACACTACCCTCAACAAATCGAAACAAAAACATTAAAAATAAAATGACCGTACACACATATGAGCAGGCAGGTGATGGTGCACTACCACTACATGCAACACTCTAGCGGATCCGTGGAAGCTGGCTGCTAGGTAAAGGTGTATGTTGTTTGGTGTGTGTGGGGGGTGGTGGGGTGTGTGGGGGGTATGATTTTGGTGGGAGGTTGTGTAAGATGGCTGCTAGATGATATAATGCTTGTGGTGGTTGGTTGTACTGGTGTCTGTGTGTGGGGGGGGGGTAGGGGGGTATGAATTTATGTAGGAGGTTGTGGAAAATGGCTGCTAGATGTTTTTGGTGGTGGTAGTTGTGGCGGTGTTGTGATGTGGTGGTGTTGGTGGTACGTTATCGTTTGTGGGAGTTGTGTAAGGATGGCTGGCTAGATAAGGTGTGTGTGTGTGTGTGTGTGTGGGGTGGAGGGGGGGGGGGGGGGGGGGGGGGGGGGGGGGGGGGGGGGGGTATGATTTTGTGGGAGGTTGTGGGAGATGGCTGCTAGGTAATGTTGGTGGTGTGTATGTGTGGGTGTGTGTGTGTGTGTGTGTGTTGTGTGTGGTGGTGGTGGGAGGTGGTGGTGGTGTGGTGGTGGTGGGTGGTGGTGTTAAGGGAAGATTTTGTGGGAGGGTGTTGGAGATGGCTGCTAGGGTAGATTGTGGGTGGTGGTGTGTGTGTCGGCTACTGGTGTGTGGGGGTGGTGGGAGGGGGGGAGGTGGTAAGCGGGTGTGGATAGCAGGGGGGGGGCGGGTGGGTCGGGGTAGGGAGGGCCGGTGGGGGGGGGAGGGACGTGGGGGGGGGGCGGGGGGGGGGGGGGGGGGGGGGGGGGGGGGGGGGTATGATTTTTGTGGGAGGGTGTTGGAGATCGGGCTGCTAGGTAAGTAGATGGTGAGTGTGTGTGTGTGTGGTGTGTGGTGTGGTGCTGTGTGTGGGGTGGGGGGGGGTATGAGATTTTGTGGGAGGGTGTTCGGAGATGGCTGCTAGGTAAGTGTGGTGGTGGGTGGGTGTGTATGGTGTTTTGTGTGAAGTGTGTGTGTGTGTGTGTGTGTAGTGGTGTGGGGGGGGGGGGAGGGGCGGGGGGGGGGGGCGGGTGGGGGGGGGGGGGGTAAAAATGATTTTGTGGAGGGTGTGGGAAATGGCTGCTAGATAATGGGTGTTGTGGTGGGGGTGGGGGTGGGGGGTGGGGTGGGGATTCGGGGGGGGGGTGGGGGTAAACTCTCTGCTCTCATCTTCCCTCTCTTAGGGTACTGAATGTAAACTCCCCACCATGGTTTAGAATGGTTTATCCTTCTGTATAATATCCACCCACACTCTGAACCCTTCAAGTCGACCCACACGGGTAGGGTCCGATGTTGGCATGGTCACCCGTGCACACACATATTGGAACCAACACACACACCACACCACCACACCACATACCATACACCATAGTAGGCAACACATACACCATACACCCACACACCATTACCATTACACCAAACACCATACACCATTACACCATACACCACCAGCACCACACATCACACACACCACACAGACCATACTCCCCTCCCCCCCCACCCCCCCACCTCCCACTTTGCCCCCTCCACCAGGCATGTGAGAAGAAAGCCCACCCCCAGATGTGGTAGTTGTATTCATCTTCCACAGCTGTAGATGTTAAGTAGATATATACGGGTGGCCTATGGCACGACTGGGTGTTGTCCTAAGCATCTATGTAGCAATTGCACAGAGCGCCACGGTTCCACCGCCCCCCCCCTCATCCTCCTCCAACCACACCCACCACACACACCCCCCTCACACATGCCATCCCAACCCCACCCCTGCAGCAAGATATATGGTGGCTTTTGACTGGGTGTTGTCCAAGCCCTCCATAAAAGCAGACGAGATCAGAGCTAACAAAAGCCAACGAGAAGATGCACCGGGTCCCTACAGTGAATGTAGATATAATAATAAAAAGTAATATTAATAATATAATAATATGAAAAAATATAATAAAATAATAACAAATAATATAACAATAATAACAATAATAACAATAATAATAATGACAATATAAATAATAACAATATAAACATAAAAAATAATAATAATAACAATAATAACAATAAATAAACATGAATAAACAATAATATACAATAATAATAACAATAATAACATAAATAATAACATAATAACAGTTTTTGAATAAATAACAATAATAACAATAATAACAACAATAATAACAATAATAACAATAATAACAAAATAAAATAAATATGACAATAATAACAATAATAACAATAATAAGATAACAAGGAAATAAAATAATAATAATAAAACGAGAATAATATAATAATAATAATATAATAATTAATACAAATATAATTTATTATTATAATAATATAGATAACTCCTGATCAACTTGTCTAGCAACCATGAAGTCAAAATATTGCATCAACAATACATACCAAAAATAAAATTAATTATATAATTTAAATTCAATTCATCCCATTTCAATCCCCCCCCCCACCCCCCTCCCCCCTCCCACACACACCCATACAGGTGCTGCTCCTATTAGAATCATCATCTGTCTCCCTTTGATAGACTGTCTAGCACGCAATTGGTCAAAAATATTGCACAAGATAAAGAAATTATTTTATTTAAATTAAATTCAACCGCTTTTTCACCCTCCCCCCCCTCACCCCCCCCCCCTACCTCACTCCACGCCACACCTCCCACCCACAACCCACCCATAACAGGTGCTGCAGCACTGATAGAGTCAGTTCACCCTGTCCCTTGATCGACCTATCTAGCACAGGAGGCTGCACTATAAAGCCTGAAGGGAAGTTCACAAAATGATCACAGCTGGCCCTGCTGGCGACTTTGCCAGCCCTCATTTCAAATAATACGTATTGTACAGAGAGAGTTCATACATGGAAAGGTGCTGCAACTTTCCTCATAGAGTTTTGGCTGAAAAACCCATGTCACAATTCAAAATAAATTTTTAAATTCAAGTTCAAAAATCTAGCCATATTATGTCATACAGGTGCTGCTCCTGATAGAGTCATCGCCCTGTCTCCCTTGATCGGAGATGTTGGGACCTCGCTAGCACCAGGAGGTCTGAGAGAGTTTCAAAATGATCACAGCTGGCCTGCTGCGAACTAGCCCTCATTTCCATAAATCGAACGGGTGGTCTACCCTGACATGTTCCTCGCTGCAAAGTGGTTGCACAGGGAAAGGGGACGGCAACTCCGCCTGTGTAAACGGGAGATCAGGTTGCCTCGCCCGACTAAGACGACGATTCGTACATTAATATGCCGTACGCGGAATGAAGAACGCGTGAAGCCCAGCGACAAGGATAACCTGCAGCGAACGTATCAAGTGTTCAGTGCGTTCGTGGCGGACGAGGGTTGTCATGAGCCAAGGAGCTTTGTGTCGGGAATGTTGAATGTGGAGTTCGAGCATTGGTGAGTGTGGTTGGTTGGTTTTGGTTGGTTGGTTGGTTGGTTGGTTTGGTTTTGGTTGGTTGGTTGGTTGGTTGGTTGGTTTGGTTGGTTGGTTGGTTGGCTTTTGGTTGGTTGCGTTGGTTGGTTGGTTGGTTGGTTGGTTGGTTGGTTGGTTGGTTGGTTGGTCTGGTTTTGGTTGGTTGGTAGGTTGGTTGATTTGGTTGTCACAAACACTCGCACATACAACACTCACATGTACACGCACACATACACACACTCACACACACACACTACACACATACACAATACACACACACACACACACAACACACACACACACATACACCACATGTACACACACTCACACACACACTGCACAGGTTGAAGGCGGAAGCCCCCAGCCATAACGCAAACGTGCCATAGGGTGGCCATACAATGTTGCTCATCTACAGACGAGATGAAGCTGTGTTCAATGTACAGTCCTATGTGGTTGGCTGGTTGTCACAAACACTCACATATACACACCAGGGTAATTCAAAGCGCGCGCTTTTGCGCTTTTGAGCGCTGACTTTTTGACCCCCTCTGCGCTTTAAGCGCAATTTTCTGCAACCCCCTGTGGGCGCAGCAAGCAATTTCTGCGCTTTTTGCACTACAAAGCGCAGTTTTTTTGTTTTCAAGTGCGCTAAAGCGCTGGCCAATTTGGCCATTTGAAGTACCCTGATACACACACATGAACACACACGCATACACATATACACACTGCCCAGGTTGAAAGTGGACTGCGCCAGCCACAACGCAAACAGGCCATGGGGTGGAAACACAATGGACAAAATAAAACCCACGCATGCACACACACTGCCGCAGGTTGAAGGCGGATTGCCCAGCCCACAACGCAAAGGGACCATGGGGTGGAAACACAATGGACAAAATAAAACCCACACATACACACACACTGCCCAGGTTGAAGGCGGATTGCCCCAGCCACAACGCAAAGGGACCATGGGGTGGAAACACAATGGACAAAATAAAACCCACACATACACACACACTGCCCAGGTTGAAGGCGGATTGCCCCAGCCACAACGCAAACGGGCCCTGGGTTGGAAACACTATGTAAACAACTCACAAATATACCACAAACACACACACTGCCCAGGTTGAGCAGACTGCCCAGACAGACACAACGCAAACGGGCCATGGTGTGGAAACACGAAGTAAACAATAAAGTACACATACACAGGCCATGGGGAGGAAACACAATGTAAACAATAAAGTACACATACACAGGCCATGGGGAGGAAACACAATGTAAACAATAAAGTACACATACACAGGCCATGGGGAGGAAACACAATGTAAACAATAAAGTACACATACACAGGCCATGGGGAGGAAACACAATGTAAACAAAAAAGTACACGCACACAGGCCATGGGGAGGATACACAATGTAAACAAAAAAGTGCACATACACAGGCCATACATACAAAAACTTACACATATAGACACACACGGCCCAGGTTGAAGGCGGATTGCCCCAGCCACAACGCAAAGGGACCATGGGGTGGAAATACTATGTTCCACATCGACAGAAGAGATGAAGCTGTATTCAATGCTCAGGCCTATGTAACAGAGTACATGGTAGAGATAGATGAGGAGCAGGCGCATGATCACCTCAAGAAATTTGAAAAGGAAAACCTGATGTACCTCGGACATCCAGTGATAGTAAAGATGAAGGACGCAGATGTGGCTGGTATGGACTTGGATGGGGATGATAATTCTGCGAAGTCGGATTTGAGTGGCGGGACATATGGAGGCTGGAAAACCAAGTACGCCAAAGTGTTGACGGTGAGAATGGGATGTGGGGGAGAGGAAGATGTTAGTGTGTGTGTGTATCTGCGTGTGCATGTGTGTGGGTGTGTATGCCTGTGTGGGGGATGAAAACAAAGTCGGAGTCGAGTGGCAGGACATATGGAGACTGGAAAACCAAGTACGCCAAAGTATTGACCTTGAGAATGGGATGTGGGGGAGAAGAAGATGTTAGTGTGTGCGTATCTGCGTGTGCATGTGTGTGGGTGTGGATGCCTGAGTGAGGGATGAAAGCGAAGTCGGATTCGAGTGGTGGGACATATGGAGACTGGAAAACCAAGTACGCCAAAGTATTAACGGTGAGAATGGGATGTGTAGGAGGGCAAGTGTGTGCTTATGTGAGTTTGTGTGTATCTAGCAATGATGAAGGAT
>CM039464.1:43840905-43878596 GCA_022414725.1 Microglena sp. YARC
GAGCTATAAGATGCAGCTGACGCCACAGTCAATTTCAATCAAAGCATCAAAAACACCTCATCCTATTCCATTCCATCTCATCCCCCCCGCCCCTCCCCTCCCCCCCCCCTCCTCCACCCTGCTTCAGGAGAAGTCATGTGTTGAGCTACAAGATGTAGCTGACGCCACAGTCGACTACATAAACAAGCCAAAGCACCCATCCTATTCCATTCTATCTCATCCCCTTCCTCCCCCCCATCCCCATTCAAACTCATCCCCCCTCTCCACCCGCCCATCCCCATTCATCTCATCCCCCCCTCCTACACTCCCGCTCAGGAGAAGTCATGTGTTGAGCTACAAGATGTAGCTGACGGCACAGTCGACTACATCAAACCAACCAAAGCACCCCATCCTATTCCATTCCTTCTCCACCCCCACACACACCATCCCCCTTCATCCCCCCATTCCACCTCATACCCCCTCCTCCCCCTGCCTCAGGAGAAGTTATGTATTGAGCTACAAGATGCAGCTGACGCCACAGTCGACTACACCAAACAAACAAAAGCACCCCATCCTATTCCATTCTATCTCATTCCCTTCCTCCCCCCCATCCCCCATCCCCATCCCCATCCCGCCCCCCCCCTCCTCCACCCTGCTTCAGGAGAAGTCATGTGTTGAGCTACAAGATGTAGATGACGCCACTGTCGACTACAGCAAACAAACAAAAGCACCCCATCCTATTCCATTCCATCTCATCCCCCTTCCATCACCCCCATCCCCCATTCCATCTCATCCCCCCCTCCTCCACCCGCCCCATCCCCCATTCCATCCCATCCCCCCCCTCCTCCACTCCGCCTCAGGAGAAGTCATGTGTTGAGCTACAAGATGTAGCTAACGCCACAGTCGGCTACTCCATTAACTGTGGCTGGGATGACTCGCCAGTCATGCCTCGTGCTTGGGGTCGCTACAACAACCACCTGTGGCACATACGGTGGCGATTCATGGCTAGGGCTGCTCGCTTG
Organism: Microglena sp. YARC; assembly: GCA_022414725.1. NCBI lineage: Eukaryota > Viridiplantae > Chlorophyta > Chlorophyceae > Chlamydomonadales > Chlamydomonadaceae > Microglena > Microglena sp. YARC. The sequence continues at coordinate 43,841,907 of CM039464.1, forward strand.
TCGTACAACATATTGGCCCTGGACAGGTGTGTGTGTGTGTGTGTGTGGGTGTGTGTGTGTGGGTGGGGGGGGGGGGGCGTGTGTGCGTGTGTGCGTAAGTGTTGGTGTATGTGTGAAAGTGTGGGTGACTGTGTGGGTGTGACTGTGTGTGTGTGTTTAACAGTGTTTGTTTAAGTTTGAACAACCACCTGTGGCACATCCGGTTGTGTTTCATGGCTAGGGCTGATCGCTTGTCGTACAAAATATTGGCCCTGGACAGGTGTGAGTGGTGTGTGTGTGTGTGTGTGTGGGTGGGTGGGTGGGTGGGGGGGGGGCGTAAGTGTTGGTGTATGTGTGAATGTGTGGGTGACTGTGTGGGTGTGACTGTGTGTGTGTGTGTGGGGGGGGGGGGGAGGGGGGGGGAGGGGGCGTGTGTGCGTGTGTGCGTGTGTGCGTAAGTGTTGGTGTATGTGTGACTGTGTGGGTGACTGTGTGGGTGTGACTGTGTGTGCGTGTTTGACTGTGTTTGTTCATGTTTAATCAACCACCTGTGGCACGTCCGGTGGTGTTTCGTGGCTAGGGCTGCTCGCTTGTCGCACAATATATTGGCCCTGGGCAGATGTGTGTGTGTATGTGTGTGTTCAACTGTGTGTATGTATGTATGTGTGAACAACCTCCTGTTGCCCATCCAGTGGTGTTTCAAGGTAAGGGCTGCTCGCTTGTCGTACAATATATTGGCGCTGGACAGGTGTGTGTTTGTGTGTGTATGTGTGTGTTCAACTGTGTGTATGTATATTTGTACAACGTCCTGTGGCGCATCCGGTGGCGTTTCATGGCTAGGACTCCTCGCTTGTCGTACAACATATTGGCCCTGGACAGGTGTCTGGGCGGGTGTGGGTGTGTGTGTATGTGTGTTTGTATGTGTGTGCGTGTTTAACAGTGTTTGTTTATGTCTGAACAACCACCTGTGGCACGCCCGGTGATGTTTCATGGCTAGGGCTGCTCGCTTGTCAAACAATATATTGGCCCCGGACAGGTGTGTGTGTATGTGTGTGTTTAACTGTGTCTGTTTATGTTTGAACAACTACCTGTGGCACGCCCGGTGGTGTTTCATGGCTAGGGCTGCTCGCTTGTCGTACAATATATTGGCCCTGGACAGGTGTGTGCGTATGCGTATATGTATGAATGTGTGTGTGTATGTATTTGAACTCTTGTGGTAGCCATTAGGCTGCAGAGATGTGGCATGTGAATGTGATTGTGTGAGCGTGAACGTACAAGTGTATGTGTGCTTGTGTGTGTATGTATGAATGTGTGTGTGTGTGTATTTGAACTCTTGTGGTAGCCATTAGGCTGCAGAGATGTGTCCAATCTAGGATGGTTGCCGTGACCACCAAGCACCACAGCCACACCACCATCATCACAACAACAAGATCAACATCAACATCACCACCAACAACCAAACACGAACCCACATCAACATCAACATCAACATTAACACGAACACCACCACCATCAACAACAAGATCAACATTATTATCAACACCAATACCAACAACAACAACAACAACAACAACAACAACAACATCAACATCAACATTTATATCAACAACAATACCACCACCACCACCACCACAACAACAACACACAACATCACATTAACATCAACATCAACAACACCAACAAGAACATCAACATTTACAATCACGTCATCAACACCAACACAAAACACCACATAAACATTAACATCACACACCACACACCCACCACCCAACCAACACAACAACAACAACAACATGAACATGATCACCAGCACCAGCACCACCAACAACATCAACATTAACATGAACAAACCACACCACCCACACCAACAACATGAATATGATACCAGAACCAGCACCAACCACCAACAACATCAACATTAACATCAAACACCACCACCACCTACCCACCACCAACCACCACGCCAACAACAACAACAACATAAATATGAATCACCAGAGCCAGCCACCACCAACAACAACATCAAACATTAACATCAACAACACACACCACCAACAACAACAACAAGCAAACATGAATTATGATCACAGAACCAGCACCACCAACAACAACATAACATTAACATCACACCACAAATTTGCACCACCAACAACAACAACATGAATATGATCACCGACTCAACCACCACCCACCACCCAACAACAACACAACAACGAACAACATCAACATTTAACATCACACAACACCACAACACCACCAACAAACATGAATATGATGCACCAGCACCAGACCACACCAACAGCATCAACATTAACATCAACAGACCAACACCAACACCAAACAACATCAGCATCAACATTTACATATACACCCAACAACATCAAACATTAGCACCACCACGCACCACCAATAACAACAACAACCAACAACGACAATCAACATTAACACCAACACACCAACACCAACAACATCAACATGCCACATCAACACAAACACAACCAACAATAACACCAACATCACACCAACCACCGCCAACGACAAACAAAAATATTCAGCATCAACATTAACATCCAACACTAACACCTAAACACCCACACACCATTACCACTATGAGCACCACCACCACCAACAACAAAACAACAACAACATCAACATCAAATATCAGCATCGACATCAAGAGCATCCCACCCCGTGTAGATGTTTACTCTCCCCTCCTTCCTCCATACCTCCTTCCTCCGCCAATACCCCATATGCATGCATGTTATTGCAGACCCCCATGCTTGCATGTTGCTGGCGACTCCCCTGCAGCGACTTCTGTCTCTTAAGGATCGAGGCGCACATGTGGTATGAACCCCCCCCACCCATGCAGGTGGCCCCGTGCCCTAACTCATGACCCCCCCTCCCTCTTGCAAAAGCCCAATATGCATGCATGTTATACGCAAGACCCCATGCTTGCATGTTGCAAGCGCCCCCTTTTTAGCGACTTCTTGCTCTTAAGGATCGAGGTGCACATGTGGTATGAACCCCCCACCCATGCAGGTGGCCCGTGCCCCTAATCTCATGACCCCCCTCCTCTGCCAAGCCCAATATGCATGCATGTTATATGCAAGACCGTATGCATGTTGCAAGCGCCCCCCTTTTCAGTGACTTCTTGCTCTTAAGGGTCGAGGTGCACATGTGGTATGAACCCCCCCAGCCCATGCAGGTGGCCCTGTGGCCTACCTCATTATCCCCTCTCTCCTCTTCCAAGACCCATGTGCATGCATGTTATATGCAAGACCCGTATGCATGTTGCAAGCGACCCCCTTCAGTGACTTCTTTCTCTTATGGGTAGAGCAAGCGTGTGGTATGACCCCACCCCCACCCCACCTCCACCCCAACCCCCCACCCCACCGCGTACTCCCCACCCCACCCCGCACTCTCGCACTCCACCCGCACCCATGCAGATGCCCTAACTGTTTACCCTCCCCCCACCCACACCACACACCCACCAATCCCACCACCCACCCACCACCCCTCCACCCACAGCCATGCAGGTGGTACTGTGCCCTAACTCTGTACCCTTCCCCCCCCTCCTGCCCCCGCCAGTGACTTCATGATCCTTCAAGGACCTGTAAGCATATCTGTAGGCATTACTCACACCTGCATTTATGTCCGTTTGTATGTTACAGTCCATGGGTTGCCAAATATAAATATCTGCCGAACTCTTTGCCCCCCCCCCCCCCCCCCCCCCCCTTCCTCCCCACCTCTAGTGACTTCATGATCCTCCAAGATCTGTTAAGCATATCTGCAGGCATTAATCTGACTGTACATATGTCCGTTTGTATGCAACAGTCCAGGGGTTGCAAAATAAAAATATCTGCCCTAACCTTTACCCCCCCCCCCCTTCCTCCCCCCCCCTTCCTCCCTCCCCTCCATCCTTTCTCACCCTCTCCCCCCCCTTTCTCCCCTCCCCCCCCCCCCCCCCACACACACACCCCTCACACACACCTGGTGACTACATCATCCTCCAAGACCTGATGCATATCTCAGGCGACCTCCCGTCAGTGACTTCTCGCTCTTAGGGGTGGAGGAGCGTGTGGTATGAACCCCCCCACCCATGCAGGTGGCACTGTGGCCCTACCTCGTGACCCCCTCCCCTCCGCCAAGCCTTATGCATGCATGTAATATGCAAGACCCCTATGCATGTTGCAAGCGGCCCTCTTTTCAGAGATTTCTCGCTCTTCAGGGTCGAGGTGCACGTGTGTGGTATGACCCCCCCCACCCCATGCAGGTGTCACTGTGCCCTACATCATAACCCCCCCTCCCTCCGCCAAGCCCATATGCATGCATGTTATACGCAAGACCCCCATGCTTGCATGTTGCAAGCGCCCCCTTTTCAGCGACTTCTTGCTCTTAAGGGTCAAGGTGCACATGTGTGGTATGACCCCCCCCCCCCCCCCCCCCCATGCAGGTGTCACTTGTGCCCTACATCATAACCCCCTCTCCTCTTCCAATACCCATGTGCATGCATGTTATATGCAAGACCCATATGCATGTTGCAAGGGACCCCCCTTCAGCGACTTCTCGCTCTTCAGGGTCAAGGTACATGTGTGTGGTGGCCATCAGCACCCCCCTACCCCATGCAGGTGGCACTGTGCCCCTACCTCATGACCCCCCCCCCCCCCCCCCCCCCCGCCCCCATCCCCCCCTGCCCCCCTTCTCCCCCTCTTCCTCCCCCTTCTCCCCCCCCCCCCCCCCTGCCCCCCCTTCCTCCCTCCCTCCCTCCCCTCCCCCCTTTTCCTCCCCCCCCCCCCCCCCCCTGCCCCCCCCCTTCCTCCCCCTCCCTCCCCTCCCCCCCCTTTTCTCCTCCCCCCCCCCCCCCCCTGCCTCCCTTCCCTCCCTCCCTCGTGGCCTCCCCCCTTTTCTCCCCCCCCCCATCCCCCCTGCCCCCTTCTCCCCCCTTCCTCCCCTTCTTCCCCCCCCCCCCCCTTCCTTTCCCCCCGCTTAAGTAACTATTTGATCCTCCAATAACCATATGCAATGCATGTTGCACGCGGGCCCCCTTCAACGACTTTCTCTCTCTTATGTTAAGAGGAGCAACACGTGTGGTATGACCCCATCCCACACCCCCCCACACCCCGCACCCCCACTCCACACCGCCACCCCATGCAGGTGGTACTGTGCCCTAACTCCCCCCCCCCTCCTCCCTTCCTCCCCCCCCCCCCCCCTTGCCCCACGGCTCCCCCCCTGTCCCTCCTCCCTTCCTCTCCTCCCTTCCTCTCCCCCCCTCCTGCCCCCTCTCCCCCCGCCCTCCTCCCCCCCCCCTCTGCCAGTGACTTCAATGATCCTACACAAGACCTGTAAGCATACCTGTAAAGCATACCTGTAAGCATACTGTAGGCATACCTGTAAGCATACCTGTAAGCATATACCTGTAAGCATACCTGTAGCATACCTGTCAAGCATTTCTGTAAGCATACCTGCAAGCATAACCTGTAAGCATACCTGTAAGCATACCTGTAAGCATACCTGTAAGCATACCTGTAAGCATACCTGTAAGCATACCTGTAAGCATACCTGCAAGCATACCTGCAGGCATTAATCTCACATGCATATATTTTCGTCTGTATGTTACAGTCCAGGGGTTGCCAATATAAATATCTGCCCCTAACTCTTTACCCCTACTCCCCCGCCTCCCCCCCTGAGCTCTCTCCCTCCTCCCGACTCACCCCCCCCCCCCCCACAAGCCCCCCCCCCCCCCCAACCCCTAACCCCAACCCGCAACCACGCAACCACCAACCACCCAACCACCAACCACCAACCACCCCAACCACCAACCACCACCCCGCACCCCACACCCACACCACACCATGCAGGTGCTACTTGTGCCCTAACTCTTTACCCCTCCCCCCATCCTCCCCTCACCCCCCCTCCTCTCCTCACCCGCACCCCCCCCACACACACCCTTCCTCCCCTCACCCTTCCCCCCCCCCACACACACACACCAGTGACTGACATGAATCCTCCAAGACCCATATGCATATCTCAAGCGTCCCCCCTTCAGCGACTTCTCGCTCTTAGGGGTAGAGGAGCACATGTGTGGTATGAACGGGGGTTTCGTCTACATCCAGAACACAAAACCAGACGGACCTGTCTCTTGGTTGTTCCACCGTATGACCGAGGTCCCCCTCAGGTGGGTGTGATGAGTTTGTGTGCAGAACTGCAGAATAAAAAAACAGACAGACCGCTTTCTTGGTTGTTCCACCGGACGACCGAGGTCCCTCTCATGTAGTCATGTGTGATGAGTTTGTGTTCAGAACACAAAAGCAGACAAACCAGTTTCTTGTTTTTTCCGCTGGACGACCGACATTCCTGTCGGACGTGATGAGTTTGCGTCCAGAACATATAAGCAGGCAGACAGTTTTCTTATTTTTTCCACGGACGACCCGGACATCCCTCTAAGACGGGTGAGATGAGTTTGCGTGCACAACTGCAGAACACAAAAGCAGACAGACCTGTCTCTTGGTTGTTCCATTCAACGACCGAGATCCCTTTCAGGTGGGTGTGATGAGTTTGTATGCAGAACTGCAGAACAAAAAACCAGACAGACCGCTTTCTTGGTTGTTCCACCATATGACTGAGATCCCTCTCAGGTGGGTGAGATGAGTTTGTGTGCACAACTGCAGAACACAAAAGCAGACAGACGGCTTTCTTGGTTGTTCCACCGTATGACCTAGGTCCCCCTCAGGTGGGTGTGATGAGTTGGAGTGCAGAACTGCAGAACTGTATACATCCACATCTTGCTGAAGTAAGGTATAATACTCCTAGCCCCTTTCAGTGATATACAATGGTCTAGTGGTAGACCAGATCGCTTGAGGATGAAGAGTCAGGGGTTCAACTCCCCCATCGGTCGCTCTTGGCGTTGCAGGTCGTTGTCAGCCGCGATGGTAGCTTGTCCAGTTGAGGTAGGAGACCGCTCCCCACCCGCGTACGACGGGCTCCCTTAACGCCACGCCACACCCGGCGTTATCATTACTTTTATAATACTCCTAGCCAGGTGCAACTTCCAGGGCTAGGTACTGTGGATGGTTAGCCCTGGCATAGTACCTCCCCTGACATAGCCTATAAAATAACCATCAAAAACAGACAGACCAGATTCTAAGTTGTTCCACCGGACGTTTCACAACTGAGGTCCTTCTCTGGTAGGTGTGATGAGCTTGTGTGCAGAAATGCAGAACACAAAAGCAGACAGACCAGTTTCTTCTTTTTCCGCCGTACTATGACTTCCCTATCAGGTTGTTGTGATGAGTTTGTGTGCAGAACTGCAGAACACAAACCAGAAAGGCCACGTTCTTGGTTATTCCACCGTATGACCGAAATCCCTGTCAGGTGGGTGTGATGAGTTTATTTTATGTGCAGAACTGAAGAACACAAAAGCAGACAGACCGCTTTCTTGTTTTTCCACCGTACTACAACTTCCCTGTCAGGTTGTTGTGATGAGTTTGGGTGCAGAACTGCAGAACACAAAACCAGACTGACCGCTTTCTTGGTTGTTCCACCATATGACAGAGAACCCTCTCGGGTGGGTGTGATGAGTTTGTGTGCAAAACTGCAAAACACAAAATCAGACAGACCGCTTTCTTGTTTTTCCACCGTACCACGACTTCCCTGTCAGGTTGGTGTGATGAGTTTGGGTGCAGAACTGCAGAACACAAAACCAGACAGATTACTTTCTTGGTTGCTCCACCGGACAACCCGGAGATCCCTCTCAGATGGGTGAGATGAGTTTGTGTGCGATTGAACGATGGGGGGGAAATCGTAGATTTTTGTCTGTATGTATGTCACATTCCAGGGGTTGGCCAAATAGGCTTGAGGGATTTGCGCAAACGTGACAGGAAGGGCTAAATTGAAAAAGCTAAACAGTAGAAGCACAAGTCAATCCAAGCCAAGCCAAGCCAAGCCAAGCCAAGCCAAGCCAAGCCAAGCCAAGCCAAGCCAAGCCAAGCCAAGCCAAGCCAAGCCAAGCCAAGCCAAGGAAAAGAGCTAAACAGTAGAAGTGCATGTCTTCATTCTGTTTGGCCCTGGACTGTGACATCCATCCATCCATCCATACTTTATTTGTTTGTAACAGTCCAGGGGGTAGCCAAAGAGGCTACGTCCCATCCATCTATCCATACATAATGCAAAATAGGCTACATCCCATCCCATCCATACATAAATACATACAAAAGATAGTGTGACTGTCAATCGACCCTATGGCAATACATACACGCATGCAAAAGATAGTGTGACTGTCAATCAACCCTATGGCAATACATACATGCATACAAAAGATAGTGTGACTGTCAATCAACCCTATGGCAATACATACATGCATACAAAAGATAGTGTGACTGTCAATCAACCCTATGGCAATACATACATGCATACAAAAGATAGTGTGACTGTCAATCAACCCTATGGCAATACATACATGCATACAAAAGATAGTGTGATTGTCAATCAACCCTATGGCAATACATACATGCATACAAAAGATAGTGTGACTGTCAATCAACCCTATGGCAATACATACATGCATACAAAAGATAGTGTGACTGTCAATCAACCCTATGGCAATACATACATGCATACAAAAGATAGTGTGACTGTCAATCAACCCTATGGCAATACATACATGCATACAAAAGATAGTGTGACTGTCAATCAAACCTATGGCAATACATACATGCATACAAAAATCCCATTGTCTCCTGTATAACTGTACAAGTAATGATAGCGCCTTGTGGGGCGTGGGCTTAAGGGAGCCCTGTCTTACAGTGGTAGAGAACGGGCTACTACTTTACATGGACAGTGCTACCATGGCGGTTGACAGCGACCGAGAACACTAGAGCGCACCTGTAGGGATTCGAAACCCGCACCTTCTTGTTTCAAAGAGCTCTACAAATGAGCTATTCGTCAAAACGGGACAGTGCTACCCAAGGTACTACATTTTGTCAAATGGGTCGGCGCTTAAAGCGCACAAACGTCAAATTGGTCAGCGCTTTGTAGTGCAAATAGTGCAAAAACTGTGCGCTGCAACCACAGGGAGGTGAAAAAACTGCGCGGAATGCGCAGTGGGGGTAAAAAAGCGTGCACAAAATAGCGCTGGCGCGCGCGCTTTGTAGTACCCTGGTGCTACCATGTCCCCTGCATAGATGAAACCATTCACTTGATAGCACAAGATGACAGCTGTCACCACAACTCACTGGTGACAGCTGTCACCACAAATCACAGGTGACAGCTGTCACCACAACTCACTGGTGACAGATGTCACCACAACTCACTGATGACAGCTGTCACCACAAATCACTAGTGACAGCTGTCACCACAACTCACTGGTGACAGCTGTCACCACAAATCACAGGTGACAGCTGTCACCACAACTCACTGGTGACAGCTGTCACCACAACTCACTGATGACAGCTGTCACCACAACTCACTGGTGACAGCTGTCACCACAACTCACTGATGACAGCTGTCACCACAACTCACTGGTGACAGCTGTCACCACAACTCGCTGGTGACAGCTGTCACCACGACTCACTGATGACAGCTGTCACCACAACTCACTGGTGACAGCTGTCACCACGACTCACTGATGACAGCTGTCACCACAACTCACTGGTGACAGCTGTCACCACAACTCACTGGTGACAGCTGTCACCACGACTCACTGATGACAGCTGTCACCACAACTCACTGGTGACAGCTGTCACCTATGAACGACTCACTGATGACAGCTGTCACCACAACTCACTGGTGACAGCTGTTACCACAACTCACTGATGACAGCTGTCACCACAACTCACTGGTGACAGCTGTCACCACAACTTGCCTTGCGAATGCAACGAGATGGCCTTACCTCGGAACTTGTCGAACTCCTTCTCCCCAGTCAGGTTGCGAGTGAGCACAACCAAGGGAGCGAAAATGCCGCCAGTGCCCTTGTTTGCCATCATGGTGGCTCCCCGTGCATGATGTCAAAATTGTTCAGGTCCCAAGATTATCGGGGCAATATATCATACAATATCGTACAATGATATTGTACGATATATTGGCATATTAAACAATATTTTCACAACATATCCAGATATATACATATATATACCAAATCCCTCCCCTCCCCACCCCACCCCACCCCACCCCACCCCACCCCACCCACCCACCCACCCACCCACCACCCCCCACCCCACCCCACCCCAACCCAACCCAACCCAGCCAACCAACCCAACCCAACCCAACCCAACCAACCCAACCCCCAACCCACCCCCCAACCCAACCCAAACCCAACCCAACCCAACCCAACCAACCCACCCAACCCACCCAACCCAACCCAACCCAACCAACCCAACCCAACCCAACCCAACCCAACCAACCCAACCCAACCAACCCAACCCAACCCAACCCAACCCAACCCAACCCAACCCAACCCAACCCAACCCATCCACCCAACCCAACCCAACCCAACCCAACCCAACCAACCCAACCCAGACCCCAACCCAACCCAACCCAACCCAACCAACCCAACCCAACCCAACCCAACCCAACCAACCCAACCCAACCCAACCCAACCCAACCCAACCCAACCCAACCCAACCCAACCAACCCAACCCAACCCAACCCAACCCAACCCAACCCAACCCAACCCAACCCAACCCAACCCAACCCAACCCACCCAACCCAACCCAACCCCAACCCAACCCAACCCAACCCCAACCCAACCCAACCCAACCCAACCCAACCCAACCCACCCAACCCACCCAACCCAACCCAACCCAACCCAACCCACCCACCCAACCCAACCCAACCCACCCAACCCAACCCAACCAACCCACCCAACCCAACCAACCCCCCAACCCAACCCAACCCAACCCAACCCAACCAACCCAAACCCAACCCAACCCACCCACCCCAACCAACCAACCCACCCTCCAACCCAACCCAACCCAACCCAACCCACCCACCCAACCCAACCCCAACCCACCCAGCCCACCCAACCCAACCCAACCCAACCCAACCAACCCAACCCAACCCAACCAACCTTTCTAACTCTCCTACCCCCACCCCCTTACCCACCCCTACACACACTCACTCACCTCTTGTCAACATCAAACACATATATTTACAATATCGTACTTGACAACCCTACTACTGCACCTTATATATTGTAGAATTAAATGATCTCTGTAGCACGAACTCAGGGCCCCCGTCTGTAAACCGATTGTTTGGGGTTCAGTTCATCAGTGCTTTTTCTTGTTAAGCCCTTCCGAACACGGTTGGGCAAGTCCCTTTAGCCTATTTTAGTATTTGGCCTACCCCTGGACTGTACCATACATTTAGCCACACTGTTCACCAGACAAGAGAGAGAGGAGGATGGTTTGATGACATGACCCATCAGCCTTTTTAGTGTCGGGCAAGTCCCTTTAGCCTATTTGGCCTACCCCTGGACTGTAAGATACATACATCATTGTCGTGGTTTAATTGACTCAAAATGTATTCTGGAGCCTGAGGGTTTGCTCAGGTGTGGTGGGTGTGGGTGTGGGTGAAGGGGGTGAAGGTGTGTGCGTGTGTGTGTGTGTGGGGGGGGGGGGGGGGGGGGGGCTCGAAACCGTGGCTAAGACATGCTTTAACATACATTCATACACGCCTTGCAGATGGCAGGATGACAACATGGATTTCCTTCGTTCCCTCGGGAAGCAGAAGACCTTTGACGCCATGTGCATGACTTTCGGTGAGTTGGCTTGGCTTGGTTTGGTTTGGCTTGGCTAGATGCCATTTGCATGACTTTTGGTGAGTTGGCTTGGCTTGGTTTGTTAAGGCTTGGCTTGACGCCATGTGCATGACTTTCGGTGAGTTGGCTTGGTTTGATTTGGCTTGGCTTGATGCCATGTGCATGACTTTTGGTGTGTTGGCTTGGCTTGGTTTGGTTATGATTGACTTGGCTTGACGCCATGTGCATGACTTTTGGTGAGTTGGCTTGGCTTGGTTTGGTTATGATTGACTTGGCTTGACGCCATGTGCATGAATTTTGGTGAGTTGGCTTGGCTTGGTTTGGTTATGATTGACTTGGCTTGATGCCATGTGCATGAATTTTGGTGAGTTGGCTTGGCTTGGTTTGGTTTGGTTTGGTTGTGTTTGACTTGGCTTGATGCCATGTGCATGACTTTCGGTGAGCTGGCTTGGGTTGGTTTTGGGTCGACTTGGCTTGGCGCCATGTTAATGACTTTCGCTGAGTTGGCTTGGCTTGACGCCACGTGCATGACTTTCGGTGAGTTGGCTTGACTTGGCTTGGTTTGGTTTGGTTTATAGCTTGGCTTGACGCCATGTGCATGACTTCCGATGAGTTGGCTTGGTTTGGTTTGGCTTGGATTGACGCCATGTGCATGACTTTCAATGAGTTGGTTTGGCTTGGCTTGGCGCCATGTGCATGACTTTCGATCAGTTGACTTGTCTTGACTTGGCTTGGCTTGGCTTGGTTTTGCTTGACGCCATGTGCATGACTTTCGTTGGCTTGGCTTGGCTTGGCTTGGCTTGGCTTGGCTAGATGCTATGTGCATGACTTTCGGTGAGTTGGGCTTGGCTTGGCTGACTGCACACCCCTTCCCCCCCCACCCCCCCCACACGCCCCACTCCCCCCCCACACACACTCTCCCCACACAGACTTAAACACACACACGCACAATTCCGACCAACCTCTTCTCACACCACATCACCATACCACCACTTGCAGACCAATCCTTCCTAGATGTCGCCCTCTACTCAAACATGTCGGGCATGCCTATCACTCATATGGTGATATGCACCAACCTTCACTGGACAGCCCTCTACCACCATCAACACCACCTTAACCACCCAAACCACCCTCAACCACCCTCAACCACCCCCAACACCACCCTCAAACCACCTTCAATCCCCCTGCCCCCCCCCTGCTCCTGCACCGCCAGATGAATCCTTTTTGGATGATGCTCTCGCACTCAACCACTCCCCAACCGCCGCTCGAACCACCCTCAACCACCTGACCCCACCCTACTCCTGCCACCCAGATAAATCCTTCTTGGACGACACCCCTCCACTGAACCACCGCTCACCCCCCTGAACCAACCCTAACTCATGCACGCAGATCAATCCTTCTTGGACGACACCGTCTCCACTGAACCACCCCAACCACCCCAACCACCCTCAACCCCCTGAACCCACCCAACTCATGCACCCAGATCAATCCTAATTGGATGATGCCCTCCACTCAACCACCCTCAACCACCCTCAAACGCCCCTCAACCTCACCCTACTCCCTGCATTCAGACCAATCCTTCTTGACGACGCCTCTCAGCGTCAACATGGTGGGTATGCCTATATCGCAAATGATGATACTCATGTGCACACTCCCGACCTGGACCGCCAACGGAAGCGACGGAGCCACGCAAAAGCAAGCGGTAGATCGACAGATGTCCATGTTCAAGTAAGGCAGCAAGAAAGGGAGCATGCTTGTGTGTGTGTTTTTGTGAAGTGTGTGGAGGGAAAGGGAGAGCATCAACCAGCATCAACATCACATCGAGCACGCAACACCAAAACCGAAACCAGACACCGATATCTACACCGAACACCACACAGAAGCAAGCGGGGGATCGTCAGATGTCCATGTTCAAGTAAGACGGCAAGAAAGGGAGCAGTGTGTGTGATTGTGTGTGTGTTTTGTGACTGTATGTGGAGGGAAAGGGAGAGCATCAACAGCATCAACAGCATCAACATCAACACCAGCATCAACACCAAAACCGAAACCAAACACCGACATCTAACACCGAAAACAACCGCACTAGAAGCAAGCGGGGGATCGACAGATGTCCATGTTCAAGTAAGACGGCAAGAAAGGGAGCAGTGTGTGTGATTGTGTGTGTGTGTTTGTGTGACTATTGTATGTGGAGGGAAAGGGAGAGCATCAACAGCATCAACAGTATCTCAACATCAAACATCAGCACCAACACAAAACCGAAACGCAAAAGCATAACCGACATCATACACCGAACACCACACAGAAAGCAAGCGGGGGATCGACAGATGTCCATTTCCAAGTAACGACGGCAAGAAAGGGAGCATGGTGTGATTGTGTGTGTGTTTTTGTGACTTTGTATGTGGAGGGAAAGGGAGAGCATCAACAGCATCAACAGTATCAACATCAACATCAGCACCAACACCAAAACCGAAACCAAACACCGACATCTACACTGAACACCACACAGAAGCAAGCGGGGGATCGACAGATGTCCATGTTCAAGTAAGACGGCAAGAAAGGGAGCAGTGTGTGTGATTGTGTGTGTGTTTTGTGACTTTGTATGTGGAGGGAAAGGGAGAGCATCAACAGCATCAACAGCATCAACATCAACATCAGCACCAACACCAAAACCGAAACCAAAAACCGACATCTACACCGAAAAACCACACAGAATCAAGCGGTGGAGCGACAGATGTCCATGTTCAAGTAAGGCGGCATGAAAGGGAGCAGTGTGTGTGATTGTGTGTGTGTTTTGTGACTGTGTGTGTGGAGGGAAAAGGAACAGGCATAACAGCATGAACATCAACACCAAACACCAAAAAACCGATCACCGACATACGTTGCCCCGACCACCACACAGAAGCAAGCGGGGGGATCAACACATGGCATAGTACAAGTAAGATGACACACACATGCACACATGCATGCATGCATGCACACATATGATAACACAGGCACACATGCAAACGAATACACACATACATGCACATGCACACACACACATACACACACGTTCACATGCACACACACACACACATACACACACATGCACACCCACGCATGCGCACCCACACATGCACATGCACACACAAGCACACATACACATGCATGCACACCCACACACACACATGCACATACACGTGCACACACACACACACACATGCCACACACGTACATGCATATGCAGGCCACACACACACACACTGAACACATGCGACCACACACATGCACGTACACGCACTCACGCGCACACACCAGACTCACACATGCCACATGCACACACGCACACACAGACACAGCACAGGCACAATGCACGCATAGACACACACACGCGCACACACACAGACACACGATGCACATGCACACACATGCACACACACGCACACACAGAACACACATGCACACATGCACACACGCACACACAGGACACTCACCCCGCCCACTCACCCACCCCACCCACACGCCCTACACCCACACCCCTATCCCCTACCCCCACACCACACCCACACCCACCCTCCACCGCACACGGACACCACACCCACACCCCCCACAAAACCACACACCCACACCCACACCCACACCCACACACCACCCCCCACACCCCACCACACACCACCCCTAATGGCCCCCACTCCCCACACCCTACTGTTACCCCCCACCCCATGCAGGTGTTTCTCTGCCCTAACTCCTAAGGAGCTACCTGCCCCCCCAGGAGCGTGGCTGGCAGAGAGCCCGGAACTCGCCCAAGCAACATCATCACCAGCACCATTACAACCACCAGCACCAAACACAAACACCAACACAAACACAGAACACCAACAGACAAACACAACACAAACACCAACACCAACACCAACACCAACACCAACACCAACACAAACACCAACACCAACACCAACATCAACACCAGCACCATCACCAACGCCAGCACCAGCATCAACACCATCACCATAACCATAACCACACCAGCACCAGCCCCAACAAAAACACGAACATCCCCCCCCACCTCCCCAGTCACCCCCACTCCACTGGCTCCCCCACCCCACACCACCCCACACCCCGTGCAGGTGTTACTCGGCGAGCCCTAACTCCCAAAGAGCTCCTGCCCCCCAGGGCGTGGCCGGGCAGGATCCCCGGTACTCCCCAAGCAACAACCGCTTGCTAAAGATGGCAAGGTGAGGGTACTTTCAATGGGAATGGGACTATTGACCTGCCCCCTCTAACTGGGAGGACGCGTAAGTCCACAGCTGTATGTGTCCTATTGCATTCCCCCCTATCCTGTTTTCGCTTTTCTCTGTCCTTTTCCGGTCCTTTCCCTTTCCCTATCCTTTCCCTTTCCCTTTCCTTTCCCTTCCCCTTTTTTCCCTTTCCCTTTCCCTTTCCCCCTTTCCCTTTCCCTTTCCATTTCCTTTCCCTTTTCCCTTTCCCTTTCCCTTTCCCTTTCCCTTTCCCTTTCCCTTTCCCTTTCCCTTTCCCTTTCTTTCCCTTTCCCTTTCCTTTCCCTTTCCCCTTATCCTTTCCCCTTTTCCCTTTCCTTCTTTCCCTTTCCCTTTCCTTTCCCCTTTCCCTTTCCTTTCCTTCCCTTTCCCTTTCCCTTCCCTTTCCCTTTCCTTTCCCTTTCCCTTTCCCTTTCCCTTTCCGCCTTTCCCTTTCCTTTCCCTTTCCTTTCCTTTCCCTTTCCCCTTTTCCCCTTTCCTTTCCCTTTCCTTTCCATTTCCCCTTTCCCCTTTCCCTTTCCTTTTCCCCTTTCCTTTCCCTTTTCCCCTTTCCTTTCCCTTTTCCCCTTTCCCTTTCCCTTTCCCTTTCCCTTTATCCTTTCCACTTCTCCCTTTCCCTTTCCCTTTCCCTTTTCCTTGTCCCTTTCCCTTTCCTTTCCCTCTTTCCCTTTTCGCGCTTTCCCTTTCCCGTTTCCGCTTTCCTTCCCTTTCCATTCCCTTTCCCTTTCCCTTTCCTTCCTTGTCCCTGTCCCTGTCCCTGTCCTCTGTCCTCTGTCCTGTCCTGTCGCTGTCTCCCTCCTTCCCTTTCTTTCCCCTTTGCCCCTTTCCCCTGTCCCTGGTCCTGTCCTGTGTCCGCTGTCCCTGTCCTGTCCCCTGTCCCTGTCCTTGCCCTTTCCCTTTCCCTTTCCTTTCCTTTTTCCCTTTCCCTTTCCTTTCCCTGTCCCTTTCCCTGTCCTTCCCCTTCCTCTTCCCCTTCCCTTCCCCTTCCCTTCCCTTGTCCCTGATCCCTTTCCTCTCCTGTTTTCCTTTTTCGTCCGTCTTTCCTTTTCTCCCATGCAGAGATGGAATCGGCGATGGCGTCACGCATTCAAAAATCAACAATACCCAACAAATCTAACTAGTATTCTTTGATTGTTTCAGCTTATCAGTTCCTAAAGCCAATTTTCAGCTTATGCAGTTCCCTATAGCCAAGTTTTCAGCTTATGCATTTCCTCTACGGCCACAGTTTTCAGCTTATGCAGTTCCCTATTACCGCCAAGTTCACTTATGCAGTTCCTCTGCAAGTTTCAGCTTATTGCAGTTCCCTGTAGCCAAGTTTCAGCTTTGCAGGTCCTATAGCCCAAGTTTCAGCCTTATAACACGGTCCTATAGCCAAGTTTCCAGCTTATGCAGTTCCCTATACGCCAAGTTTTCAGCTTATGCAGGTCCCCTACTACGCCAAGTTTTCAATGGGCTATACCTTCTGGGTAAGCTGGTACGAACGCCCCCCTTTTGGTTTTGGGGGGGTTCGGCTAGTAGCCTAGGGGTAAGTAGTACGCCATATAATAATAAAATATTCAAGAAACCGTAAAAGTCTATTTCTGGGCGGGTACTCGCAAGTGGGCCCCTCTGTATCTGGACCCCTAGGGAGGGGTCCCACTTGCATGCCCATAAAAGATACAGGGGCCCTAAAGGTACTTGAAGAAAGAAAAGCTGCCTAAGACTAAGAACTTCGCCAATAGTATTTTACCATAGGCAGCTAAAATAAGTATAATTTTACTGATGGCCGTGACGTGCAGGATTTCATTCGTTTAATTTCAACATTTAAGCATTTATATTGGTGCAACTCAGTTGATCATCTGAAATTTAAGCGCTAAGCGTCTCTGAATTGTCGTTGCCTCAGTCTTGCTGGTTTAACCACCACTCAGTGGGGTTCTTTTAAGAAGGCTTTCATTTCTGATATATACATATATATAGTTTCACATTTTTATTTTCAGCTTATGCAGGTCGCCTATAGCAATTTCAAGCTTATGCAGTTCCTTGCACAAGTTTCAGCTTATGCAGTTCCCTATAGCCAAGTTTCACTATGCAGTGCCTGTAGCCAAGTTTCAGCTTATGCAGTTCCCTATACGCCTAAGTTTTGCAGGCTTATGCAGTTCCCTATAAGCCAAGTTTCAGCTTATGCAGTTTCCCTATAGCCATAGTTTTTCAGCTTATGGCAGTTCCCTATGCAAGTTTCAGTTATGCAGGTCCCTATAGCAGTTTCAGTCTTATGCAGGTCCTATAGCCAAGTTTAATTTCCACTTGACTGTAAGATACCTGAAAGTGAAAAATATAAATTGGTATGCCTTGCCAGGGGGCGTGAGGAACCTTCAGGTTCCCTTGCACTGGGGAATGGTCTCTAACAAGGCGTTCATTGGAAAAACCCAAAAAAAAAGGGAAACCCCCTCGTCAACATTCGGGACCAGCTCTGGGATATGTTTCACCACATCGGGAACAGGCTCTGGGAATATGTTTCACCTCACCGGGACAGCTCTGGGAATAATGTTTTCACCTCATCAGGACCAGGCTCTGAATATGTTTCACCTCATCAGGGACCAGCTCTGGGAATGATGGTTTTTCACCTCATCAGGACGTTTTTGATCGCAAAGCACCCTGCCTATTGTGGGTTTTGCTTTTGCAAACAGCATCTGCGCCAGAGCTCGGACTACCCTGTTTCAGTGCAAAATGCTAAATACCACTAAATACCAGAAATACCTATAAAAATGTGCTGGTTGCCTGCAGGTTTTCAAAACGCGTCATGGCGCACTATACTTCAGGACTACTTTCCAACAACTGAACGAAGGATTGCCTGAGTGAGTCATGTGTGTGCTGGTTGGGTGGGTGGTGGGTGGGGTTTGGGGGGGTGGGGTGGGAGCCTGTGGGGGGGCGCCTGGTTGCAACATATATGTGGGAGAGCAAAGCGGGGGTATTTGTTGAGTGAGTCCATAGGTGTGCTGTGGGTGGGTGGGTGGGTGGTGGGTGGGGGTGGGGTGGGGGGGGGGCTGGTTGCACATTGTATGTGGGTAGAGCAAGCGGGGGTAATGCTTGTTGGTGAGTCATAGGTGTGCTGGGTGGGTGTGTGGTGGTGGGTGGGGGGGTTGGGGTGGGGGGTTGGGGGTGGGGGTGGGGTGGGGTGGGGTGGGGGTGGGGGGCGGTTTGCACCATGTATGTGGGAGAGCAGCGGGGGTTATTTTTGTGAGTGAGTCATAGGTGTGCTGTGGGTGGGTGGGTGAGTGGTGGGTGGGTGGGGGGTGGGTGGGTGGGGTGGGGTGGGGGGGGCTGGTTGCACATGTATGTGGGAGAGCAAGCGGGGGTATTTGTTGCAGTGAAGTCCATAGTGTGCTGTGGGTGGGTGGGTGGGTGGGTGGGTTGGGGTTGGGGTTGGAGTTGGGGGGGGGGGCTGGTTGCCACATGTATGTGGGAGAGCAAGCGGGGGTGTTTGTGAGTGAGTCCCATAGGTGTGCTGTGGTGGGTGGGTGGGTGGGTGGGGTGGGGTTGGGGGGGTTGGGGGGGGGCTGGTTGCACATGTATGTGGGAGAGCAAGCGGGGGTATTGTTGAGTGAGTCCATAGGTTGTGCTGTGGGTGGGTTGGGTGGGTTGGGGTGGGATTGGGGGGGGTTGGGGGGGGGGGGGCTGGTTGCACATGTATGTGGGGGAGCAAGCGGGGGTGTTTGTTGAGTGGTTCTAGGTGTGTGTGTGTGTGTGTGTATTTGTGTTGTTGGGAAGAAGGGTGATGGGATGGAACAACTTGAATAGTCATGATGAAACAACAAGAAACAACATGAAACAACACATAACAACATGAAACAACATGAAACAACACATAACAACATGAAACAACACATAACAACATGAAACAACATGAAACAACATGAAACAACACATAACAACATGAAACAACAAGAAACAACACGAAACAACACATAACAACATGAAACAACACATAACATCATGAAACAACACAAAAACAACATGAAACAAACAACACATAACAACATGAAACAACATGAAACAACACATAAAAATATGAAACAACATGAATCATCATGAAACAACACGAAACTAAATGAAACTAAATGAAACAACATAAAGCAACATTAAACAAGTCATATGCAGCGTTGCTAGCGACGCGGAAAATTGGCGGAGAGTGTTGGCAACGGAGTGACTGGTGGCAACAATGGTGCTGACCGAAGCCAATTAGTTATAAGACAGTTGGCTGACGTGCCAGGCTTCGTCTCGGTTGTCGGTTGGTCGGACAGTTGGACGAACGGACAATGGCAGGGGGGCCTGGATAATGGGGTGAATTTGGGGGCTCCGGCGCCCCCCCAGGAAGGGGGTTTTTTGCCAACAACATGGAACGACATGATCAGCATAAATTCTCCCATCTGTCCTTGATGGAAGAGACACTCAATTAAAAAAAAGCATTGATGAGCTGAACCCCAAACAATTATTTCCGACGAGGGCCCTGAGTTCGTGCTACAGTGCTAATTTAATTATATTATATTATAGATTTCGCGCACGCTTTTTGAGCCCCACTGCGCGTTTCGCGCAGTATTTTCAGCCCCCTGTGGGCGCCGCGAGGTGTTTTGTGCGCTTTTTGCTCAACTAGGGGAAAGCGCTGACCAATTTGACGATTTGTTTGCGCTTTAAGCGCCTCTGACTGATTTGATAAAATGTAGTACCCTGATCCACACTGCATCTATCGCTTTTTAAATGCGGCGCAGCTGCCCTTGGTGGAAAGACACCAAACCTGAGGACGAGGGGGCAGCTGCCTCCAACACAGAGCTATTTGCAATCGTGCCAAGGTGGATGTCTACATCAGCTTCCTGGCTCAACCATGGCTTGGCTTGATCCCCTGATGGCTCTACCCCGAGGTCGGTTGCTGAATGTGTAAACCCTAAACCCACCCCAAACCCTGGCTAGCTCGATCCTCCCTGATGGCTCTACCAAGGTGGTGGCGCACTGGGGGGGGGGAAGGGACAAAACGTGTGGGTGTGCTGCACTGGGTGGGTGGGTGTGGGGGTGACAAAGTGCTGGTGTGCTGCCACTGGGGGGGGGGACATCGTGCTGGTGTGCTTGCCCACTTGCGTGTGTGGGGGTGGGGTGGGTGGGGACAACGTGTTGGTGTGCGCCACATGGGGGGGGGGACAAAGTGCTGGTGGGCTGCCACTGGGGGGGGGGAGGGGGGGGGGGGGGGCAACTGTTGTGTTGCACTGGGGGGGGACAAAGTGCTGTTGCTGCCAACTGCGTTGTGTGTGGGGTGTGGTTGGGGACACGTGTTGGTGTCTGGCTGCCACTGGTGGGGGTGACAAAAGTGCTGGTGTGCTGCCACTGCCGGGAGGGGTGGGGGGGGGGGCAACGTTGTTGGTGTGCTGCCCACTTGGGGTGGGGGGACAAAGTGCTGCGACGTGCTGCCACTCTGTGGGGGGGGGTGGGGGGGGGGGGGGGACAAATCTGCGTGTGCGCCATCTGGGAGTGGGGGGGGGACAACGTGTTGGTTGCTGCCACTGGGGGGGGGCGGGGGGGACAACGTGTTGGTGTGCTGCCACTGGGGCGGGGACATGTTGCTGTGTGCTGCCCACTGGCGTGGGGGGGGGGGGGGGGGGGACAACATGGTTGGTGTGCTGCCACTTGGGGGGGGGGCGACAAAGTGCTGCGTGATGCTGCCACTGGGGGGGGGGGGGACAACGTGTTGGTGTGCTAGCCAACTGGGGGGGGGGGGGACAACTGTTGGTGTGCTGCCACTGGGGGGGGGGGAGGGGGGGGGGGCACTTAGTGGTGTGCTTGCCCGACTGGGGCAGGACATCGGTGCCTGGTAATCGTGGCTGCCACTGCGTGGGGGGGTGGGGTGGGGGTGGGGGGGGGACAGCGTGTTGGGTGTGCTGCCACTGTTGGGGGGAACATCGTGCTGGACTGTTGCTGCCACTGCCGTGGGGGGGGGGGGTGGGGGGGGGGGGGGGGGACAACTGTTGGTGTGCTGCCACTGCGGGGGGGGGGGGACAAAGTGCTGTGTGCTGCCCACTGGTTGCCATTTGTTATCTATATGTATAAAGAATCATGGTCTTCTGGTGGGTCGTGGTGGTTCGTGGTGTGTCATCGCGTACCAGACTTAAACCGACTCCGCCCAGCCCATTTCCCGCCCAGCCAATTCACGCTCAGCCAATCACGCTTTTAAATCCTCCTGCTTCATTCTTCTGCCTGATTGGCCTCCTGCGAATTCCTGCCTTATGCAACCTTCGCCTCCTGCGTATTCTAACCTGTGCGCATCCCGCCGATTTCTCCTTTTCCCGCCTGAGTTCATCCACCGGATTTCGGTAGCGCTACAGTTCATCTTTTCCTATCCAAGCTTTTTCCCCTGCGATCTGGAGAGCCCAAACTTTTCCCTCTTGCGTCAAAGACCTGTCGCTGCGCACAACGGGAGGTGACGTGGTTAGTCAGCGGACCCTGTCAGAAATGTCCGAATCGCCCCATCCATCTCATGTCACAAACGACTGCAAAAATTCTTCCCACTGTATTTGAGAAACATGTCTCACCGCATTGTGCCATAGCAAGTACGCAATCAAAGTGACCCGAATGAAAAATCTCGCTGAGCATTCTCGCCCCTAACTGATCCGAACATCTCAAATCAGCAACTTGACTGTAACTTCTTCCCACTGCATCGAGAAAACATGCGGTTCGTCACTGTGCGTTGTGCTATAGCGAGCACGCGGCAACCAAAGTTGAATGGATGAACCTAGCGATGTTTCCAAGTTCCCAGATCGAGTTGTTTTCGGGAGCAGTATGCGTGAACAGGATTGTTCTTCGGCCGAACTGAATACATGCTCGTTAAGAAGAAGCTTTAGTTATATACAGTTGCGATTACGCAGGTTCAGCCTTTTCAGTGGGTCGACTATCGATCACAGCTATGGCAGTCCGATCTTTTAGCGAGTCGGATGATGCGCAAACGTTGTCGATACTCATCGTCCCGTTTGC
The DNA here is from genome assembly GCA_022414725.1 of Microglena sp. YARC. Lineage (NCBI taxonomy): Eukaryota > Viridiplantae > Chlorophyta > Chlorophyceae > Chlamydomonadales > Chlamydomonadaceae > Microglena > Microglena sp. YARC. The sequence goes on from CM039464.1 coordinate 43,864,887, forward strand.
CTTTTCAGCTATGGCAAAGCCCACAGCTGAAGTGGAGGGGCAGATATGGAGTATGTGTGTGCTGGTGGGTGCGTGTAGGAGGGAGGGAGGATGAGAGTGGGGAGAGGGTGGGGGCTGGTGGGATAGCTGGGATGAGGAAGATGGAGTTCAGGAAATATGTCAGGAAGAGTAAGGGGAGTATGTGTTGGGCGGGTACATGGTTGGGTGGTGGGGTGGGGGTGAGATAACTAGAGGGGGGGGGGGGGGGGTACGGTGGCTGTTTGTGTGCTTGTGGGTGCACAAGGGAGACCATCGCAAGGGATATGCGTCCGTCAATGTTTGAAGTTGCATGTACTGCAGAGAAAACCGTTTGCAACCCAGCCCAAAACAGGTGTGGCCAAACGGGAGGAAGGCGGGGATTAGGTTGGCGGATTTAATGGCTTTTGGTGGTGGTACAGGTGTGTGAATGGTGGGTGGCTTCAAGTGTAAACCATTAGTAACCAGCACCAAAAAGGTGTGGTCAAAGGCCAAACGGGCACCGTACTATGATGGGGGGGGGGGGGGGGGGGGGGGGGGGGTCTTCGTGATAGTAGATGTGGCCACCGGCCACACAGGCTACCGTACTAGTTGCTATATATATGTATATATATTATGTTATTGCTATATATATATATGTATATGTATATGTATAGCTTATATGTATATTATTGCTATATATAATATATATATATATATATATATAGCAATAATATTGTGCTGCTTCACTACCACGTCTTGGGCTTGTCTTGGGATTTGAGGCACAGAATGGAAGGCCGTTGGTGAGGTGCGATTTGGGTGGGTGGGTGGGGTAAGCGGATAGGCAGAACATTCCATTTCGAAATAATATGTACAGCCTGCACGCGTTAAACTACTACCATGCGCAGGCAGGTGATGCTTCACTACCACGTCTTGGGCTTTGAGGCAAAGGAATGGAAGGCCGCTGTTTCAAAGGTGTACGGCGCATTTGACTGGGAGCTTTCAAAGAAGCTGCACTCTGTTGAGGTTAAGAGTGCGAAGCTGACCAAGGGGCCTTACTTCATGGGCCGAGCTCCTTCCAAGGTCTTGGTCCTGCGCCCTGAGGTGGACCTCTCACGTACACGCAACATTGCGGAGTTTAAGCGCATTACTGCTAGCCTCATTCAGGTGGGCCCTGACCCTCGAATCCTACACCCCTCCACACCGTTACATACCCCTACACACCGTACACACCCCTACACACCGTACACACCCCTACACACCGTACACGCAACATTGCGGAGTTTAAGCGCATTACTGCTAGCCTCATACAGGTGGGCCCTGACCCTCGAATCCTACAACCCCTACACACCGACATACCCCCTACCACCCCTACACACCCCTTCACCCCTACACACCGTACACAACCTCTAAACTCCTACACACCGTACACACCCTACACATCCTACACACCCTACACAGACTTCCACACACGTCAACACCTTACACACCTTACACACCCCTACACCACAGTGCACCCCTACACACCTACACCCCTACACCGCACTGCACCCCTACACCCCTACACCCCTACACCACACTGCACTCCTACACCTTAACACCCCTACACCACACTGCACCCCTAAACCCCTACACCCCTACACCCCTACACCCACACTGCACCCCTAAACCCTACACCCCCACACCACACTGCACCCCTAAACCCCGACACCACACTGCACCCATACACCCCTACCACCCCTACACCCCTACACCCCAACATCCCTCTCCCTCTCCCTCTCCCTCTCCCTCTCCCTCTCCCTCTCTCCCTCTCCCTCTCCCTCTCCTCTCCCTCTCCCTCTCCCTCTCCCTCTTCCTCTCCCACTCCCACTCCCTCTCCCACTCCCACTCCCACTCCCTCTCCCACTCCCACTCTCTCTCACTCTCACTCTCACTCCTCTCAGCTGCAGCTGGCCGTCTTCTCAGAGTGAACCCTTGAATTCCTTGACACTCCCTCTCTCACTCACTCTCTCACTCTCACTCTTGTAAACGATGTTACACTCCCTCTCTCACTCACTCTCACTCTGGTAAACGATGTTACACAATTTACTCTCACTCACTCTCTCACTCCCACTCTAGTAAACGGTGTTACATATTTTTCTCTCACTCACTCTCTCACTCTCACTCTCACTCTCACTCTGGTAAACGGTGTTACGCAATTTACTCTCACTCTCACTCCTCTCATCTGCAGATGGCCATAATCTCAGAGCGCAACCTTGTATTCCCTGACACTGCCTGTCTCACTCCCTCTCTCACTCTCACTCTGGTAAACAGTGTTGCACAATTTACTCTCACTCTCACCCTTACTCCCTTTTCACTCCCTCTCTCCCTCTCACTCTGGTAAACGGTGTTACACAAATTATTCTCCCTCTCACTCTCCCTCTCACTCTCACTCTCCCTCTCACCCTACCTCTCACTCTCACTCTCACTCTCACTCTCACTCTCACTCTCACTCTCACTCTCACTCATCCACTCTCACTCATCCACTCTCACTCTAACTCACCCACTCTCACTCTCACTCCTCTCATCTGCAGATGGCCGTTATCTCAGAGCGCACACTTGTATTCCCTGACATACCTTGCAAGGCAAAGTGGACACACGTCAACAAAGAACACGGCCACCTTGTGTGCGGCGATCCCACCAAGGTACGCTGTATGTGTAGGTGGATTTCAAGTATAAGATAGATGGATGACAAGTACGATTTCGTAAGACTACGATATCAGGTAGTAGATAGGTGGATGTTAGGTAGTAGATAGGTGGATGTCAGGTAGGAGATAGGTGGATGTCAAGTAGCGGATAGGTGGATGCCAAGTACGATTTTGTAGGACAACGATATCGTTCAATTACGATTACACCCCAATACACCAATACACCAATATTTGAGGAGGTTTGACTTGGTGGGAAACAGAGAAGTCTTCAAAACTGTTAGGAAATTGAGAAGAACGACAAAACCAAAGAATCAATGATGGGAGCATCTGCAATTACACCCTTATATATTGACTAAGATAACGGTAATTTCCTGGTGGGTACCAAACGATGTATACGAATCAGGTATGCCATTTCCTTTCATTGTTTTGATGACGTATCGCCACTGCTGGCGTACAGAAATCTGAAATCAGAAACACTGGCCGTATCTCACACAAACACACAAACACACAAACAAACAAACACGCAAAACATACACAAGCAAAACAAAACACACAAACAAACACACAAACAAACACACACATAAACACGCAAACACACACAATCACACAAACAAAACACACACATAAACACACAAACACACTCACACACACAGACACAGGCACACACACACGCACACACACAAACACTCAAACACACAAACACACAAACGAACAAAACACACAAACACACACACACACACATATACACACACGCAAACAAACCCCCGAAACTTCTACGCCATGTACTCCAGCACCTTCAACGTTTTCGTGATGCTCCACGAGAATCTTGGAACAGTGAAATTAGTGTGAAGGAGAACACACACAAACGCACAAACGCACAAACAAAAACCCCAAACCCCAAAACTTTTACGCCATGTACTCCAGCACCTTCAATTTGATCGTGATGCTCCAAATTTCCGAGAGGAATCTTGGAACAGCGACATTAGCTGCATTGCTGCAGCACCTGCAACTTGATCGAGAGGCATGGAACAGCGAAAACAGTGAGAACAGAACAGCGAGAACAGAGCTCAACCTGTAACCCCAAAATATCAGCATGATGTGCTGCAGCACCTGCAACTTGATCGTCAGGCATGGAACAGCGAAAACTGTGAGAACAGAACAGCGAGAACTGTGCTCAACCTTTAACACAGAAACATCAGCATGATGTGCTACAGCACCTGCAACTTGATCGTGAGGCCCTCCCCTACATGGCCCTTGTGGAGCCATGGAACAGGTTAACAGTGAGAAGGACATCAGAAACAGAAACAAGCAAACACAAAAACAAATAGATCATGAACACAAACGTCAACAAAATATTCTGTATTTCTGCAGCATCTGCAACTTGATCGTGAGGCCCTCCCCTACATGGCCCTCGTGGAGCCTTGGAACAGAGAGAACAGTGAGAAGGAGGTTGCCCTCTTTTACTCCTTCTATGCAGCCCAGAGCTGCCTCTCAATCGGAGGTCACACAGGATTGATGAATGTGGAGTACCAACACTGGTGGGTGCTCAGTTGTGTGTAAGGTGCTGTAAGGTGCTGTAGGGTGCTCACGTGTGTGTAATATGAACGCTGTAAGGTGCTCACGTGTGTGGAGTGGGTGCATTGGTGGGTGCAGAGCTGCCTTTTGGTCGGGGGACACTCAGGACTGATGAATGTGGAGTACCAACACTGGTGGGTGCTCAGTGGTGTGTAATATGAACGCTGTAAGGTGCTCACGTGTGTGGAGTGGGTGCATTGGTGGGTGCAGATCTGCTTCTTGTTTGGGGGACACTCAGGACTGATGAATGTAGAGTACCAACATTGGTGCGTGCTCAGTTGTGTGTAATATGAACGCTGTAAGGTGCTCATGTGTGTAGAGTCGACACACTGATGGGTGCAGAGCTGCCTCTTGGTCGGGGGACACTCAGGACCGATTCATGTGACACTGGTGGGTGCTCAGTTGTGTCCAGGGTAGAACATACCGATCGGTATTCCAGTATTGGGGTATTTAAAGGTCAGTATACCGGATCCAGGAAGGCCATTGTCCTCCCCTGGTTGTGTTAAGTATGGACGCTGGAAGGTGGTACGTGTGTGTGTTGGACACACTGGTGGGTGCTTTATAGTTTGGAGTGTCAACACGGGTAGGTGCTCAGTTGTGTGTGGAATAATTGTATGGATGCTGGTTGGTGCTCACGTGTGTGTAGTGGACACACTGGTGGGTGCTTTATAGTTTGGAGTGTCAACACTGGTAGGTGCTCAGTTGTGTGTGGAATAATTGTATGGATGCTGGTTGGTGCTCACGTGTGTGTAGTGGACACACTGGTGGGTGCTTTATAGTTTGGAGTGTCAACACTGGTAGGTGCTCAGTTGTGTGTGGAATAATTGTATGGATGCTGGTTGGTGCTCACGTGTGTGTAGTGGACACACTGGTGGTTGCTTTATAGTTTGGAGTTGTCAACACGGTAGGTGCTCAGTTGTGTGTGAATAATTGTATGGATGCTGGTTGGTGCTCACGTGTGTGTAGTGGAACACACTGTTGGTGCTTTATAGTTTGGAGTGTCAACACGGGTAGGTGCTCAGTTGTGTGTGGAATAATTGTATGGATGCTGGTTGGTGCTCACGTGTGTGTAGTGGACACACTGGTGGGTGCTTTATAGTTTGGAGTGTCAACACGGGTAGGTGCTCAGTTGTGTGTGGAATAATTGTATGGATGCTGGTTGGTGCACGGTTGTGTGTAGTATGCACGCTGGCGGTTGCTTTATAGTTTGGAGTGTCAACACTGGTTGGTGCTCAGTTGTGTGTAGTATGACTGTATGAATGCTGGTAGGTTCTCATTAGTATGCGCACTGGTTGGTGCAGGGAGGAGGGAAGGGGGAGGGGCGTATGTGTGATTGATGTTACGTATGTGTAATTGATGTTACGTATGTGTAATTGATGTTACTTATGTGTAATTGATGTGACGTATGTGTAATTGATGTGACGTATGTGTAATTGATGTGACGTATGTGTAATTGATGTTACGTATGTGTAATTGATGTTACGTATGTGTAATTGATGTTACGTATGTGTAATTGATGTTACGCCTCTTCCACCCATCCACCTAATCACCACACACTCATTCACACACACATTCACACACCCACTCTCACACTCACTCTCACACACACACACATACAAACACACGCACGCACACACCCATCCACCCCCGCACCCACCCGCCCACTCACCCACCTGCCCACTCACTCACTCACCCGCCCACCCATGCACTCCCGCCCACGCAACCCCTCACTCACCCACCCACGCACCCACCCACCCCCCTTACTCACCCACCCACCCACCCGCCAGGATGATCCACGATGCCCAAGATTCTGCTCGAAAGGGCCCGAGTGACCAAAAACTGCATCTTCTGCGAATCTCCTCAAGGGAGGCCGCTACCTGTTTGATGACATCAGCTTTCGTGATGTTCAGGAGTGCGTGTGTGTGTGACTGTGTCAGAGTTCGGTGTATGTGTATGTGTGTCGGTGTGTATGTGTTTGTGTCGGTGTGTGGGTGTCAGTCTGACATCAGCTTTCCTGACGCTCAGGAGGTGCGTGTTCTAGGGAAGTTAGCTGGGTTAGCTAGCCCGGGGTGGGGGGTTAGGGTTAGGGGGTTAGTTTAAGGTTAAACCACCACCCCCTGGCTGGCAAACCATGGGCAACCCTACCGTGTTGGTTGTGCATGGAGAGCAGGGAAAGAAAAATGTAATGATAACGCTTATGACATCAGCTTCCGTGACGTTCAGGAGGTGCGTGTTGGGCGCTAGGGGGAAGGTAGCCCGGGGGTGGGGGTTGGGGTTCAGGGGGGTTCAGGTTAAACCACCACCCCCGGGCTGGCAAACCATGGGAAAACTTCCCCCTGCCGTGTTGGGCGTGCATGGAGAGCAAGTAAAGAAAAAAATGTCGTTTATAGCCTTTTGGGTTTTGTTTTGGGGTTGCATTGACCAAATTGGCCAGCGCTTTAGCGCAATTGAACAAACAAAACTGCGCTTTGTAGTGCAAACAGCGCAAAAATTGCTTGCTGCGCCCACAGGGGGTGCAAAAAACTGCGCGAAACGCGCCAGTGGGCTCAAAAAGGCAGTGCGCCAGAGCTCAAAAGCGCGCGCTTGGAGATACCCTGGTTGCGTTTTGTTACTGCAGCATTAGTTCTTTACCCAGTCCTTTCTATTTTCAGGACAATTTTCAGTCATTTCTTTTGTCAGCCTTTTTTTTTTTTTTTAGTGTGAAAGGATTTTCACCCCAGAGAGGTGGGTCTCCCGACACAAACCAGCGACACTGAGGATTCAGTTCGAATGGTGGTGCCACTCCTACAATATGCAAAGTAGGCGCACTTAGGGTTGGTGAGAATACCAACCCACGACCAAACGAACATTCACCACTACCCCTGTTGACCACGGCAGACAAGCTCCCTGCCATGGTCGTTAGAGGCGGAATCAAGGAGACATAACTAGATAACCACCACGAGGGCAGAAATCCGACAGTACTTCCCTACAAGGTTGCTTAGGGCCAGGACGCCAAAATACTGAGGAATCGAAACCTCACCACCCCCTTCCTACTCTCGCAAGTAGGGTCGATACAGCAAGGGTACTGTAATCACAAGGATGTAGAACACACCACATTTGTAACTCAGCCTGCGTGTCCTGCGATCTAACGCCGCCCCCTAACCGCTAAGGTAAACCTCGGCAAGATAGGAAAAGAGCAATCTTCCGTGAACTGTGTCTGGACGATTTCCACGCCCCAGACCGTCTATCTAGGCGAATTTCAAGCCCAGACCAGGTGTGTGGTGTATGGGGTGAGGGGTGTGTTGTGGAGTGTGGGTGGGTGGTAAGCTGTAAAGAGGGGTGTGTTGTGGGTGTAGGGGGAGAGTGTGCGGTTATGTGTGTGTGGTGGGGAGTGAGTGTGGTTAGGTGGTGAAGAGGGAAGGTGTGACGAATGGTGTGTTTAGGAGGGGTGATTTTACTGGCCCAGACCGGTCTAGCGACTTGCACGCCCTAGCCAATGTTGGCGTGAGTGGGGTGGGGGTGAGGGTGCAATGTGAAGGTTGGTGGTGTTTGTAGAAAGAATCGTGCTGTGATAGGGGTGAGTGTGGGTTATGGCAGTGTGGTGGCCGGAGTGAGATTGTGGGTATGGTGATAAAAAGTGTGTGTGTGTGGGGGGGGGGGGGAGGGGGGGAGGGTTTGCTGTGTGAGGTTGAAGAGGTGTAATAGAGGGGGAAATTGTGTGTAGGTGGAGCGTTTAGGCTGTGGGCAAGGAATAAGGGTGAGAGAAAAGAAGAAGTTGAAAAGAAACTGTTGACCACAGGAGACGCATACCTAGCATACCTTAGAAAGTCTAAAATAGGAGTGCCGGAAAAGAAGGGAAGGAGTAGAGGCAGAAAAATCAAATCAACGGAAGCGAGGTACGAGCTCCACGGCATCCACATCTTTAGGCGTGATTGCCGGATAAATTTCGCAAATCCTGAAGAGGGTGTGGGGGATTGATGTGCGAATTAATTTTGTAGACTGCAGCGCCGCGGTACAATGATGAGGGGTCCAGCCAGGTCCACTGCGTTTCCAGCGTTCACTGCGATGGGATGGGAGTAAGGAGTTGCGAGAAATGAGGGAGGTAAGTCTGGGGCCGGCGTTTAATGAGCCTGAAACCAGTACAGACTGACAGTGCCGCGGTACAATGATGAGGGTCCAGCCAGGTCCACTGCGTTCCAGCGTTCATTGCGATGGGATGGGGATAAGGAGTTGCGAGAAATGAGGGAGTTAAGTCTGGTGGCCGGCGTTTAATGAGCCTGAAAACCAGTACAGACTGACAGTGCCGCGGTACAATGATGAGGGTCCAGCCAGGTCCACTGCGTTCCAGCGTTCACTGCGAGATGGGGAGTAAGAGTTGCGAGAAATGAGGGAGATAAGGGTCTGGTGGCCGGCGTTTAATGAGCCTGAAAACCAGTACAGACTGACAGTGCCGCGGTTACAATGATGAGGGTCCAGGCCAGGTCCACTGCGTTCCAGCGTTCACTGCGAGGATGGGGAGTAAGGAGTTGCGAGAAATGAGGGAGATAAGGTTCTGGTGTGCCGGCGTTTAATGAGCCTGAAAACCAGTACAGACTGACAGTGCCGCCGGTACAATGATGAGGGTCCAGGCCAGGTTCCACTGCGTCCACGTCCAGGCGTTCACTGCGAGGGAGGCGAGGGAGCCTGGGAGTAAGAGTTGCGGATGAAAGTGAGGAATAAGGTTCTGGTGGCCGGCGTTTAATGAGCCTGAAAAACCAGTTACAGACTGACAGTGCCGCGGGTACAATGAATGAGTCCAGGCCAAGATAACACTGCGTTTCCAGCGTTCACTTCTTCGAGGGATGGGGAGTTAAGGAGTTGCGAAGAAATGAGGGAGGATAAGGTCTCTGGTGGCCGCCGCGTTTAATGAGCCTGAAAACCAGTTACAGGACTGACAGTGCCGCCGCGTACAATGATGAGGGTCCAGCCATGTCCACTGCGTCCTGCGATGATGCATGGAGATAAGGTCTGGTGCCGGCGGAGCTGCGTACAGACTGACATGCCGCGGATGAGGTCCAGCCAGGCCACTGCGTTCCAGCTTCACTCGAGGGATGGGAGTAAGAGTGCGAGAAATGAGGGAGATAAGGTCTGGGTGGCCGGCGTTTAATGAGCCTGAAAAACCAGCACAGACTGACAGTGCCGCGGTACAATGATGAGGACGGTCCAGGCCAGGTCCACTGCTTCCAGCGTTCACTGCGAGGATGGGGAGTAAGAGTTCCGAGAAATTGAGGAGAGATAAGGTCTGGTGCCGGCGTTTAATGAGCCTGAAAAACCAGAGTACAGACTGACAGTGCCGCGGTACAATGATGAGGGTCCAGGCCAGGTCCACTGCTTCCAGCGTTCACTGCGAGGGATGGGAGTAAGGAGTTAGCCGAGAAATGAGAGAATTAAGTCTGGTGCCCGGCGTTTTAATGAGCCTGAAAACCAGTACAGACTGACAGTGCCGCGTACAATGATGAGGTCCAGGCCAGCGTCCACTGCGTTCCAGCGTCACTGCGAGGATGGGGAGTAAGCAGTTGCCGAGAAATGGGGAGATAAAGAGTTGGTAGGTCTGGGCCGGCGTTTAATGAGCCTGAAAACCAGTACAGACTGACAGTGCGCGGGGTACAATGATGAGGTCCAGGCCGTCCCACTGTTCCAGCGTCACTGCGAGGATGAGTAAGGAGTTGCGAGATATGAGGAGATTAAGATCTAGCGTTTAATGAGCCTAAAACCATAGATGAACAGTGCCTGAGCATGATACGATGGGTCCAGGCCCGTCCACTGCTAATCCAGCTTCACTGCGATGGATGCGGGAGGTAAGGAGTTGCGAGAAATGAGTGAGATAAGTTCTGGTGGCCGGCGTTTAATGAGCCTGAAAACCAGTACAGACTGACAGTGCCGAACGTACAATGATGAGGTCCAGGCCAGGTCCACTGCGTTCCAGCGTTCACTGCGAGGATGGACCGGAGTTGCGAGAAACCATGAGGAGAATAAGTCTGGTGGCCGCGTTTAATGAGCTCTGAAAAACCAGTACAGGACTGACAGTGCCGCCGTACAATGTATGAGTCCATCCCCACTCGTTCCAGCGTTCACGCGTATGGAGTAAGGTAGTTGCGAGTTAATATATTATCCTGACAGCGTACAATGATGATAAGCGTCACTGCATAAGTCTGGTTTTTTTTGTTTGAGCCTATTGAGGGTCATAACAGCCAATTATCTCACTTCGATTAGACTGATATGTTCATGAGGATTCGGATAAGGAGAAGTCTAAGAAATGAGGCGAGATAAGGTCTGGGCCGGCGGTTTAAATGAGCTGAAAACCCAGTACCAGGCTTGACAGTTGGCCGGCTGTTACAATATGAATGAGGCGTGCCAGCCAGGTCCATGCGGGCTGCAGATTGATATTATTGCGATGAAATGATGGGAAGTATAATGGTCTGGGTTGTGCCGGCCGTTAATGAGCCTGAAAACCATTATCATTACTGACCAGTCCGCGGAATATGAGTACGCAATGCATGAGTGGTGCCAGGCCAGGGGTCTTACTGCGTTCCAGCGTTCACTGCGAGGGAGGGATAGAGTTGCGAAAAATGAGAGATAAGCTGTTGTCCGCGTTAGATGAGGTCTGTAGAACCAAGTACTGACTGACAGTTGCCGCTTGGTGCGTACAATGATGAGGGGTCCAGCCAGGTCCACTTGCTTTTCCAGCTTCACTCCGAGGGAGGGATAGTAAAGGAGTCTTGGGAGAAAATGAGGAGATAAGTCGGTGGCCGCGTATGAGCCTGAAACCATATTAGCGAGACTGACAGTGCCGCGGTACAATGATGAGGTCCAGCCATCCACTGCGTTCCAGTCACTGCAAGGTTATTGGTGTGGAGTAAGAGTTGCGAGAAATGAGGGAGATAAGCTGTAGGCCCGTTTAATGGAGCGCTGCAACAACACAGTACAGCGAGACTGACAGTTGCCCACATCGATGTCAGCGCTAAAGGTACAATATGAACCGAGGTCCCACCAGCGCAATCCACGCGTTCCCAGGCTCACTGCAGTGTGATGTGTGGAGTAGAGGGTTAGTTGCGGGAGAAATGAAGGAGATAAGTCTGCTGTGATGCCGTGCGTTTAATTGAGCCTGAAAACCAGTTACAGACTGACAGTTGCACGCGGGAAATTGATCTATATATATCTATCCTATTCCACGCGTGAAACCTAGCGTTCACTGGGAGTCTATGGGGTGAGAAGGAGTTCTATATATATAGTATGATGAAGGTCTGGTGCGCCGGCTTTAATGAGGCCTGAAAACCAGTAAAGTGAGCTACAGTTTCCGCGGGGCTGTATCAATATTGGGATGAGGGCGTCCATGCTCAGTCTCAGCTGTCTTTCCATGCTTTCACATGCGATGGGGGATTGGAGTGAGTAAGGAGTTGCATATATAAGAGGAGACACTAGGTCTGGTGGGCCGGCGTAATTAATCAACCTTGCGAATAAACCAGTAAACATGACTTGACAAGGGTTGCCGCCAAAGCCAGACGCAAACCCGGGGTTAACAATTCGAATGAGGGTCTCAGGCCAGGGTGCCGCGTGGGCTTTTCCAAGCGTTCACGCGTGGGAAGTTGGGTGAGGTGCAATGTGGGTATGTAAGGTGATTGTCCGAGAAATGAGTGAATAAGGTTCTGGTGGCCCGCGGTTTGGGCGGATTTAATGAGCCATAGAAAAACCAGTTATATGACTGGATCGAGTGCCGCGTTGGCTTGGGGTTTACAATTGATGAGGGGTCCAGGCCAGTGTCCTACTGTGTTTTCCAGCTGTCACTCGAAGGGGGTGGGGAGTAATGAGTTGCAGAAGATGATGGAATAAGGTCTTGGTGGCCGGCTTAATTTGAGCCTGAAAACCGAGTTTACAGTAGATTTGACAGTTGAACCCGGCGGCCTATCATTGATAGTCCAGGCCACAACCACTGCTTACCAGCCGTATTGACGAGGTCGCCAAACCACCCGACCATTTTGTTGGTGATGGGGTTTGTGGAGTTGGTGGGATGGCTTGGGGTTAGGCTTGGGGGGATGAGAGTATGTTGCCGAGAAATGATTGGTGAGATTAAGTGTTCTGGTGCGACGTTTATATGACCTTGTAAAGAGCCGATTACAGACTTAGACCAGTGCCGCTAATAGACCTGCAACACTATTGTCATCCAGGTACAGATGATGAAAGGGCACGGCCAGAGTCCACCTGCCTTTCCCAAGCTTTCTACTGCGAGGGATGGTATAAGGAGTTGCTAATATATGAGGGAGGATAATGTCTGGGTGGCCAGGCGTTTATATGTGAGCCTGAAGAGCCATATCAGATTCTTGAGCAGGTTGTCGCGTACAATGATGTACGGGGGGTCCAGGCCAGGTGCCACTGCAATTGTTCCAGCGTTTGCAGCTTGCTAGGTTATGGGTGATAAAGAGCTTGCTTATAAGATTGAGTGATATTAAGTTCTGGTGGCCGCGTTAATTGAGCCTTTGAAAACTCAGTACAGACTTTGACAGTGCTGCTAATGGCGATTAACCTGGGTACAATGATGAGAGAGTCCCAGCAGTCCACTGCGTTCAATTCTTCACTCGAGGATGGGAGTAAGGAGTTGGACGATGGAGATCATGCAGAGGGAATACCGAGTCGGTGGCCGGCGTTAATGACCATTGAAAAAACCATACAGCAACTGACATGCCCCGCCTACAATTGATCGAGGAGTGGCCAGCTCTAAGTCCACTCGTTCCCAGCTGTTCGAGCTCGGAGGAAATTGGAGTAATGGAGCGAGAATGATGTGAGTATAAGTTTCATTCGTGCGCGGGCGGTAATGAGCCTCGAAAACCATACAGACTGACAGGTCCGGCTTGGGATGGCTGGGTTGGCTTGGTAAATGTATGAGGGGTCCAGCCAGCGCCCACGTTCGTAATTCCAGCGTTGTTCACTTCGAGGAGTATGGGAAAGGATGCAAAATGAGGAAAGATAAAGTTCTGGTCCGTACTTTAATGAGCACTCTGCATAATTCCAGTAGCACACCTAAACAGTGCCGCACAATAACAATGCATGTGGGTCCAGGCACTATGGTGCGCTAGCTGCCGTTCTCCAGCGAGCCACTGGAAGGGGATGAGCCACAAGTAAACGTTCGCGAGAAAAAAGGAGATTTAGAGGTGTCTGGTTCGTCCGGGAAAGTTTAATAGCCTTGAAAAACCAGTACAGACGACCAGCGCCCAGCTGGGTTGGTGGGTACTTTCAAATGAGGGTTTTCCAGCCAGCGTCACTGCCTTCTCAGCGTTCACTGCGAGGGGATTGGGATAAGAGTTGCAGAGAAATGAGAAAGATAATGTCTCGGCCGGGCGTTTATATGAGTCTGAAAACCAGTACAGGACTGACAGTGCCGCTGGGAATGGTGTTAGCATGTATGATGAAGCTCCATCCTAACCACTGCGTTCCAATATCT
>CM039464.1:43879596-44016140 GCA_022414725.1 Microglena sp. YARC
GTACCATCTGAATACCCTGAAATCATTCAAACCCTGTGGTTGTACTCACTTACTTGTCCCCTCCCTACAACCCCCTAGAGCCCTAAAGTCTTACAAACGCCTTGTTCTCATTACTTGTACCGCCAACCCTCCCCTGGGGCAGTGCCTCAGCCGCTTGGTAGGGGGGCTCGCCTGTATGACCACCGCCACCATATTTCTTTGTCCCCTCCCCCTCAAAACCCTAATCCCTAATCTAAACCCATTGGTTCTCGTTACTTCTGTCCGCTCCCTGGCAGTTCTCACCGCTGTAAGACGGGGGCTCCTTAATAACCAGAGAGCCCCACATATTTACTTGTCCACCCTCACCGCTAAAACACCTAATCCCTAAATCTCTACCTTGTTCTCATTACTTTGTCCGCCATCCCCCCTAAAACGCCCAATCGCACTAAATTTAAACCCTTGGTGCTCTCATTTACTATGTTCCCTCCCCCTAAAGACCCTAATCCTAAATCTTAAGCCCGTTGGTTCTCACTTACTGTGTCCCTCTCGCCCCGTAAAACCCTAAAGCCCCCTAAAGTCTTGAAACCCTTGGGTGTCTCATTACTTTGTGTCCCCTCCCACTACAACCCTAAGCCCTAAATCTTGAACCCTTGTTCTCAATTACTATGTCCGCTCGCCCCTGTCGGCATGTTCTCCAACCGCTGTAAGCAGACGGGGCTCCATAATACCCCGTACGGCCCCACCCAATACCTTACTTTGTCCCCTCCCCTCCCAAGACGCCTAAGCCCTTAAATCGTAAACCCTTGGGTTCTCATTCTTGTCCCCGCCCGTGCACCTGCCTGACCTAAAACCCTAGACAGCCCCATAAATCTTAAACCCTTTGGTCTCATCTACTCTGGTCTCGCCTCGACTCCCTCGGCCAGTTCTCCAAAAACCCGCTGTTATAAGACGGAGCTCCCTTAATATCCACAGCGCCCGCACCGATAATTTACATTGTCGCCTCCCTTAAACCAGCTGACCCTTAAAATCTTAACACACCCCTCTGGTTCATCAATTTATTTGTCCCCACTCCGCGCCTAAACCCTAAGCACTAAATCTTAACCCTTGGTTTCTCATTACTCCTAGGTCCTCTGCCCTCTGCGCAGTCCTCAGCCGCTGTAAGACGAGGGCTCCCTTAATACAACGTCCCCCAGCCAATATGTCTCCACCCTCTGATCACCCTCCCCCTAACCCTAATCCCCAAATTCTTAAACCTTGGTTCTCGTTACTTCTGTCCCCTCACCCCTGGCAGTTCTCAAACAGCGGCTGTACAGATAACGGGGCTCCCTAATACCCGGACGCCGCACTCACCATTATTTATTGTCCCTCCCGTCCTCAAAACCCTAAATCGCTAAACTCATTTAAACCCTTGGTTCTCATTAACTCTGTGCCCCTCTCCCTAAAACGCCTAATGCCCTTAAATCTTAACCCTTGGTATCTCTGGATGATATTGTTCACCCTCCCCGTAAGACCTAATCCTTAAATGCTTAACCCTTCGGTTCTCATTAGCTGTCCCTCCCCCATAAACGCCTGGAATTCCCTTAAATCAAAACCCTGATGGGGTTCTCATTTACTTGTCCCTCCCCGCGCTAAACCCTAATCCCTAAATCTTGAAACCCTTGGTTCTCGTTACTATGATCCCCTCCCCCGTGGCAGTTCTCACCCGCTATGTAAGAAGACGGGGCCTCCTTTAATACCGCGACGCGCCCCCCAATATTTACCTTGTCCCAGCTCCGCCCCTAAAAACCCTGAAACCCTAAATCTTTAAGACCTTGGTTGCTCATTACTTGTCCCCCTCCCCCCTTAAAAACTCCTACAAGACCCTAATATGCTTAAACCCTTGGTCTCTTATTACCTGACCCCTCCACCCTGGCAAGTTCTCCGAACCGCTGATAGTGAGATCTCGCGGGCTCCCCCTTAGACTTACGCCACGGCCCCACGCAATAGTTTACTTGTCCCCAGCTCCCCGCTACCAACCTGAACCCTACATCTTAAGCGCCTTGTTCCAACGTTACTTATCCCCTCCCCTAAAACCTAAGCCCTAAATCTTAAACGCCTTGTTCTTCAACCGTGTAAGACGGGGCCTCCCTCTAATAACCATGCCCCCCATATTTTAATTGTCCCCTCCCCTAGAACGCTGTGCCGTAATGCCCTAAAGTCCTTAAAGACCCTTGGTTCTCATTACTTGTCCCTCGGCCCCTAAAACCCTAAGCCCTAAAGTCTATAACCCTTCGGTTCTCAATAACTTGGTGGTCCCTCGGCCGCGGCTAAAAACCTAAGCGCCCTAAATCTTGAACCCTTTGGTTCTTCATTACTTGTCCTTCATCCCCCTTGAAAACCCTAAGCCACATAATTCTTAAACCCTTTGGTTCTCATATTTGTCCCCTCGCCCCAGGCAGTTCTCAAAACCGGCTGTAGAGACGGGGCTTTCCCTAATGCCTACGCCCCACAGATATTTCTGTCCCCTCTCCCCTAAAACCGGCTGAACCGCCTAAATCTGAAAACCCTTGGTTCTTATTTTTACTATGGTCCCTCGCCCCTAACACCTAATAGCCCTAAATCCGTAAATCCCTTGGTTTCCTCAGGTTACTTTGTCCCACTCGCCCGGGCAGTTCTGACCGCTGTGAAGAACGGGGCTCCCTTAATACCCGAACGCACCCACCATAGTTTACTGTGTCCCCTCCCCCTTAAAACCTAAGCCGCTAAGTCTTGAAGCCCCTTGGTTCCTTGTTACATTGTCCCCTCCCCCTGGCAGTTCTCAGCCGCTGTAAGACGGGCCCCTTAATGGCCACGCCCCACATAATTTACTTGTCCCCTCCCCCTAACAACCCTAAATCCGCCTAGTCTTAAACCCGCTTGGTTGTCGATGCTACTTGTCCCCGTCTTCCCCCTAAAACCCTACATTCCTAAGAGTCTTACAAACCCTTGGTTCTCATTACTTGTCCGTCCCGCTAAAACCGTTAATCCTAAGTCTTAAACGCACAGTTGGTTCTCATCTACTTGTCCCCTCCCCCTAAAAACCCTAAGCCCTAAATCTTAAACCTTGGTTTCCATTACTTTGTCCGCATCCCCCTAAAGATCCGCTAAGCCCTTAATTCTCTAACCCTTGGTTTCTCATTATCTTTGTCCCCTCCCCCTGGCAGGTTCTCAGATTCCGTGACCTTGTAGTAGACGGCGGCTCCCTTAATCACACGCCCGCAGAGCCATATGTTACTTGTGCCCTCTCACTAAAAACCACTGAACCCTAAATCTTAAACACGCCTTGGGAGTTCTTTGGTGACTTGTCCCTCCCCCTAAAACCACTATAAGCCTAATCTTAAACCCTTGGTTCTATGTACTTGGTCCCTCCGCCCGTGGCAAGTTCTCAACGCGGCTGTAAGACGGGGCTTTCCCTTATACTGGACGCCCCACCATATTTACTTGTCCCCCTTCCCCGCTAAATGACTCCTATCCCTAAATCTTTAAGACCCTTGGTTCACTGTTACTTGTGCGCCTCCGCCCTAAAACCCTAAGCCCTTAAGTGTCTTAAACCCTTGGGTTTCTCACCGTGGAAGACGGGGGCTCCCCTTAATACCTGGCCCCAACCATAATTGTATTGTCCCTCCCCACTAAAACCCTAACTGCGCCTAAATCTTCAACCCCTTGGTTCTCAATTCTGTGTCCCCTCCCCTAAAACCCTAGCCTAAATCTTAAACCTTGTTCTCATTACTTGTGTCCCCGTCCCCTAAACCCTGAGAGCCTAACATCTTGACCCTTGGTTCTCATTACTTGTGCCCAATCCCCTAAAACACTAGAGCCCATAATTCTTAAAGCCCTTGGTTCTTCATTACTTGTCCCCTCCCCAAGGCGAGTTCTCAACCGCTGTAAGACGGGGCTTCCCTTAAATACACGGACGCCCACCATAATTTACCTTGTCCCCTGTCGCCCTAAAAACCTCCTGAAAGCCTAAATCTTAAACCCTTGGTTCTTCCGATTATTTTGTCCCCCTCACCCCTAGAAACCCTAAGCCCTAAACTCTTAAACCTTGGTTCTCATTAACTTGTCCCTCCGCCAAACCCAATCACAAAAAGAAAACCGACCCTAAAGCCCTAAATCTTGAACCCTTGGTTCTCATTACTTGTTCCATCCCCTAAACCCTAAGCCCTACTCCTTTTATTCTTAACCCTTGGTTCTCATATTACTCACTTGGTCCCCTCTCCCTGGCAGTTCTCAAGCCGCTGTAACCAGTAAGACGGGGCTCCCTTAATATGCGCACGCCCCACCATATTTACGTTGTCCCCTCCCCCTAAAAACCCTGAACCCTAAATCTTAACAATTGGTTCTCATTACTTGTCCCCTCCCCCTAAAAACCCTAAGCCCTAAATGAAATAAACCCTTGTTCTCATTACTTTTCCGCTCCCCCTGGGCAGTTCTCAACCCGCTGTAAGACGGGGGCTCCTTAATACACGCCCCCACCATATTTACTTGTCCTCCCCCTAAAACCCTAAGCCCTAAATCTTTAAACCCTTGGTTCTCAGTTACTTGTCCCTCCCCCTGGGCAAGTTCTCAACCGCTGTTGTAAGACGGGGCTCCCTTAATACCGACGCCCCAGCCATATATTACTTGTCCCCTCTGTCCCCTAAAACCCAATCCCTAAATCTTAAACCCTTGGGTTCTGTTCTCATTACTTGTCCCGCCTCGCCCTAAACCTTGAAAACCTTGAAAACCTAAATCTTAAAACCGCTTGGTTATCTCATTACTTGTTCCTCCCCTAAAACCCTAAGCCCTAATCTTAATCCTTGGTTCTCATTACTTGTCCCCTCGCCCTTAAACCCCGAAGCCCTAAATCTTTAAACCCACGTTGTTCTCATTACTAGAACTGTCCCCCCCTAAAACCCGAAGCCCTAAATCTTAAACCTTGGATTCTCATTACTTGTCCCCTCCCCTAAAACCCTAATCCCTAATCTAAACCCTTGGTTCTCATTACTTGTCCCCTCCCCTTAAAAACCTAAAATCTTAAACCCTTGGTTCTCATTAAACTTGTCCCTCCCCCTAAAAACCCTAAGCGCCTAAATCTTAAACCCTTGGTTCTCTAGATTA
Source organism: Microglena sp. YARC (assembly GCA_022414725.1). Taxonomy (NCBI): domain Eukaryota; kingdom Viridiplantae; phylum Chlorophyta; class Chlorophyceae; order Chlamydomonadales; family Chlamydomonadaceae; genus Microglena; species Microglena sp. YARC. The sequence goes on from CM039464.1 coordinate 43,884,694, forward strand.
CTTGTCCCATCCCCCTAAAAACCCTAAGCCCCTAATTCTTAAACCCTTGGTTCTCATACTTGTGCCCTCCCCTGGCAGTTCTCAACCGCTGTAAGACGGGGCTCCCTTAATACCACGCCCCACCATATTTACTTGTCCCTCCCTAAAACCCTGAACCCTAAATCTTAAACCCTTGTTCTCATTACTTGTCCCCTCCCCCTAAAACCTAAGCCCTAAATCTTAAACCCTGGTTCTCATTGTGGCTTGGTCCCCTCCCACCTGGCCAGTTCTCAACCGCTGTAAGACGGGGCTCCCTTAATACCACGCCCCACCAATTTACTTGTCCCCCTCTACCTCAAAAACCCTAATCCCTAAATCTTAAACCCTTGGTTCACGTTACTTGTCCCCTCCCCTAAAACCCCTAAGCCCTAAGATTCTTAAACCCTTGTTCTCAACCGCTGTAAGACGGGCTCCCTTAATACCATGCCCCACCATATTTACTTGTCCCCTCCCCCTAAAACCCTAATCCCTAAATCTTAAACCCTTGGTTCTCATTACTTGTCCCCTCCCCTAAAACCTAAGCCCTAAATCTTAAACCCTTGGTTCTCATTACTTGTCCCCTCCCCCTAAAACCCTAAGCCCTAAATCTTGAACCCTTGGTTCTCATTACTTGTTTCCATCCCCCTAAAACCCTAAGCCCTAATTCTTAAACCCTTGGTTCTCATTACTTGTCCCCTCCCCCAAGCAGTTCTCAACCGCTGTAAGACGGGGCTCCCTTAATACCACGCCCCACCATATTTACTTGTCCCCTCCCCCTAAAACCCTGAACCCTAAATCTTAAACCCTTGGTTCTCATTACTTGTCCCCTCCCCCTAAAACCCTAAGCCCTAAATCTTAAACCCTTGGTTCTCATTATGTTCCCCTCCCCCCAAAACCCTAAGCCCTAAATCTTGAACCCTTGGTTCTCATTACTTGTCCCATCCCCCTAAAAACCCTAAGCCCTAATTCTTAAACCCTTGGTTCTCATTACTTGTCCCCTCCCCCTGGCAGTTCTCAACCGCTGTAAGACGGGGCTCCCTTAATACCACGCCCCACCATATTTACTTGTCCCCTCCCCCTAAAACCCTGAACCCTAAATCTTAAACAATTGGTTCTCATTACTTGTCCCCTCCCCCTAAAACCCTAAGCCCTAAATCTTAAACCCTTGGTTCTCATTACTTTTCCGCTCCCCCTGGCAGTTCTCAACCGCTGTAAGACGGGGCTCCCTTAATACCACGCCCCACCATATTTACTTGTCCCCTCCCCCTAAAACCCTAAGCCTAAATCTTAAACCCTTGGTTCTCGTTACTTGTCCCCTCCCCCTGGCAGTTCTCAACCGCTGTAAGACGGGGCTCCCTTAATACCACGCCCCACCATATTTACTTGTCCCCTCCCCCTAAAACCCTAATCCCTAAATCTTAAACCCTTGGTTCTCATTACTTGTCCCCTCCCCCTAAAACCTTGAACCCTAAATCTTAAACCCTTGGTTCTCATTACTTGTCTCCTCCCCCTAAAACCCTAAGCCCTAAATCTTAAACCCTTGGTTCTCATTACTTGTCCCCTCCCCCTAAAACCCGAAGCCCTAAATCTTAAACCCTTGGTTCTCATTACTTGTCCCCTCCCCCTGGCAGTTCTCAACCGCTGTAAGACGGGGCTCCCTTAATACCACGCCCCACCATATTTACTTGTCCCCTCCCCCTAAAAACCCTGAACCCTAAATCTTAAACCCTTGGTTCTCATTACTTGTCCCCTCCCCCCTAAAACCCTAAGCCCTAAATCTTAAACCCTTGGTTCTCATTACTTGTCCCCTCCCCCTGGCAGTTCTCAACCGCTGTAAGACGGGGCTCCCTTAATACCACGCCCCACCATATTTACTTGTCCCCTCCCCCTAAAACCCTAATCCCTAAATCTTAAACCCTTGGTTCTCGTTACTTGTCCCCTCCCCCTAAAACCCTAAGCCCTAAATCTTAAACCCTTGGTTCTCAACCGCTGTAAGACGGGGCTCCCTTAATACCATGCCCCACCATATTTACTTGTCCCCTCCCCCTAAAACCCTAATCCCTAAATCTTAAACCCTTGGTTCTCATTACTTGTCCCCTCCCCCTAAAACCCTCAAGCCCTAAATCTTGAACCCTTGGTTCTCATTACTTGTCCCCTCCCCCTAAAACCCTAAGCCCTAATTCTTGAAAAAAAAAACCCTTGGTTCTCATTACTTGTCCCCTCCCCCTGGCAGTTCTCAACCGCTGTAAGATGGGGCTCCCTTAATACCACGCCCCACCATATTTACTTGTCCCATCCCCCTAAAACCCTAAGCCCTAATTCTTAAACCCTTGGTTCTCATTACTCGTCCCCTCCCCCTGGCAGTTCTCAACCGCTGTAAGACGGGGCTCCCTTAATACCACGCCCCACCATATTTACTTGTCCCCTCCCCCTAAAACCCTGAACCCTAAATCTTAAACTGGGTTCTCATTACTTGTCCCCTCCTCCTAAAACCCTAAGCCCTAAATCTTGAACCCTTGGTTCTCATTACTTGTCCCCTCCCCCTGGCAGTTCTCAACCGCTGTAAGACGGGCTCCCTTAATACCACGCCCCACCATATTTACTTGTCCCCTCCCCCTAAAACCCTAATCCCTAAATCTTAAACCCTTGGTTCTCATTACTTGTCCCCTCCCCCTGGCAGTTCTCAACCGCTGTAAGACGGGGCTCCCTTAATACCACGCCCCACCATATTTACTTGTCCCCTCCCCCTAAAACCCTAAGCCCTAAATCTTAAACCCTTGGTTCTCATTACTTGTCCCCTCCCCCTAAAACCCTAAGCCCTAAATCTTAAACCCTTGGTTCTCATTTACTTGTCCCCTCCCCCTAAAAACCCTAAGCCCTAAATCTTAAACCCTTGGTTCTCATTACTTGTCCCCTCCCCCTAAAACCCTAAGCCCTAATTCTTAAACCCTTGGTTCTCATTACTTGTCCCCTCCCCCTGGCAGTTCTCAACCGCTGTAAGACGGGGCTCCCTTAATACCACGCCCCCACCATATTTACTTGTCCCCTCCCCCTAAAACCCTAATCCCTAAATCTGAAACCCTTGGTTCTCATTACTTGTCCCCTCCCCCTGGCAGTTCTCAACCGCTGTAAGACGGGCTCCCTTAATACCACGCCCCACCATATTTACTTGTCCCCTCCCCCTAAAACCCTAATCCCTAAATCTTAAACCCTTGGTTCTCATTACTTGTCCCCTCCCCCTAAAACCCTAAGCCCTAATCTTAAACCCTTGGTTCTCAATTACTTGTCCCCTCCCCCTAAAACCCTAAGCCCTAAATCTTAAACCCTTGGTTCTCATTACTTGTCCCCTCCCCCTAAAACCTAAGCCCTAAATCTTGAACCCTTGGTTCTCATTACTTGTCCCCTCCCCCTAAAACCCTAAGCCCTAAATCTTGAACCCTTGGTTCTCATTACTTGTCCACTCCCCCCTAAAACCCTAAGCCCTAAATCTTAAACCCTTGGTTCTCATTACTTGTCCCCTCCCCCTAAAACCCTAAGCCCTAAATCTTAAACCCTTGGTTCTCATTACATGTCCCCTCCCCCTAAAACCCAAACCCTTGGTACTCATTACTTGTCCCCTCCCCCTGGCAGATTCGTCGACCGTGAGATGCTCAGAAGGTCCCCGTGCAGACAAGCACAATAGCGAAGACGGTCCAACCATGACTGCGGACTCATTCCGCGCCATCGCAGAAACTCCGGCCTCGACCAGCAACATTTCTTTTTGAGAAATTTCTCCTGGGCTCCGAACTCAGTCCGCGCCATCCCAGAAACTCCGGCCTCGACCAGCAACATTTCTTTTTGAAAAACTTCTCCTGGGCTCAACTGTTTCGTTTCGGAGCTACTCTTAGCAGCTTCTATGCAGCTCCCTTTCCCTGTCCTTGGGCCAAATATGGAGCTAACTAGTGTGCCTGAAAGGGCATTTGAATCAAGCTGAAAGCATTGGGATTGGCCCAATTGCTGGCAAATGAAGCTGACTGGAAGCTGCCATGCGTAGCCCAGAAAAGAAACAGTACCCACCTGTGTCACCAGGCTGACTATGTCGGAAGACGAAGTGGAAGCTCGTTGTCTTGAGCGTGGCTTATTAGCACGCTTATTACTTTCCATGCAGAGCATTCAAGTGGAGTTTTGTTTTTGCCATGCGTCTTCCATGCGTAGCCCAGAAAATCAACACTCCGGGGCTCGCTGGACTTGCAAGGTTCTCGAAACCATGTAAGAGTCCGAAGCAGGGTACTTCCAAGCGCACGCTGGCGCACTGCCTTTTTGAGCCCCACTGCGCGTTTCGCGCAGTGTTTTGCAACCATGAGCAAGGCCTGATCTGTCTGCGCCACCTGGGCAAATGCTGGGTCTAAGGTGCCCAAGCTATCAGAGCTACTTGAACAAATGCTGGGGCTAAGGTGCCCAAGCTATCAGAGCTACTTGAACAAATACTGGGGCTAAGGTGCCCAAGCTATCAGAGCTACTTGAACAAATGCTGGGGCTAAGGTGCCCAAGCTATCAGAGCTACTTGAACAAATGCTGGGGCTAAGGTGCCCAAGCTATCAGAGCTACTTGAACAAAAGCTGGGGCTAAGGTGCCCAAGCTATCAGAGCTGCTTGAACAAATGCTAGGGCTAAGGTGCCCAAGCTATCAGAGCTACTTGAACAAAAGCTGGAGCTAAAGTGCCAGAGCTATCTGAGCTACTTGAATAAGTGATGGGGCTGAGTGCCTAAGCAAGGCCTGGTCTGTTTTAGATACCTGGGCAAATGCTGGGTCTATGAAGCCCAAGCTATTTGAGCTACCTGAACAAATTCTGGGTCTAAGGTGCCTGAGCTACATGAGCTACCTGAGCAAATGCTGGGTCGAAGGTGCCTGAGCTACATGAGCTACCTGAGCAAATGCTGGGTCTAAGGTGCCTGAGCTACATGAGCTACCTGAGCAAATGCTGGGTCGAAGGTGCCTGAGCTACATGAGCTACATGAGCAAATGCTGGGTCTAAGGTGCCTGAGCTACATGAGCTACATGAGCTACCTGAGCAAATGCTGGGTCGAAGGTGCCTGAGCTACATGAGCTACCTGAGCAAATGCTGGGTCGAAGGTGCCTGAGCTACATGAGCTACCTGAGCAAATGCTGGGTGCCTGAGCTACTACATGAGCTACATGAGCTACCTGAGCAAATGCTGGGTCGAAGGTGCCTGAGCTACATGAGCTACATGAGCTACCTGAGCAAATGCTGGGTCTAAGGTGCCTGAGCTACATGAGCTACATGAGCTACCTGAGCAAATGCTGAGTCTAAGGTGCCTGAGCTACATGAGCTACATGAGCTACCTGAGCAAATGCTGGGTCTAAGGTGCCTGAGCTACATGAGCTACATGAGCTACCTGAGCAAATGCTGGGTCTAAGGTGCCTGAGCTACATGAGCTACATGAGCTACCTGAGCAAATGCTGGGTCTAAGGTGCCTGAGCTACATGAGCTACATGAGCTACCTGAGCAAATGCTGGGTCTAAGGTGCCTGAGCTACATGAGCTACATGAGCTACCTTGAGCAAATGCTTGGGTCTAAGGTGCTACCTGAGCTACATGAGCTACATGAGCTACCTGAGCAAATGCTGGGTCTAAGGTGCCTGAGCTACATGAGCTACATGAGCTACCTGAGCAAATGCTTGGGTCTAAGGTTGCCTGAGCTACATGAGCTACATGAGCTACCTGAGCAAATGCTGGGTCTAAGGTGCCTGAGCTACATGAGCTACATGAGCTACCTGAGCAAATGCTGGGTCTAAGGTGCCTGAGCTACATGAGCTACATGAGCTACCTGAGCAAATGCTGGGTCTAAGGTGCCTGAGCTACATGAGCTACATGAGCTACCTGAGCAAATGCTGGGTCTAAGTGCCTGAGCTACATGAGCTACATGAGCTACCTGAGCAAATGCTGGGTCTAAGGTGCCTGAGCTACATGAGCTACATGAGCTACCTGAGCAAATGCTGGGTCTAAGGTGCCTGAGCTACATGAGCTACATGAGCTACCTGAGCAAATGCTGGGTCGAAGAGCTACATGAGCTACATTGAGCTACCTGAGCAAATGCTGGGTCGAAGGTGCCTGAGCTGAGCTACATGAGCTACCTGAGCAAATGCTGGGTCGAAGGTGCCTGAGCTACATGAGTGAGTGAGCAAATGCTGGGTCGAAGGTGCCTGAGCTTGAGCTACATGAGCTACCTGAGCAAATGCTGGGTCTGAGCCTGAGCTACCTACATGAGCTACATAGCTACCTGAGCAAATGCTGGGTCTAAGGTGCCTGAGCTACATGAGCTACATGAGCTACCTGAAGCAAATGCTGGGTCTGCCTGAGCTACATGAGCTACATGAGCTACCTGAGCAAATGCTGGGTCTAAGGTGCCTGAGCTACATGAGCTACATGAGCTACCTGAGCAAATGCGGTCTAAGCCCTGAGCTACATGAGCTACCTGAGCAAATGCTGGGTCTAAGGTGCCTGAGCTACATGAGCTACATGAGCTACCTGAGCAAATGCTAGGGCTGATGAGCCTGAGCAAAGCCTGATATATATGAGCTATCAATGAGGCCTGAACTGCGACACCCGTCCTACCGGTAGCGGAAAAAGTGTTTAAGGCCTGTTACACCTAAGGGTTGGACGTAGTCCGAGCCATTGTCCCATAAACCGAGACCATCGTCCCGTAGACCGTGACCATTGTCTCGTAGACCGAGACCATCGTCCCGTAGACCGAGACCATCGTTCCGTAGACCGAGACCATCGTCCCGTAGACCAAAGCCATTGTCCCTTGCCAATCGCAAATTCCGTCACACGCCAATCAGGTTGGTCACGCCTAGGGGGGGGGGGGGGGGGGGGGGGTCACGCCTGACTGGCCTGTCCCCCCCCCCCCCTCCCCCCTCCCCCACCTGCCCACCCCCCCCCCCCCACACACACACACACACACACACACACACACACACACACACAGACCGCCTCCCCCCTACTCCCTTAATCGAAGGGGCTCAGTCGCCTCTAGTTCATCGGAAGATTTGAGAGCTGAAGACGGCTCCTAATGCCGTGCAAGATCCACATCGTATTCTTTACCCTGCGGCACGGCAGCCTGCACCCTGTTACACTCCTGTTCAACAACTGCAGGTTTGACCAATGATGTACATAAACAAGTGTTGAACACCCTGAACACCTGGTACAGGGTGCAGGCTGTCGGGTATAGGGGGTTGACTCCCCAACTCTACCCCTACGGCAGCCTGCACCTGTTAAGGTTGTTAAAGACGCGTTCAGGGTGTTCAACTACATGTTTAACCACCAATGCATATGAAAAGGTGTCAAACATCCTGAGCACCTGGTTAATAACCTGAACCAGGTGCGGGGTGCCCTAGAGATACTTGCTTACTTCTTTCTTTCTTTCCTACTAGTGGTGCACTTCTTTCTGGGTGGGTCGCACTGCAACCTCTGCCAAACGACTTCACCTTATTATACATTGGCAATAGCCCCTTTCAGTGATTTACAATGGTCTAGTGGTAGACCAGATCGCTTGAGGATGAAGAGTTGGGGGTTAAACTCCCCCTTTGGTCGCTCTTGGCGTTGCAGGTCGTTGTCAATCGCGATGGTAGCTTGTCCAGTTGAGGTAGGAGACCGCTCCCCACCCGAGGTTGAGGTAGGAGGTTGAAGTAGGAGACTGCTCCCCACCTCAGTACGACGGGCTCCCTTAACACCACGCCCCACCAGGCGTTATCATTACCATTGGTAATGCTTGAAATCAACACCGCTTGGAATTTTCACTGCTCAATTCTCATCATAGCTTTCTACACCTAGTGAACACCCTATTAAGTAGGGAACGGCAACACATATTAGTGTTTGAAAAACTGATATTAACTAATATTATTATAGTGTCACAATAATATTAGTTTTTCAAATAAATTCGAATTTCTGGTGAGACGGCTCGTTCGTCTAATATTATATAATATTATTTACTCACTAATATTATATAATAGAGCCGTCCCCTACTATTAAGAGGTGTTCTGCATGATGACATCCAAACTGGTGGTGATGCAGGGTACAACTTCTTGCCAAATTGGCCAGCGCTTAAAGCGCACAAACTTCAAATTGGTCAGCGCAAAAATTGCGCGCTGCGCCCACAGGGGGTTGAAAAACTGCGCGAAACGCGCTGAGGGGCTCAAAAAGGCAGCGAGGCACTGCGCTGCCGCGCGTGCTTAGTAGTACCCCGTGGTGGTGGTGTGGTGGTTTTTTGTTTCCTTGTTTTGAGTCAAAACTTCACAACAGCCTGTATGCCAAGTGTATAGAAGATCTATTGTTTTAGATTCAACCCCACAGCCTCGTGCACCAGGAAGGAATTTGATATCGTCTGATATCTACTGCTCCTTGAACCCGTGGGTTTAGCCCAGGGGCTGTCTCAGGGAGCTGCCTAGAAGCTGCTTCTATCAGCTGAAAAGAAAAGCCCTGCTTTTCCTCATTTCCGACTGAACCGCACCGGTGGGTGGTATTGGAAAATAGACCCCACAAAGCTCTTATGTAGGTCCCCCACAACACCAATGCTTTCCAATGACTTTCAAGATGCAAACAGAGTTGTGTGAGTGGTAGAATGAGTAGTTGCGTGAGTGGTACTGTGACCAAATCTTTCAGCTGCATTGCTAGTCATGCTAGCTAGCTTTCAGCCGCGCTAGCTAACTTCAGGTCTGACCCAAGGGTGGATGACAAGAGCTGCCTAGAAGCTGCTACCCATAGCCCAAAGAAGAAACAGTGCTGGTTTGTTAGAGAACCCTAAACCTTGGAGGGTTGGTAGAGGTTAGCTGCTTTGGATCTGGATTTGCAGTTCTACCATGGTGAGTTTTGACGAGCTCTTTCCATGTGTGGTCTTACAAATCTTGAGTGAGCTACCTAAGTACCCGAACGGAACGCCTGGAGGGTGACACTTGCTATGTCTGCCCTAGTGACTTTCCCAAACTGCGGCGTACGGGAGGGTCCACACACCACGCTCCACACCACGCACCTCCACACACCACGCCCCACCAGGTGTTCTCTTTTTTTCAGTTCTTTTTGACCCTGACCTTCTGGTTGTGTGTAGTCGCGAGCGACGACTTCAACCTGGTTACAGGGCCAGCAACTTGAGTCTGGTTACAGGGCCAGGCACCAGGGCCAGCCAACTTGGTTACAGGGCCAGCAACTTGAGTCTGGTTACAGGGCCAGGCACCAGGGCCAGCCAACTTGGTTACAGGGCCAGCAACTTGAGTCTGGTTACAGGGCCAGGTACCAGGGCCAGCCAACTTGGTTACAGGGCCAGCAACTTGAGTCTGGTTACAGGGCCAGGCACCAGGGCCAGCCAACTGGGTTACAGGGCCAGCAACTTGAGTCTGGTTACAGGGCCAGGCACCAGGGCCAGCCAACTTGGTTACAGGGCCAGCAACTTGAGTCTGGTTACAGGGCCAGGCACCAGGGCCAGCCAACTTGGTTACAGGGCCAGCAACTTGAGTCTGGTTACAGGGCCAGGCACCAGTGCCAGCCAACTTGGTTACAGGGCCAGCCAGCAGAGCCAGCCAAATTGGTCACAGGGCCAGCCAACAGGGCCAGGCACGAGGTTACAGGGCCAGGCACCAGGGCCAGCCAACAGGGCCAGGCACCAGGTTACAGGGCCAGGCACCAGGGCCAGCCAACAGGGCCAGGCACCAGGTTACAGGGCCAGCCAACAGAGCCAGCCAACTTGAACTTGGTTACAGAGCCAGCCAACTTCAATTGCTAACAGAGCCAGCAATATGGCTTCTCGCCGTCTTCTATAGTAAAAGTAAAATTCTACATAAATATTATTGCTTGTACTCGCTGCCCTCCGGACTCTGCAAAGCCAGCAATTCGGCTGCTTGCTGTCTTCAACAGCATACCATTGATGTGAGGACCCTGGCGCCATCACCTCTTGTTCGCTCGTGGATAGGCCTAGTATTTTTTAATTTGAATTGTTGCTTGGGTTTCAGCCAATTCTGGGCTGCTCACCCTTCCAATTCCAAGTCCCCCCGAGCCAAACCCTCGGGAACCAGGGATCATGCGTGGATTGGCTTAGGGTCTTATGCAATTACGTGGATATAAAGCTGAGCGCTCGCATCAGCCCCAAATATGGCCTGGTGGCTGTATGTCCCGCTCAAGGGGGGGGCTGGTGGCTGCTCATGGGGGGCTGGTGGCTGTAAGTCCCGCTCATGGGGGGCCTGGGTGGCTGCTCAGGGGAGGTGCATGGGGGGCTGGTGGCTGTATGTCCCTCTCATGGGGGGGTACATGGGGGGCTGGTGGCTGTATGTCCCTCTCATGGGGGGCACATGGGGGGCTGGTGGCTGCTCATGGGGGGTGCATGGGGGGCTGGTGGCTGTATGTCACTACTGGACTCCAAATGTGCCCTCAGCTTGACGGAGCCAAGAGGGACTTATGAGCATCATGCCCACAAAATAAATTTTTGATGATGATGCTCTGTTATGATGATGATGACGAATTGATGATGATGATGAATGGATGATGATGATGATGATGATGCCCTCTCTGCTGTTTTGCTCAACTTGCAGATTGGGCTGGATAGTTACAGGTTACATCACCATGTGATATGTGTGAACATAAGCTACATGCAAATGCTTGTGTATGCCTTGTATTAGCTAAGTAAGCCTAGTTGCATCGTAGAAACTAAGCAAGCTTAGTTGCCTTGTAGTGACTAAGCAAAATAATAAGGCATTCTAGTTCAATACGGAATGCAAGCCCGTGCATTTATATAAGGTTGTCTACTTTTGGACCGTACTATATCGATATCAATCAGTTATTATACGTGACAACAGAAATATATTGTTCTTGGCAACTTCGATATCGTACTTCATTGTACGGTAAACGGCACGGTTTGGGGGCCAGTAGTGACATACAGCCACCAGCCCAATATTGGAAACCCAAATAAATGTATATGTATATATATATATATATACAGTCTAGTTACTTGTTTCCACTTTTGTGTAATCAGTTCCCAACGACTCTTGCGGCACTGGTTCTCCACGGATCGTGCATTTTTTATAATAGGAAGGGTCCCTGGCTGATAGGATCCGCTTTTTTTTAAGTTGTGAAAGGACTTTCACCCCAGGACTGCCAGGAGGTTGGTCTCCCAACATAACCCAGCGACGCCGAGGATTCAGTTCGAATGGCGTTGCCACCCCCCTACAGAAGAATGGTGGTGGGGGTGTTCGGCGCAGCAGCAGTGAAGCTAGAGGGCTGCGAGGAAGCTGACTCGGTTGCAGGATTGACATCTTTAGTAATCGGGAGAGAGACTGCAGACTCAATCGTTACATAGATGGAAGAGAGAGAGTAAGTCGCACGATGGTGATGATAAAGGCATGTAGTCAGTAGTGCACAGTACTGCATGGCGGCAGGTAGCTTGGGACCTGGTAGTGACCGTCCCGTACTTTGCCTACTCAGGTAGAGACATATAAGTTGTCGACAACAACATCCGCCTTGGTTTCCACATCAGTTCTCCACATATCGCGCTTATGTTTACGAGTTGCAATAGCTTTGCCTGAACTTGCTTATCCATCTGTATTGAAATTGAAATTGTTGCATCAGTGTAATACAGTTACTCACAGGACGTGAAGTTAAGGACACCACAGCGTAAGCCGGAGCTAGCTATAGTCACCGAAGGACCACCACATTGAAAAGGTTGACCGCCGATGGAAGCACCGTTGGCCACATTATGCCAGTGCGCCGTACTACGGGGGGTTTTCACTCCGGTTTGGGAGCACCAACACAAAGTAACTGGCTAGACTGAGAAATGAGGGGGGGCGCGGTCTGTGTGCTAGTCCCCGGGTATCGACCCGGGGTATCCATCTGTATACCTATAACCTGTGTATCTAATGTATGGTGACCACCTAGCCTCAATGTGGCAGAGACTCCACTGTTACACCATTTACACCGGGTGCGGTGCCACTTGATACATGAATGTATGCAGAGACTGGATCAAGTATTTTTTGATAGGTTATGAATAGGTTTTTTGCGGGGTTTTTTGTGTACTGTTTTTATCGTTCAGAAGAGGAGGAGGTAAGAGGGGAAAAATGGAATGAAAGAAAAAAAGTGATTTGTTCGAGTTTACATTTTCCTGGTACCGGTAATAATTTGTTTTCCTGCCAAAGACGGCGAGCAGCCAAATTGCTGGCTAAACTAAGTTCAAGATAGACACGAGTTTGGCTTCCACCTTCAATCCACGTCGACTAACCTTCGGCCCAAGCCCCACGACTGCGCGTGGCACGTAAACTCTCAGAGGGCTTTGAACAAGTCTGGTCTATAATCGGTCTGGGAGAATGAGACCGAAACCAGACACGATCCCTGGTTTTAGTGGCTATAGCATTTTTTTTTACTGCTGGAGACGGCGAGCAGCCAAATTGCTGGCTGAAGCTATGTAACCAAGTTCAAGTTCAAGCACGGGGGAATTGTAGTATTCTGCGGTATGGGGAAGCTACCCTCCAGTGAGCTAGCATCCACAATCCAGATCCTCCACGGGTTTAGGGTTTAGGGGTTTAGGGGTTAGGATGTAGGGTTTAGTGTTTAGGGTCAAGGGTATAGGAGATCTGGCTTGTGGATGCTAGCTCACTGGATGGTAGCTTACCCCCTCCGTATTCTGCGGACGGTAAAACGCCGAACTGCCGGTGTAAACAACCTTGTAACAATCATTCTTCTGATGAAAGCAGCATCCTCGGATGAAAGGATGGAAATTTCCATAAAATAATGAACACGTACAAGTGAAGGCCTCCACCGTAAGCAGAAAGCAAACACAGACAAATCCTAGGCGGAAAGTCCTGGCTATCGGAACGACAGGTGGCAATGGAATCGAAGGGATGGTTTCCAAGACAGTTGGCTCCTTGAGGTCGGATAAACGGACAACAGGGTGACCCTGGCGGCTCCTGCCCCCCAGGAGGGAGGGGGGGGGGGGGGGGGGGGGGGCAAATGGCACACCAAAACAAAGGACAATTTGATGGTCTATGAACAGTCAAGGACGGACTAGGGTTGTACAAATGTTACGTATCACGTCATTCACAGATTTGGGAACTTGTTTGAAATTGTTGACGTTGATGTTGGCTCCTAGGCTGTAGATTTTGGCTGAAGAATTTTCGCTTTAGCACCCTCTTAACCCCCCAGGGTCCCAGGTCTGAAGCCCGAAGTCCCCCCGTGTCTCTCTCCTCTGTCCACAGATGTCCAGGCGTTCGAACTAATCCGACTACCTGCGCACCCAAACACTTCGCTCATTGAGTATGCATGACTAAATTATCAGCATCGCAGCGGTCAAACTCCTACGCTAAGTTGTAAAATGTTTGTAGCTTTTTTCGGCTACGAGTAGCTCCTTCCTCCACTACTCTCGCAACTCCCGGCCGGTGACTGCTAAACGTTTTCCCGAGTCCGCTCTTAGAATTGTCGTGGGGATTGGGGTCCACAAACGTACATTTCGAGATACATATGCCCCAAAAGATGTTTGGTTAAGCACTACCCTTCAACAACGTTTTTTAGGTGTGGAATTGCTTTCACTCAGGAGCTGGGTCTCCCGACACAAACCAGCCGAGGATTCAGTTCGAATGGCGTTGCCACTCTTACAAAATAGTAGTCATGTTCGAGAGTTGAGACACTGCTCCCAATATGCTCCGCATCATTACAGTTTCATATCAAATTGGGTCATGCAACCCATGTAACGAATGAAAACTGAAAAGCAGCTCGGCCTGCTGGACAGCTAGCACATGCTTAAGAAGGGGGGGCTCCGCCACCGCGTCCGCCACCGAACTGGGGGGTGAAAGCACCAGGGGCTCCGGCCTTGTCGCCGCCGAAGCCACGACCAGCGCCACGGTAACCGTCACGGCCAGCGCCACCCTCAACACCAGCCTCACCGCCGAAGCGGCGGGGGCCAGAGGGCCTCTCGGCACGGGGGGGGCCGCGCTCCAAGGGCCTGCGCAAGGGGTCGATGGTGGTGGGGTTGGTGGGAGGATAGTAGGGTTGTGGTGGTTGGCTAGTGGTGTGGTAGTGGATGGCTTGTGATGGAGTGGTGTTGGTTAAATAGTGGTGGTGTGGTGGTTGTTTAGTGGTGTGGTGGGGGGAAGGCGGGCTCCCAAGGCCTACGCAAGGGGTAAGAGGGTGTTGGTGTTGGTGGGCATGCGTGGGTATTGCGGGCTGGGTGGGAGTTGGAGGTAGGGGGGTATGTATGAGGGAGGGTGGGGGGGGGCACAACAAGCGTCCAAGGAGCCCTTTCTAGACTTTGTTTCAGAAAAGCCTGGCAAGTAGTGATTTTTGTTTAGAGAAAGAGAGTATTGAGATACTACAACTACTAGTGGGAATAGGAAAGGGCCTAAGCAAGGGGTGGGTGGGTCAGTGTTTTTTATTTCAGAAATCTTCAGGCCAATTTGGTAGCCACAATTGGCGACCACAGGCTTATTCTGGGACGGTGCGGTAGCACCGTCTGTAGAGCGCGAAGCGCTCGGCGGGAACACCACGTGCGACCCAGGGCACAAATCACTGACCTGAGGGTCGCAATCGTGGCGACCAAGGGCCATTTCGCCCGAATTCCGCACACCTGAGGGCCGCACGGGGTGGCGACCGCGCAACACAATATGCGACCGGTCGCACAAATAAAAAACACTGGGGTGGGTGTTGCTATTGGTGGTAGGTGGGTGGTAGGTGGGAAACTAAACACTAAATGGGAATGGGACAAAGCGTGGCTCCTAGCAGTGGGGGATGGGTGTTGTAGGCTGGTGTGTTTCGTGTGGGCTGGCTGGGTGGGTGGGTGGTGGTGGTAGGTTGGTGTGTTTTGTTTGGGCTGGGTGGTTGAGGGAGGTAGGTGCGTATGAATATGCAAGGGGAAGTAAAATAAGTGCCGCCAGATGAGCAAGCTACTTCCAGTCAAGGCCCACTAAAACTACTTTCTGGCCCTGGCCAGCCAGCAAACTCCCATAGCTTGCATCAGCATTTACATTGGCAGGCTAACGTGGGCCACAACAATAAATAAATGCATGTTACATCTTCTAACGAGCTGCTGGGCCACAACAATAAATAAATGCATGTTACATCTTCTAACGAGCTGCTGGGCCACAACAATAAATAAATACAAGCAGCATCTTCTGACGAGGTGCGAGGCCGAGGGGCCAGTCCATTCGCTTGCGCTGGGGTCGACCATCAACAATGCACAAGGTGTGTGTTTGTTAGATCTTGGGAAATTTTTCTGCCAGCCCCCGCTACTTTTCCCACTTCATGCATCCACTCCCTCTAACATCTCCAAATGCTCTGAACACCTTCTCTCTGCTCAACACCTGGTCAGCAGCTTCTTCCATGACCTCAACCTGCTCCCACCAAAATACACTGTGCACCCTTATTCCCCCCCCCCCCCCCCCCCCCTACACACACACTCTCCACCCATAACCTGGCACTGAGTACATGACTGGCTACCTAGTCCCCCAAGTAAGTCCCCCCCCCCTACACACACACACCACCACCATTTGATACACCCAAGAATGTCAGCCGCGTGTATTCTTGCCTCTGGCAACCTCACTCCCGACACAATCAGACCACATCTGCACAGTACATTCTTGCCAGTCCCCACAAACATACTTCCAAGAACACATGCCAGGAGGAAAAATGCCATTTGTCACAAAACCACCCCCCACCAAACAAGTTCTATGCAGCGTCACAAGCGACGCTACAAGTGGCGGAGAGTCTTCTTCCTCTTCCTCTTAAGGGGGCTCTGCCAACACCCACTAAATGTCTCCTACCTGGCACACACATTACTGATTTCAAACGTCGAAGCATCCTTTCTGATGCAATTAAATCAAGCATTTTATTAAATTCTTCATAAGAGTCTTTCAAATACACTCTTCCGTGTGTACCATGCTTAAAACATGCTTATAATATGCTTGTGACATGATGACCACAGCATAAAACTAAAATACATTACATACCTGGTGCTCTTCTTCAGAGTTGCTGGCACAATCTCATCAGGCAGGTTCAGGTACTCACGCAGGTAGTCAATACCCTTGTCAGTCAGGAACCTGAGTAATGCAAGGGGTGGGGAGGGTTAGGGTCTAGAGTAAGGTGAGGGTAGTCTCGCAGGTTTTAATGCCCTTGTCAAGTAAGGAACGTCCGCCATGCAAGGGGTGGGGTGTGCAGGGGTCTAGAGTGGGGTAAGGGGGTGAGGAAACTCTCGCAGGTATTCATTTCCCCTCAGTCAGGAACATGCGTCATACAAGGGGCGGGGTGTGTTCAGGTGTAGGGTGGGGTGAGGGGGTGAGAGAAAGTGTATCGTTGTCAGTCAGGAACATGTGTCATGCAAGGGGTGGCGTATGGTAGGGTATAGGGTGGGGTGAGGGGTGCAAAAAGTGGGGGGGGGGGGGGGTATTTACATGGATTTGCAGAGGGCCGTTCAAGTGCGCATGTGTGCAAATATGCCCAACACTGCATGTGTGTACATGTGTCCATGCAGAGGGCCTATACAACGCTATGTGGTGCTTATCAGTTTGTTTGAGTTTGCAAACTTCTATCAATTGCTTTCCAGGACAGACACAGACAGACAAAGGCAGACAGACTGACACAGACAGAAGAGTGACACTGCTTACCAGTAGTAGTGCCTCCATGCAAACCTCTCAGTCACAAGCTCCTGTGACTTGAAGCTCTGCATCAGCTTGATGACCTGGAGGTTGGGGACACTCTCAAGCTCGGGGTGCTTGGGAAGGTTGAAGTCCTTCTCGGCCTGGAGGACACCCTCTACAAAGTACAAAGAACAAATTGGGATCAGGAGAGAGAGGAGGGAACGCAGAAAGGAACGCTTTGCTTCAAGAGCAGAGCAGAAGGAAATAAAGAAGGTGACAGGGTGCGTGACATACAGGAATAAGGTTGGATCGCAAAGTCATTTGATTAATGGGAGGAAAGAGCTGCATGAGCAGAATGTATTAGACCAGGGGTTGCAAGGCCGGGATAAGCAAGGCTATTCGAGGCAACTCCCAATGGCTCTGACGAAGGACGATGGGGCAAGGAGAGAAACGGGCAGGGAAGTCGGAAACTAGCAGCGGGCGCTGATGGCTGGAGGCTAAAGTAACTGGTGTGGTCGGTGGGAAGATGGGAGCGAGCAAGCCAGAGGAAAGATCGTTGGAAAGCAAGGGCTCGGAGGCGTAGCAGAAGGAACGGGAAAGTAAAAAGCGAGGGAAATAGCTGGACGGCGCAGACAAATTCAAAGCTCACCCTTGAAGAGGTACTTGTACACCTCCCTGCGGTTCTTCTTGGGAATAAGCATATTGGTTGAGAGTTCTGAAACGCGTCACCTCAAGGGCAACTCGACTCCCCTGCGCAGACAAGCAAACGACGGAGAGTGAGCAGACATGTAGATGGCAGCCGCAGCCGCAGTCACGACGGCTATAAAGGTCAGCTAATGATCCAGTCACTCAAATCGGCAGCACGAACCTGTTTATATTTTGAGCGAAAGAGGCAAATCTCGACGTGCGGAGGGGTAAAATCGCAGTTGCGCGCCTTGTCTGTACCTGCAGCAATACAACGCCACCTAAGCCCACATAAGCCACCTAAGCCACGCCATTTTATTTTAGCGTGGGCATCGAATGAAACAGCTCGCTCCGACGTTGGGAAAGTCTTAATTCCCTCTCCCCAACATAGGCGCTGCCATGGAGTGATTCCGTAGGCTTCAGAAAAGGACAGGCCCTCAGGGTCACCTATATACATTTGCATTTGTTTGTCCAGATGTTCATGTTATTTGTGCAACCGAACTCAACTGTAATTAAGGACCGTGATCATAATGCCACAAAGATGAGACTATTACCGTATGCAGGATACACTACTGTACCTCACACCGTGCGATAGCCACACAAACCAGGGGCAGTCGAACTTAGACCGATTCTAGATCTATCCAGGTGTGAGCATAGATCATTTAACGACTTGTGGTGGGACCGGGATGGGACTAAGAGAGCTTGGGTAAGAACCCACCAAATGTTTTTTGAAGTTGTGAAAGGACTTTCGCACCATGGCTAAAATGCTTACCAATGTGATTACAATGTTACATCATGCAATCAGGTGTGTGGTGTAGTAGTGTTCTACCCTTCATGTAAATAGATTAAGTATGTTCACTCTTCCTGCAGATGATGAGCAGTCTGAGAATTGATAAAGCTTGTAAACAAATAGAATCCACCAAAATCGAGGTCATAAGCGAAATGAAAAGCCAGATACGTTTAAGAGATTACAGGTTGTATACAAATATTTTGCTCACTCCCTCTCCCGCTCTGGTTCTCTGGCTCATTTTTCGCTTTAGCCCCCTCTGGACCCCCCGGGGGTCCTGGGGCTGAAGCCCTAGATTCCCCCCGTGTCTCTCTCCGCCGTCTGTCTGTTGTCCGTCTGTCCGACAGATGTCCAGTTTGAACGATTGCGACCACCTCCGCACCCACAAATTTCATAGTTGGAGTGCGCATGACTAGAGTTGTCAGCATCGCAGCGGTCAAAATCCTTCGCAAAAGTTGTTCAATGTTTGTAGCTCTATTCGGCTACGAGTAGCTACTTTCTCCACTACTTCCGAAACTCCCTGCCGGGTGACTGCTAAAGCGATTTTTCGTGTCGCTTGCGACTCGCTCTTAGAACTTGTCTCTGATCCAATCTGAGAAAAAATGATTCCTTTACATTACTTGATGTACACTCCAAAGGTGGAAGGTCGTGATAAGTTGACTTTGTTTATCAATGATTGTATGAAGATATTTGATCAGTATATTTATTTGGAAATAACGTTTTGAATTGATTATGTTACTGCCGAAGATGGCGAGCACCCTTAAAGGCTGAAGCCATGTAATCGAGTTCAAGTTCAAGTATAAATGCATAACTCCCATAAAAGAGACCTTCCACACAAAGTGATCCGCAACATGGCTAGATTTACAACCTTCTCCACATTATTTGAAATGGAAACTGATGGATGGAAGCGCCCTATGGTCCCATAGAAAGATCAAGTGTGTGACTCATCACTAATGTGATCTAGGTCAACTTCAAGATGAGCATCATGTGGTTTTTGAATGTAGCGATGAAATCATTTTGAATGCGAGATGTAATAACCTGTACCTGGCTTCCCAAACTGAGCACACCATGATTCTTCTACATTACTTGATCAATCCATCAAATGCCGAAGACGGTGACGAGCCCAATTGCTGGTTGAAGCTATGTAACCAAGTTCAAGTTCCATCCATCAAATTGGAAATTAATACGCCTTGCCACGGGACGTGAGGGTGAAGGAACCTTTCCGTCTGCTTGCACTGGGGAATGGTTACTGTGACGGGTTTTGGTATCGCAGACCGCTACTACTGCACCTGAGGAGGTTCTCTACCTCTTCCAAGGCGGCAGGTATGAACTTTGGGAACCTGGCAAGGGCTCGAACCTCTAAATGGCATCAGAAGCGCATGTTGATTGCGCCACTCCTCTCGAAATCCGAAAACACCACAACCAGAAAATGCTCGTTTAGGGCCAAAAAGACACGATACCCACCGATTTTGGGAGTCCAGGCCCCCACGACGCCAGCATACCGAAACTCAAACTCGACTGCCAGTTTGATGGAGTAGCATGAGTCGTTACAACAAAAAACACGCTGATATGTATCAGTGCAGGCACTGAATTTGTGAAGAACCAGCTCATCCTGAAAATGGGCGCCAAAAAGAGGTATTGGAAATGGAAACGGCAAGAAGCCCAGAGTTGGCTGTAGAACCATAGAATGATTCTATCGAATCCCCAATAGGGGGTATTCAGCAGGTACTTCAGGAGGACCCCCAGCTCTGCTGCCTGAGACGAAACCATTTGTATAGCCTGCGTCCTGAGACGCAACGGACCCTCCCTTCTGATCAACGGACCCTTCCTGTGACGCAACGGATCCTTCGACTTTGCGCCTGAACAACCCTGGTATTCAGCCGCAAAACTGGATTCTCCAGAAGTCAATATCAAAGAACAACACAAGCCTAGCTAGTCGTGAGAAACCCAGAACACATCTAAACTCTTCAAATCAGCTTAGCGTGCGCCCTGGTTTCCGTGGGTACCGCACGGGGGGGCTTGCAATTGGAAGACGGTGTGCAGCCCAGAGTTGGGTAAAAACCATGTAACAATCCAATATAATCCTAAACTCTTCATTATTGTACAGAGGTGGGTGAGTCCCATTTACCCAAGTTGGCAACCCTAGGCGCCTAGACTTACCATCCATCTCTCAAGAATGGTCCTTCACCCTACAGCAGCCTGCACCTGTTCAGGTTGTAAAACAGGTGTGCAGGGTGTTGAACACAACACCTATTCAACAACTACATCTTTAACCACTGATGTACTTAAGACAGGTGTTGAACACACTGGACACCTGTTTAACAACCTGAACAGGGAGCAGCCTGCCGTAGGGTCCTGGTCTCCTCATCCTGAAATCCATGAATCCTTTATTGGACCAAGCCACCCGACTGATAAAAAATTGGTGCAATCAAATGGGCAGTAGGAGACAACGCAGCAACAATAAACACACCTGTATATGAAGATGCATAAACATATTATATGTGCCTGTATACACACAACACACAACTTAATATTAATACAAGCCAAGGCTGCTGGCCCCAGTGCAAGCAAACGGGCCGGCCCTCTCAACCTCAGACTGTGTATTTATTGAATACACACAACTCAACTAGGGACTCGGAGAAAGAGGTAAGAAAGGAGACAATAATCAAATTTTCAAGTCACAAGGGTCGCATTAGCCTAATTGGCTACCCATGGACAGTAACAAACAACCAGTGCGTAGCTTAGCACCCGTTGCTCTGTTTGTTGAGGTGCAGTCAGTCACAAGGTATTTGGGGCAGCACATAGTTGCAAGGTTAGACCTTTGCACTCGAGATGGCTGCAGCTGTCCCTGGTGAATGATTAGAGGAAGCGGCTGTGCAAACTCGCTGACGTGCGGGCAAGACAAGTTGCAATGAGGCGTTGGCTGCAGCTGTCCCTGGTCAATGATTAGAGGAAGCGGCTGTGCCAACACGCTGACATGCGGGCAACACAAGTTTCAATGAGGCGTTGGCTGCAGCTGTCCTTGGTCAATAATTAGAGGACGTGGCTGTGCAAACACGCTGACGTGCGGGCAACACAAGTTTCTAGGCGTTGCTTCAACACAGGGGTGAAAGCCAGTGTTAGCAGCACACCCATAGGTACATAGAAAACGGATCCTGTTCGTTGCTGAAGCCTTGGTTCCTAAGTCCCATTGCAAAATGAAATGCTCTGATACCCTTAGGTACATTTGAGTGGCAGCATACCACCAGAATACCACAACCAGCATACCCCAAGGCGCCCTGGACAAGTCTTACAACTGTCTCATCCGCTTAGTGTGCTCCCAGGTTTCCGTGGGTATCGCTCGGAGAGACTTGTAATTGGAGGACGGTGGGCAGCCCAGGGTTGGCTGGAAAACCATGTAACAATCCAATCCAAATGCCCTCAGGTACATAAGAGTGGCAAGGTTCATGCCCAGAGGCCAGCAGGAAAACAATGGGTACGCCTGGTGGGGCGTGGTATTCAGGGAGCCCTGTCTTACGGCAGTAGAGAACGGGCGGCTACTTAACCTGGAAAAGCTACCATAGCAGTTGACAGCGACCACGAGCTAACTAAATATCTAAAGCGCACCTGTAAGGATTCCAACCCCGCACCCTCTTGTTTCGACGTGCTCTAAAATTAAACGGGATAGGCCAGCAGGATATTTCCCAGCCAGACTAAGGTTACTTGCCTGGAGGCCAGCAGGATATTTGACTCCTCAAGCTGGCCTTATGGTGGGATTAAAAGCTGATGCATTGCTTGCTCCACGAGGACTATAGGAGGGAGGAGAAAAGGCCTTGCTTGCTCCATGCCGGTTCTGCGCCTCGTGCGGTGATGCCTTGCTTTCCTGAAGGGGCCTGTAGGAGGGATTATAAGCTGCGGCCTTGCTTGCTCCATGCAGGTTCTGCGTCTCGTGCCTTGCTTGCTCCAAGAGGCCCATAGGAGAGAATATAAGCTGCGGCCTTGCTTGCTCCATGCAGGTGTAATGGCTGGTGCTGTAATGCCTTGCTTGCTCCAAGAGGCCCATAGGAGAGACTAAAAGCTGCGGCCTTGCTTGCTCCATGCAGGTTTAATGGCTGGTGCGGTAATGCCTTGCTTGCTCCATGAGGCCCATAGGAGAGAATATAAGCTGCGGCCTTGCTTGCTCCATGCAGGTTTAATGGCTGGTGCGGTAATGCCTTGCTTGCTCCAAGAGGCCCATAGGAGAGAATATAAGCTGCGGCCTTGCTTGCTCCATGCAGGTTTAATGGCTGGTGCGGTAATGCCTTGCTTGCTCCAAGAGGCCCATAGGAGAGAATATAAGCTGCGGCCTTGCTTGCTCCATGCAGGTTTAATGGCTGGTGCGGTAATGCCTTGCTTGCTCCATGAGGCCCATAGGAGAGAATATAAGCTGCGGCCTTGCTTGCTCCATGCAGGTTTAATGGCTGGTGCGGTAATGCCTTGCTTGCTCCAAGAGGCCCATAGGAGAGAATATAAGCTGCGGCCTTGCTTGCTCCATGCAGGTTTAATGGCTGGTGCGGTAATGCCTTGCTTGCTCCAAGAGGCCCATAGGAGAGAATATAAGCTGCGGCCTTGCTTGCTCCATGCAGGTTTAATGGCTGGTGCGGTAATGCCTTGCTTGCTCCAAAACACACACGGAGGAGGGATTATTAGCTGCGGCCTTGCTTGCTCCACGCGGGTTCTGAGGCCGGTGCGGCTCGGAGAGAGGAGTTAATCTTTCCTTCAGGGACGCTCTCCATGACGATGACCGACCAGGGCATCATGGGCATCTGGCTGCTGCCGGTCCACATGGCCTGGGACATGCGAGCGCTTTCTACATCCTCCTCTGACAGCTCCTGAGAGGTTAGGGTGGTGGGGTGGTTGCGGTGGTTAGTTTGCTGGGCCATTTGTCTGTTTTAGGGTTAGTTTGCTGGACTGTTTGACATTTTATTGTTATTCGGTTGATTGGCCTGCTGGTTGGTCGGTTCATAACTACCTCCGACTGATGCAATCAAACCCACATTATCCGACAAAGAATTTCAAGGGAACCTGATCATGACTATTTGTTTTGCACATATTAGCCTACTTAGCTACACTGGGAGTTAGCCATGAAGTCAGTGCACCTCTTCCTACTACCACCCCCATCTTCCTACCAGCATTACCATCTTCCTAACACCACCACCAGATGGCAAGTAAGCACTCCTCTTCCTACTACCACCCCCATCTTCCTGTCACCACCACCACCACCACCACCTTCCTACCACCACCACCAGATGGCAAGTAGGCACTCCTCTTCCTACTACCACCCCCATCTTCCTACCACCACCACCAGATGGCAAGTAAGCACTCCTCTTCCTACTACCACCCCCATCTTCCTGTCACCACCACCATCTTCCTACCACCACCACCAGATGGCAAGTAAGCACTCCTCTTCCTACTACCACCCCCATCTTCCTACCACCACCACCAGATGGCAAGTAAGCACTCCTCTTCCTACTACCACCCCCATCTTCCTGTCACCACCACCATCTTCCTACCACCACCACCACCATCTTCCTACCACCACCACCAGATGGCAAGTAAGCACTCCTCTTCCTACTACCACCCCCATCTTCCTGTCACCACCACCATCTTCCTACCACCACCACCAGATGGCAAGTAAGCACTCCTCTTCCTACTACCACCCCCATCTTCCTATCACCACCACCAGTTGGCAAGAAAGTAATCCCCTTCCTTCCTACCACCACCACTAATCAACTACCAAGTAATTGACAACCACAGCAAGAGCCAGAGAAACAACGTCAGCGATAATGATAACGCAGAAGTGCGGCGACTAACGTTATCACAACTTGTTGGTTAGCTGATTGGTGGTTAGTTTTTTAATACTCAGTAAAATGAACAAGAGCCAGAGCAACGACGTCAACAATAATAACAACCTAGTAGTGCGGCGACTCACATCATCAACCACAACATGACAGTGAGTCAATTGGTTGATTGATTGGTGGTTGGTTGGTTTATAACTACTAAGTGAATGAGCAATAGTCAGAGCAACGACAATAACAACCCAGTCTGACGCAGTAGTGCGGTTACTCACATCATCAACCTCAATTTGCTGGTTGGTTGGTTGATTGATTGGTGGTTTATAACTACTAAGTGAACGACAACCACAACAAGAGCCAGAGCAACGACGTCGACGATATTGACAACGCAGTAGTGCGGTGACTCACATCATTGACCACAACTTGTTGATTAGTTGATTGATTGGTGGTTGGTTTATAACTACTAAGTGAATGAACAAGAGCCAGAGCAACGGCGTCAGCGATAATAACAACCCAGTCTGACGCAGTAGTGCGGTTACTCACATCATCAACCTCAACTTGTTGGTTGGTCGGTTGATTGATTGGTGGTTGGTTTACAACTACTAAGTGAATGACAACCACAACAAGAGCCAGAGCACCGACGTCGACGATAATGACAACGCGGTAGTGCGGCGACTCACATCATCAACCACAACTTGTTGGTTGGTTGGTTGGTTGATTGGTGGTTGGTTTATAACTACTTAGTGAATGATAACCTCAACAAGAGCCAGATCAATGACGTCATCGATAATAACAACGCAGTCTGACGCAGTAGTGCGGTGACTCACATCATCAACCACAAGGAAGTCATAGGGCGCCTGCTTGCCGCTGTCCACCAGGGGTTGCCAGAGGCGACCAGGAATGTGTGGTAGTGTGAGCAATCGCCCGGTATGTGCTGCAGAGGGTAGTGTGTTAGGGAAGAGGGTAGTGTGAGTGGTTGTGAGGGTGTTAGTGTGAGTGTTAGTGTGAGTGGCTGTGTGAATGGTTGTGTGAGTGGTTGTGTGAGTGGTTGTGTGAGCAATCGCCCGGTATGAGCTGTAGAGGGTCAAGGAATAAGGTAGTGGGTGGGGAAAAGGTTATCATTAGAAGCTGCTTCGCGCAGTCCCCAAAAGAAACGATGACAGTGATCACGCCTCTTTCCTTGTTGTCCTCAGTGGAGATAAGGTACGAGGAGTGTTGCAGTCTTGTAACACACCACATGCCACACACCACCACCAACTCGTGCCACACACTGCATGTCACCACACCCCCACCCCCCACCGCATGCCCCCACCACCACACTACATGCCACACACCGTAAGGCACCACCACCACACCGCATGCCCCCCCATCCCCCCCCCCCTCCCCACCACCATATGCCCCACCTGTGTTGAAAGCAACGAACAGACCACCCCCACTGTTGTGCTCCTTGAGAGAGAAGGCAACCAGGCGAGAGGAGTGAGACCAATCAGGCTCGTTGGGTGTGACACCTGAATAGGAAAAACATTGGGAAATTTATACGGATGATTATATAATATGCATATGGTGGTTACATGAATGATTACATGTTCAGTATATGGTAATTATATGATATTTCTATGGCAATTACTCGGTAATGATATGTTTAGTACGTGGTTATTATATGATATATTGATGTATCTATGGCAATTACTCGGTAATGATATGTTTAGTACGTGGTTATTATATGATATATTGATGTGTCTATGGCAATTACTCGGTAATGATATGTTTATTACGAGGTTATTATATTATATATTGATATGTCTATGGCAATTACACAGTAGTCATATGGTAGGTACATAAGATCTGAGGTGCCCACATCCAAACAAAGCAATCAAACAAGGTCTGAGGTGCCTCAACAAAGCATTTAAACAATATCTGAGGTGCCCACATTCTAACAAAGCATTTAAACAATATCTGAGGTGCCCACATTCAAACAAAGCATTCAAACAAGACCTGAGGTGCCAACATTATAACAAAGCAATCAAACAATATCTAAGGTGCCCACATTCAAATAAAGCATTCAAAGAAGATTTCAGGTGCCCACATTCAAACAAAGCATTCAAACAATATATGAGGTGTCTGTGGTTTGCCCCAGTGCAAGCCAACAGGCTGGCCCCCTCAACCTCACGCCTATTAATAAGGCATACTATTTATTTATTTATCTGCGCCCATGCAGGGGGTGGTTGGCCCCAGTCCAAGCCAACAGGCTGGCCCCCTCAACCTCACGCCTTGTAATAAGGCATACTATTTATTTATTTATCTGCGCCCATGCAGGGGGTGGTTGGCCCCAGTGCAAGCCAACAGGCTGGCCCCCTCAACCTCACGCCTTGTAATAAGGCATACTATTTATTTATTTATCTGCGCCCATGCAGGGGGTGGTTGGCCCCAGTCCAAGCCAACAGGCTGGCCCCCTCAACCTCACGCCTTGTAATAAGGCATACTATTTATTTATTTATCTGCGCCCATGCAGGGGGTGGTTGGCCCCAGTGCAAGCCAACAGGCTGGCCCCCTCAACCTCATGCCTTGTAATAAGGTGAATTAATTATATATTCATCTATCTGGCGTGGCGCAAACTGAAACAGAACAGCCACTACCATGCCATTGAATGTCACCATCGGTCACAAAACAACACTTACCATGCCATGGGGTGGCCCACACTGAAAAACAAAACAATACCTATTTGGCCATTGGATGTCACTATCGGTCACAAAACAACACTTGCAATGCCATGGGGTGGCTCACACCGAAACAAAACAATACCTATCGCGCCATTGGATGTCACTATCGGCCACAAAACAATACCAACCATGCCAGTGGATGCCTCACACTGGATCAAAACAGCCCCTACCGTACCATTGGATGCCACTATCGGTCACAAAACAACACCTACCATTCCATTGAATGTCGGTATCAGTCACAAAACAGCACATAACGTGCCATTGGAGGTCAGTATCCGTCACAAAACAGCACCTATCGTGCCATTGAATGCCACTGTCAGTCACAAAACAACACCTACCATGCCAGGGAGTGCCCAACACTGAAACAAAACATCCTTACCATGCCATTGGATGCCTCACACTGGAACAAAATAGCCTCTACCGAGCCATTGGATGTCACTATGGGTCACAAAACAACACCTACCATGCCATTGGATGTCTGTATCAGTCACAAAAGATGTCCGCTGAAGCAAAGGGTTGGTGCGCCTGCAGCATGGAAACAAGATCATAAATAAATAAATAGTGCGCCTTGTTATGAGATGTGAGGTTGAGGGGGCCAGCCTGTTTGCTTTCACTGGGGCCTACCACTACACAACAAGATCATACTTTTAAAATGCTTTGAAGAACAATCTTTTACATGTAGCACTACCCGTTGAATAATATTGACAAAGACCGCGAGTAGCCAAATTGCCGGCTGGAGCGCAATGTAACCAAGTTCAAGTAACAATACCAGTATTAAAAGGTTTATGGTTTAGGGTTGAAGTGCTTAGCTCAGTGGCAGCTCCAGCCAGGGTTCTACAAAGCGCAGGTGGCAGCGCAATTTTGCACACGCCTTTCGTGCCCCACTGCGCATTATCGCAGTTTTTTCAACCCCCTGTGGGCACAGCGCGCAGTTTTTTCGCTTTTTGCACTACACAGCGCTGACCACTTTGACGTTTGTGCGCTGTAAGCGCTGACCTATTTGACAAAATGTAGTACCCTGGGTCCAGCTCTTTAAATTGTTTTGCCTTAATGATGATACCTTGAAGAAAAAAAGAAAAGCTAAACCAGGGTTAGTGAAAACCTCTTCGATCCACTTCGACCCACTTTGTTGCTTTGCGTAAACCTCTTCGACCCACTTGTTTTTTCTCTTCAAGATATCATCAGGGAAAACGTGATAAATTGTTTTGCCTATATATTTATTTCATGTGTGTTGGAAAACGAGTGAATGAATATTGTTTAAATATACATTCGTTTAGTGTGGTGTTGGTAAGGTGGTGTAGGAGCTGGGTGGTGTGTATATCTATAGGCTGTCTTTGTCCAACATATAATTGTATCGCATTGTCCGTATCTGTGCATGCGAGATGCACCTGGATGTTTGTGCCTGGATACCGACCATGGGTGAGTGGGTGGGGGGGGGTATGATGGTGTGGGTGTGGTGTGTGGAGGGGGTGAGGTGGTGTGGGGTTGGCAGAACCTGGACAGTACTACATTTGTGTGTGTTAACATCATCGAAGTTGTAGATAAGAACTTTAAAGACAGCACCCAATTTTGGTGTGTGTGTGTGTGTGTGTGTGTGTCAATCGCAATTATTGTTCATTCAATGAGCTGAATGCCCTTCTCTTTGTCGCCAGACGTCTGAATCGAAAAAGTAATGAAGAGCGATGGTTAGTTTTCGTCCCCTCCGTCCGCCTACCTAATTGAAGATGAAACAAAAATTCGATGAAATCCACTGGGGCAAGATAGTGGGGTTATTGCTTTTGAAAAAGCTATGCCTCAGTGACAATTTGCATACCTGAGCTGAACCCCACTGAACTGAACCCCAAACAATCATTTTACTGACGGAGGCCCCGAGTTCGTGCTACGGAGACAATTAGCATACCTTAGCTGCACCCCACTGAACAGAACCCCCAACAATCGTTTTACTGAAGGGGGCCCTGAGTTCGTGCTACAGAGACAATTGGCATACCTGAGTTGCACCATGCCAGATCTCCTCGGGTTTAGAGTTTAGGGGTTTAGGGTATAGGAGATCTGGCTTGTGGGTACTGGCTTTGTGGGTACTAGCATCCCCCCCTCGAAGATAGTGGGGTAATTGTTTTTGAAAAAGCAATGCCTCATTGACAACTGACATACCTGAGCTGCACCATGCACCTAGAGAATCGCGCAAAGCCGTCCGTGTCTGCCTTGGCAGCGTCCCAGTCTATCCAGTTAACTTTGGAGTCATGGCAGTAGGTGTTGTTGTTTCCGCTCTTGGTGTGACCATATTCATCACCCATGAAGAACATGGGCACGCCACTGGAAAGCAGCAGGGCAGCAAAGAGGTTTCGCATCTGACGCTGGCGCAGTCTCTGCATGATCAGACAGCAATTGGTTGGGAAACATGAGCATGAATGTGACGGGCACAAGCTGGTACCTACAGTGATGATGGTAGTGATGATGGTGGCGGAACATGGGCACACACTGGAAAGCATCAGGGCAGCAAAGAGGTTTCACATCTGACGCTGGCGCAGTCTCTGCATGATCAGACAGCAATTGGTTGGGAAACATGAGCATGAATGTGACTGGCACACGCTGGCTCCTATGATGATAATAGCAGTGATGTTAGTGGTGATGGTGGTGATGATGGTGGTAGGAGTGGTGGTAGTGGGGGTGGTGGTAGTGGTGATGATGCAGTAGTGGGGGTGGTGGTAGTGGTGATGATGGTGGTGGTGATGGTGGTGGTGATGATGGTGGTGATGATGGTGGTGATGATGGTGATGAGGATGGTGGTGATCGTCACCGCTACTTCATCATCATCCCTTCCCTTGTCCAATTACATTCCTATACTCCCGTACAAATATCCCTGGTAACAAATCCACTTCCACTTAGAGCGGACTTGGAGCTTCATAGCTTCGAGAGCCTTCGGATTTCAAACCAGTGAAAACAAGAAGTGGTTGTCTTCCTCCTTGGCTTTCAGGATCATTTACCTAAAATGCAAAACCACGCTCTACGCCGAGTCACATATCGCTATTATCCTACCCCCCCACTCCTCTCTACCCCTAGTCCCTACCACACTCCACTTATCCCTTTAACATCTCCTTCAACAACCGCGCCCCGTCACCCATGCTCCCCCTCCTCCTCTGCCCCGCCACTTTCTGTGAGCACAGATATGAACAGTGCACTAGTTACAGTTTGAGCCTAGATATGAACAGTGCACTAGTTACAGTTTGAGCCTAGATATGAACAGTGCACTAGTTACACTTGCAGGATGCTAGCTCCATCTGTCTTACCGCGGCTGCTGGCAGAGAATTAGCTACTGGCTACTTTTAGCTACTCCATCTGTCTTACTGCGGCTGCTGGCAGAGAATTAGCTACTGGCTACTCCATCTGTCTTACCGCGGCTGCTGGCAGAGAATTAGCTACTGGCTACTATTAGCTACTTCATCTGTCTTATCGCTGCTGGTGGCAGAGAATTAGCTGGGACTATGTCAAGTAACCTACGATACGAACTGAATCCTCCATCCCGCTGGTTTGTGTCGGAAAACCCACCCCCTGGGGTGGAATTCCTTTCATGAAATAAAATAAAAATTATCCACTATGACCTACCATTCAAAACCGAATCCTCCATCCCCCCCCCCCCCCCCCCCCCCCCCCCCCCCCCCCCCCCCCCCCCCCCCCCCCCCCCCCCCCCGGGGTGAAATTACTTTCATGAAATAAAATAAAAATCATCCACTATGACCTACCATTCAAACCGAATCCTCCGTCCCGCTGGTTTGTGTCGGAAATCCCACCCCCTGGAAACCACCACCAGGAAAAATAAAATGAACTAAAAATCATCAAATATAAAATGAACTAAAAATCACCAAAAATAAAATAAAATAAAAATCGTCCACTTTGACCTACCAGGACTTCCCAGTTGCCTGTCGCTCCCTCTTCACCACAGTTCCAGCTAAGGTTGTGATTCTCACCATCCCTGCAAAGCGTTTAAGCATGGCACGAGCGTTGAAGGATGGTGATGATATGGTGAGGTGAGGTGATGGGATGAGATGATAAGGTGGGGTGAGGTGATGGGATGAGATGATAAGGTGGGGTGAGGTGATGGGATGGGATGAGATGATAAGGTGGGATGAGATGATGGGATGGGATGGGATGAAATGATAAGGTGGGGTGAGGTGGGGTAAGGTGATGGATGAGATGATGAGGTGAGGTGAAATAAGGTGATGAGATGATAAGGTGCTGCCTTTATTCAACAAATCCATGTCCTGGCCCCTTGCCAGTGCTACCCCACACCCACCTGCATACTCAACACCCACACACCCACCTGTTGCCCCCCCCCCCCCCCCCCCCCACACACACACCTGTTCTCCTCTCCATTACTCTTGTTGTGCTTCTCATTATAGCTCACGAGGTCGGCCAGGGTGAAACCGTCATGCGCGGTGATGAAGTTGATAGATGCTAGAGGAGAGCGGTTACCCCACCACTTACGGCCAGCGTTGTTGGCCCACCTGTTATATAGGACGTTACAGTGGGTTACATTACATGGGACGTTACGGTTGGGACAAATTGGATCAGGGTCATACAAAACGCGCGTGCTACCGAGTTAGCTTTTGGAGCCCATATACCGATATACGCAAAGGTTAAACTGATATACGCAAAGGTAAAACTGCTATACGCAAAGGTTAAACTGCTATACGCAAAGGTAAAACTGCTATACGCAAAGGTTAAACTGATATACGCGAGGTAAAACAAGAAACTTGCTAAGCCACCACTTGCGGCCAGCGTTGTTGGCCAACCTGTTACATGGGACGTTACAGTGGACATTGCAGTGGCTTACATTACAGTGGACATTACAGTGGGATTCGTAACAGTGGACAAAGCAGTGGACGTTACAGTGGACAAAGCAGTGGACGTTACAGTGGGATGGGTTACAGTGGGATACATCACAGTGGACGTTACATGGGGGGTTACAGATGACGTTACGTTTAAGACAAATTGGATTCAATAGGTGAGGGATCCTTGATATCGGTGTAGGTAATTCGTGGTTGCCCCACCACGTGCGGCCAGCATTGTTCGCCCACCTGTTAATGGCGCACTGTACACACATAAACCTTTTGCCCCCCCCCCCCCCCCCCCCCCACACACACACACCTGTTCTCCTCTCCATTACTCTCGTTGTGCTTCTCATTATAGCTCACGAGAGAAAAAAATGGATTCAATAGGTGAGGGATCCTTGATATCGGTTTAGGTAATTCGTGGTTGCCCCACCACTTGCATTGTTTGCCCACCTGTTACGTTTGGGATAAATCGGACCAGGGTAATACAGAACGCGCTCGCTACCGTGCTAGCACGTAACCTGTTGGAGCCATATATGTAATACATCAATTATGCGTTCACCTATATGGCTCCAAAATATAAAAAACACATATATATATATATATATATATATATATATATATATATATATATATATATATATATATATATATATAATTGCGAGTGTCCAATTGCGAGTGTACAACTGTGACTGTCCAATTGCGACTGTCCAATTGTGACTGTACAATTGCGACTGTACAATTGTATGCATATATAATTCATATGGAGTTACCAACGACAAACTATTTACTTCATGCCACCTACCAATTGTCCTCGGGAGGAGTGTCGTTGGCGTAGATGTCAGGAGAGCCACACAGGGCAGCGGCAAAGTTTCCTGCCGCACCATCGGAGCCCTTGATGAAGCTGCGGACCTGGGGTTGTACATGCGGGAGGGGTAGGGGTTGAACAGGTTGTGTAATGGGGAAGCACTTTCTGCCTGTCTTGTGAACGGAATCTTTCTGCCTGTCTGGTGAATGAATCTTGAATGGAATCTTCCTGCCTGTCTAGTGAATGGAATCTTCCTGCCTGTCTGATGAATGGAATCTTCCTGCCTGTCTGGTGAATGGAATCTTCCTGCCTGTCTGGTGAATGGACTCTTTCTGCCTGTCTGGTGAATGGAATCTTCCTGCCTGTCTGGTGAATGGAATCTTGAATGGAATATTCCTGCCTGTCTAGTGAATGGAATCTTTCTGCCTGTCTGGTGAATGGTGCCAGACAACAATGTTGTGGTCCGTATGTTTGTCTGTCCATCTCACTCTCAGGAGTTTGGTGTTCCAAACCACAATTGTGGTCCACTCATAAGTACATAAATGTTACACCACATTACGAGGCGTGAAAGCCCCTTCCAGTGATATACAATGGTCTATTGGTAGACCAGATCGCTTAAGGATGAAGAGTCGGGGGTTCGACTCCCCCTTCGGCCGCTCTTGGCGTTGCAGGTCATATGGTAGCTTGTCCAGTTGAGGTAGGAGACCGCTCCCCACCCGCGTACGACGGGCTCCCTTAACACCACGTCCCACCAGGCGTTATCATTACCATTACGAGGCGTGAGGTTGAGGGGGCCACACTGCTTGCTTGCACTGGGGCCAGCCACCAATACTGCAGAACCACTTGTACCACACACACATCAGAGAACAGCCTCTGAATCTGCCGTTGTGTAGGGCGCTATTAAACCGAGACCAGTCTTGGTTGGTACAGGAGTACCCCCATTGCTGTTCTTATACTCCTCAGCCTTTTTCACCGGTACTGCGAACGCATGACCTGTACTACAAGCACATTTAAGTCAAAATAAGTGCTTCACAGGTACTACAAGCCGTACCACCAGCACAACAAGCATAGCAATATGTTTACTCGAGCTCACAGGCATCATCGCTTGCATCTTGTTTTCCGCTGCCTTTTGTATCCAGCATCTTGTATTCTGCTGCCTTTTCTCCTTGGCTACATAATGCTAAGTTTATTTTCCTGTATCCACTTTTTTACGGACATGTCGGGCATTCAAACCCTCAGCAACCATTCTCCAAAGCAATCAAATGAGAAGGTTCCCTTAACTTCACACCCCACTGTAAGGCGTAACAATTTCAATTTTTCTCTCATTGCAGGGCGCCCACAGGACATGTGGACAGGGAACACTCACAGTATCGCGGAACTTCCCATTCCACTCCGCCCATCGTCCACCGTAGTGTGGGAAGGCTCCGACCTGTGGCAGGTGGGTGGGGTGGCAGGTGGGTGAGTGAGTGGGTGGGGTGGCAGGTGTGGGTGATAGGGTTGATTGTGAGTGTAGGTTTGGGTGGCATATAGGGTTGATTGTGAGTGTAGGTGTGGGTGGCACACCCACGACAGTTTCGCGGAACTTCCCATTCCGCCCATCGTCCATGGACCACCGTAGTGGGAGAAGGCTCCAACCTGTGGCAGGGGTGCAGCAAGATGTTGTGTAAGTCATGATAGGTTGAATGCAACACTCACCACACCCACCCTTCCTGCCTAGGGTCTTGTGTACTGAGTCCACCAACATCATCACCCACCCACCTACCCTCCCACCACTCCTGCCTAGGTTCTGCACAGCAAGATATTGTAAGTCATGATAGAGTAGCAATCACTCACCACACCCACCCACAACTACTGCCTAGGGTCTCGTGTGCTTAGACCACCAACAGCATCCACCACCCACCTACCCTCCCACAAACACTCACCACACCCGTCCGTCCCACCAGCCTAGCTTCACGTGTACCAAGACCACCAAGAGCATCACCCTACCCACCCACCCCTCCTGCCTAGATTTTGTGCAGCAGGATGTTGAGAGCCATGATAGGGTGGATGCGACACTCGTATAGTGGTTATTATTTCTGCCTTCCAAGCGGAAGAGCGAGATTAGATTAATTATTATAATCACTCACCACACCACACCCACCCCTCCTGCTTAGGCTCTCGTGTACTAAGTCCACTAACAGCATCCACCACCCACCTACCCTCCCACAATCACTCACCACACCCACCCACCCCAACTGCCTAGGGTAATGTGTACCAAGATCATGGTGGGTTTCGTTCCTAGGCCCCCAGTGTCGCAGTGACTTTGAAGCCCACGTATTGTTGTTGGGGGTATGGTGCAACAAATATGCTTGCAAGGAATTAAGACACCAACAGCATCCCCCACCCACCGACCCTCACCCCAAAACATTACCTCCCCCCTCAAGTGCCCTGTCTGGATGGCACCCACTCCCCTAACACCCTTACCCCAACCCCTAACCACCATCCCCCAATCCACTAACCATCCTTCCCCCGACCCACTCACCCCAACCATCGCCACCTACCTGGTACAGTCCATCGCAATCACAACCCACCACCCCCCCAGCCCCAACCCACTTTCAACCATCCACCATCCCCCAACCCACTAACCATCCTCCCCCAACCCGCTTACCCCACTCCCCAACCCACTTACCATCCTCCCCGACCCCCTTACCATCCTCCCCCAACCCACAACCCCCCCAGCCCCTAACCACCATCCCCCAACCCACTAACCATCCTCCCACAACTCACTTACCCCACTCCCCTTACCATCCTCCCCCAACCCACTACCCCACACCCCCTAACCACCATCCCCCAACCCACTAACCATCCTCCCCCAACCCACTTACCACCCTCCCCCAACCCACTTACTCCACTCCCCCAACCCCCTAAGCATCCTCGCCCTACCCCCTTACCATCCTCCCCCAACCCACTACCCCCCCCAGCCCCTAACCACCATCCCCCAACCCTCTAACCATCCTCCCCTGACCCACTAACCCCAACCATCGCCACCTACCTGGTACAGTCCATCACATAACCAACCCACTAACCCCAACCCCCCCCCCCCCCCCCCCCCCCCCCCCCCCCCCCAGCCCACTAACCCCAACCATCGCCACCTCCCTGGTACAGTCCATCGCAAAAAACAACCCACTAACCCCAACCCCTACCCCCCCCCCCCCCCCCCAGCCCACTAACCCCAACCATCGCCACCTACCTGGTACAGTCCATCGCAAAACCAACCCACTAACCCCCCCCCCCTCCCCCCCCCCCCCCCCCCCCCAGCCCACTAACCCCAACCATCGCCACCTACCTGGTTCAGTCCATCGCAAAAACAACCCACTACCCCCCCCCCCCCCCCCCCCCCAGCCCCAACCCACTAACCCCAACCACCGCCACCTACCTGGTACAGTCCATCGCAAAATCAACCCACTACCCCCCCCCCCCCCCCCCCAGCCCCAACCCACTAACCCCAACCATCATCACCTACCTGGTACAGTCCATCACAATCCCACGCCTCAGAAATCATCTTGGTCCCTCTCAAGATCGGGTCGTCGCTGATCATCTCAATGAGGGCAGGATCAGACAGGGGGGTACCAGTGGGCACCCCACCGGCATCTGGGATAATGCCTGCTGGGGTTCCTGGGAGAGGGTAGCCATCCTCTTCAAGCTTCTGTGGGTGCCAGGCCGAGTGGGCGCGAGTGAGGATTGAAGCCAAGTCAAACCTGTCCGGGAGGGAGGCAGTGTGGGGTGTAGGTGAGGGAGGGGGGCAGTCTGGGGTGTATGTTAGGGGAGGGGGCGGTGTGGGGTCATGAGGGTAAATGCCTGTTGGGGTTCCTGGGAGAGGGTAGCCATCGTCTTCCAGCTTCTGTGGGTGCCAGGCCGAGTGGGCGCGTGTGAGGATGGAAGCCGAGTCAAACTTGTCCGGGGGGGGAGGCAGTGTGGGGTGTAGGTGAGGGAGGGGGGCAGAGTGTGGTCATGAGGGATAATGCCTGCTGGGGTCCCTGGGAGAGGGTAGCCATCCTCAGTGCGTGGTGTAGGTGAGGGAGGGGGGCAGTGTGGGGTGTAGGTGAGGGAGGGGGGGCAGAGTGTGGTCATGAGGGATAATGCCTGCGGGGGTCCCTGGGAGAGGGTAGCCATCCTCAGTGCGTGGTGTAGGTGAGGGAGGGGGGCAGTGTGGGGTGTAGGTGAGGGAGGGGGGGCAGAGTGTGGTCATGAGGGATAATGCCTGCGGGGGTCCCTGGGAGAGGGTAGCCATCCTCAGTGCGTGGTGTAGGTGAGGGAGGGGGGCAGTGTGGGGTGTAGGTGAGGGAGGGGGGGCAGAGTGTGGTCATGAGGGATAATGCCTGCTGGGGTCCCTGGGAGAGGGCAGCCATCCTCAGTGCGTGGTGTAGGTGAGGGAGGGGGGCAGTGTGGGGTGTAGGTGAGGGAGGGCGGGCAGAGTGTGGTCATGAGGGATAATGCCTGCTGGGGTCCCTGGGAGAGGGTAGCCATCCTCAGTGCGTGGTGTAGGTGAGGGAGGGGGGCAGTGTGGGGTGTAGGTGAGGGAGGTTTTGATACTCTGCTGTTATTGTTTTGAGCTTTGCCTCAATTTTGGGTAAATCTGGATCAAAATCATTTGCTACCTTTGTGTTTGCTTGTCTGTTACAGTCCAGGGGGTTGCAAATCAGGCTTTTATTGATTTAAGGCTTGCACCTCCCTCACATAATCACGACGAATCTCAAGTACCGTTCTGTTCTCAAAATTTAACGGTTTAATTTGACGGGAGCACCCGTCAAATCGTGGCGTACGGTATATTACAAAACGAAGAAGCCGTCAACCTTAAAATCACGTGCGACATCACTTGGGTAGGGCTTACTACCGGCAACGATCCTAGGCTCCTCCCGACCGGACAAATGGCAGCAGTGCTTGACAAGGCCGCCTTTCTCATTTCATGGCTCAGCCCCTCGACAGATCCCCAGAGGGCTGTTTATGCCCCCTAATAGCTCTAACTCACAAGAAGCAAAGGACCCTGTGGGGATTTTTTGGCCGGCTAGAGCCAGGGCAGATCACCGTCACCAACAAAGAGGTGAATCAAGTTGCAGCAGAAGCTCGAGATGCTGTCGTCCGCAACCCATCGACTACCTCCGCGAAGACGAGCAGCAAGTATTTCACTAAGAGGGCAGTGAATTTCATGCAAACGCTGGGTTACCTCCTAGACGGGTCTGAGCTTAAAACTAGACCCCACAAGCAGAAGTATGTGACCTGGGAGCCCTTTCACAAGCAGAAGTATGTGACCTGGGAGCCCTTTCACAAGCAGAAGTATGTGACCTGGGAGCCCTTTCACAAGCTTCTGGCCATTGAAAGGCACACAACTCTCAACTCCAACCGGTTGCTCAGACCTTCCAATGAAGTTCCATTTGGGAAGCATTGAGCCCAGTGTGAACAGCCTCAAACTCAACTTTCCCATGGCATTCAAGGACTTAACAGCCGAGACCTCGAGGAACTGGCTGAAGAAGAGGAAAGAGAATGAGCAGAATGGTGTGAGAGATGATGCGTTCTCTGGCCGTAGCAGAGGGTCAGGTCGACGTAGCTCTCTTCCCCCCAGCTTGATGGTGAAGGTGAGAGACCATCATGGAGTTTGTTATGCTTATGTTTATGACATTAACTGAGCAAGAGATGATTTCAGAAGTTCATGAAAATGATTAATGTCTCAATCTAGTTATTTCATTGAGTACCGGTAGTGTTAAAGTGTAAAAGTTGTGAACAAGATGTTGGGATCATTGCAGTATTATATGTACACTCCTAGCAGGTCCTAGAACAGTGTACCCTAATATTGTACCATGAACCAGTGTAACATGGTTCAGTCGCATACATGGATAAAAATGACAACCGTCAAATGTGTAACGTCAATTTATATTCCTATTAAAAAAACGTCAAATGTAAACCGTCAATTTATAATACCCCCCCCCCAAAAGCCGTCAAAATTTGCACCCGTTAAATTTTGAGAACATTACGGTATCCGAAGGGGGTGGTATTCGTTTGGATTGGCCCCCCATTTTGAAGACTGGAATATATTCAAGGCACCACCACAACCATCATCATCATCATCTCATCCACCATATGCAGGCATTGGCTTGGTGGGCTGCTGAAGCACGCACCTGCACTGACTGCTATGTGCGCACCCCGAATTGCTACCGTCCGCTCCATGTCGTATGGGGTCCCTCACATCGTATTGGATCCCCCATTTTGGAGACTGGAATATTTTCATGTTTTCCTGAAACCTTAAGACAAATAAAAAAGTGTGAATAGCCATTAAGCTCCTTAATGGCTTTTGCTTTCAGAAGGACTCAAGAGCCATTTTGAAGGCTAGACATTTTTGCGGCGGTACATTTTGAAGGCAAGACACTTTCAAGGCAGTACATTTTGAAGGCAAGATATTTTGGTCCTGCAGTTGAGTGGCTTGTGGGGCAGTGACAGATGCCAATTGGACAAGTCCTGTGCAGCGTCGCAAACGACGCGGAAAATTGGCGGAGTGTGTTGGCAACAGAACGAAAGGTGGCAACGGTGAAGCTGACCGTAGCCAGTTAGTTACACGACCGTTGGATGACGTGTCAGGCTTTGAATTTTGTTTTTTCGATCGGACAAACGGACAAATGGGTAAACATGGGGGCTCCAGCCCCCTTGAAGAGGGGGCTCCGCCATAACAGTGCTGACACAAAACAAATCATTGGCGTCAGGACAAAGCATTTGCTGTACTTGCTGTAACTTGAACAACGCACTTGCTGTAACTTGAACAACGCACTTGCTGTAACTTGAACAACGCACTTGCTGTAACTTGAACAACGCACTTGCTGTAACTTGACCAACACACTTGCTGTAACTTGAGCAACGCACTTGCTGTAACTTGAACAACGCACTTGCTGTAACTTGAACAACGCACTTGCTGTAACAAAGCACTTGCTGTAACTTGAACACCACTTGTACACCACTTGACTTAGATATCAAACTAACTGTAGTCAACCGTTGCCTGCCCACCCACCTGAATCCATCAACATGGTACTCAGTGACCCAATGTCGCAAGCAGTCAAGGATGAAGGTGCGCACAACCGGGTGGTTGCAGTTGATTGTATTGCCACAGCCAGAGTAGTTGTAGTACTCCCCACCAGGGGCAAGGACGTAGTACACTCGGTTGTCCAGTCCTCTGCACACCAGAACAACAGGGTGGGTTGGTGAGGGAAGGTGGTGGGTGTGTAAGGGAAGGTAGGTGGTGGGAAGGCCCCGTCAGGGGTAGGGGTGTGGTACACTCGGTTGCCCAGTCCTCTGCACCCCAGAACAACAGGGTGGGTGGGTGGGTGGGTGGGTGAGGGAAGGTAGGTGGTGGGTAGGCCCCATCAGGGGTAAGGGTGTGGTACACTCGGTTGCCCAGTCCTCTGCACCCCAGAACAACAGGGTGGGTGGGTGAGGGAAGGTAGGTGGTGGGTAGGCAACATCAGGGGTAAGGGTGTGGTACACTCGGTTGCCCAGTCCTCTGCACCCCAGAACAACAGGGTGGGTGGGTGGGTGAGGGAAGGTAGGTGGTGGGTAGGCCCCACCAGGGGTAAGGGTGTGGTACACTCGGTTGTCCAGTCCTCTGCAAACAAGAAACACAGGGTGAGTGAGTTAAGGTGGTGGGTGGGTTAGGGAAGTTAGGTAGGTGGGTGTGCCAAGTTATGTGGGGGGATAGGGGGGTGGGTGAGGGAAGTTAGGTAGGTGGGTGTGCCAAGTTAGGTGGGGGGATAGGGGGTGGGTGAGGGAAGTTAGGTAGGTGGGTGTGCCAAGTTAGGTGGGGGGATAGGGGGGTGGGTGAGGGAAGTTAGGTAGGTGGGTGTGCCAAGTTAGGTGAGGGGATAGGGGGGTGGGTGAGGGAAGTTAGGTGGGTGGGTAGGGGGGCTGATATATACATGAGTGCCCAGGGGGAGCCACTAAGGGGTAGAGGGACTTTACCAATCTCAATCCATTAAGATCCACTTTTCCTTTTCTTGACAAAGTGCAGCAGCTTCTTGGCAGCTCCCTTTCCCTGTCTCTGACCCAATTTGAAAGCTAGCTAGTTTGCCTGCGAGCCCGGATACAGGATATTATATATGAAAGGTAGCTAGTGCCCCTGACAGCCAGTGTATTATACATGTTCTGAATGGTGGGACCATTTCATTGCCCAGCCTCGATGAATCAAGACCAACATGTCGAGCATCAGTGTTCAACATAATGACCTGGATGCCACGCTAGTACACGTTCAGGTAAGAATACATACAGATACAAAAAAAAAAATCTATAAATCAGTATAAATAAATAAATAAAAATATATTAAAAACATAGGAATAGGTCAAACATAGGAATACATATATTTTTACCTGAATGAGATGGTGGGACCATTTTCATTGCCTTCATCTGTGTGGTTGAACACAACATCAAGAATGACCTCGATGCCACGCTTGTGTGCCTCACGTACCAACATCTTGAACTCGTTCTTGATTTCAACTGGGGAATGGCCCTTGGCAGCTGCATAAGAGAACCTTGGGAGGGGAGAGGAGGGGGGAGAAGAGGTAGTTAGGGTGGTGATGGTGTCAATGTGTGAAGAAGGTAGTCCTGGTATTGTTGTTGTCCTTGTTGCTGCTGCTGCTGCTGTTGTTGTTGCTGTTGTTACCGCTGCTGTTCTAGCTGTTGCATTGTTGTTGTTGTTGTTACTGCCGCTGTTGTTGTTGTTGTTGTTGTTGTTGTTGTTGTTGTTCCTGCTGTTCATGCTGTTGTTGTTCCTGCTGTTTTTGCTGTTGCTGTTGTAGTGTTACTGTTGTTGTTGTTACTGCTGGTCTTGCTGTTGTTGTTACTGCTGTTTTTGCTGTGGCTGTTGTAGTGTTACTGTTGTTGTTGTTACTGCTGGTCTTGCTGTTGTTCTTGCTGTTGTGTTGTAGTGTTACTGCTGCTGCTGCTGTTGTTGTTGTTGTTGTTGTTGTTGTTGTTGTTGTTGCTGTTCTTACTGTTGTTGTTGTTGTTGTGACTTATTTTGTTGTTGATTTGACTTATTTTGTTGTTGTTACTACTGTTGTTGCTGTTGTTACTGCTGATGTTCTTGCTGTTGTGCTATGGTTGTTTTTGTTACTGCTGTTTTTGTTACTGCTGTTGTTGTTGTTGTTCCTGTTACTGTTCTTGCTGTTGTTCTTGTTGTTGTGTTATGGTTGTTATTGTTACTGCTGTTGTTGTTGTTACTGCTGTTATTCTTGCTGCTGCTGCTACAGTTGTTGTTCTTGTTGCTGCTGGTAGAAGTGGCATTTACTCCCTACCTCACAACTGTTGCACCTACACTTTCTGCCTAGAACACCAACCTACCTACCTAGATCACCTAGACTACCTACCTAGATCACCTAGACTATC
This sequence comes from Microglena sp. YARC, assembly GCA_022414725.1. Lineage (NCBI taxonomy): Eukaryota > Viridiplantae > Chlorophyta > Chlorophyceae > Chlamydomonadales > Chlamydomonadaceae > Microglena > Microglena sp. YARC. Next base: position 43,926,349 of record CM039464.1, read on the forward strand.
TATCTAGATCACCTAGACTACCTACCGCAACATGGGAGCGAAGAAGCCAACAGTGGAGTAGCCCCAGAAGTTAAATCGGTACTCATCAGTCCTTGGGACCTTGGAATAGTAGCCCCAGCTCACACTACAGTCCTGCAGTACTAATCGGTCCCCGGGACTAGTACTACTGTAGTACTAATCGAAACTCATCAGTCCTTGGGACCTTGGAATAGTAGCCCCAGCTCACACTACAGTCCTGCAGCACGTGCACGTTCGCTGTACCTAAAACATTCCACCCTGCATCACTACTGTATCAGGTAGTTGTGGCCACATGCCTAGACTACCTACCGTGACATGGGGGCAAAGAAGCCGGTAGTGGAGTGAACACAGAAGCTGAATCGGTACTCATCGGTTCCGGGGACCTTGGAATAGTAGCCCCAGCTCGAACTACAGTACTGTAGCACGTGCACGTTCGTTGTACCTGAAACATTCCAGCCTGCATCACCACTGTATCAGGCAGTTGTGGCCACATACCTAGACTACCTACCTAGTCTTCCTACCTGGATCACCTAGACTACCTAGACTACCTGCCGCGACGTGGGAGCAAAGAAGCCGGCAGTGGAGTAGCCCCAGAAGTTGAATTGGTACTCATCAGTCCCCTGGACCTTGGAATAGTACCCACAACTCACACTACAGTCCTGCAGTACTAATCGGTCCCGGGGACTAGTACTACTGTAGTACTAATCCATACTCATCGGTCCCAAGGAGTGCCTCCAACTCGAACTACAGTACTGTAGCATGTGCATGTTTGGTGTACCCATTTTGCTCCACCCTGCATCACTACTGTATCAGCCAGCTGACCACATACCCAGCCTACCTACCTAGACATGGGAGCAAAGAAGCCGGCAGTGGAGTAGCCCCAGAAGTTGAATCGGTACTCATCAGTCCCTGGGATCATGGAATAGTACTCCAACTCGTTGAACTCCTACACAAACAAAGCCATGGGATAGTGTAGGGTTGGGAGGAGTGGGCGCGCATTTCAGTGGGGACCGGCATAGCATATGATGTTTACAAAAGGCGAGTATGCTATCATACAAATTGCATCATAATGTATATAAATTGTCACTTTAGCCTAGTCAGACTGCCAGTATCATATGATGTCATATTGCTGTTCCGTACACACACACACACACACCACGGGGGGGGGGGGGGGGGGGGGGAAATAAACCTATACACTATAACCTATGCCCCCGCTGGATGATTTATAAACTAAAACGTTAGACCCCCCTCAGGATGATGTGACGCCACCTCGAAATGGCGCAGGTGACGGATCGTTATCTGCCACACCTCAAGACCCACCTGCATGGGAAGCAGCTCCACAGCATTGACGCCCAATGTTTGCAGGTAATCCAGCTTTTCAACCATTCCAAGGTAGGTGCCTAAGAAGGACAGTAGAGAGTGGATGCTTTACTCAGTGCAAGGACTCAAAACATGAGTGATGGAGCAGATGGGCAAGGGAAATATGGGTGGTCAGGGGAGGGTGGGGTGGGGATAGGGGTGGGGTGGAGGAGAGGGGAGAGGAGGAGGAGATCAGATGGTCATGGAAAGATGGCGTGATGGGAAGATGGAGGGATGGAGTGATGGAAAGATGGAGTGATGGAAAGATGGCGTGATGGGAAGATAGAGGGATGAAAAAATGGAGGGATGGAGCAGATGGAGGGATCGAAAGATGGAGGGGTGGAAAGATGGAGTGATGGAGCAGATGGGCAAGGATGGGTGGGCAGTGGAGGAGGGGGTGGGGATAGGGGGGTGGACAGGTCAAAATGGAGCTTTTTCGTCGGGTAGCGTGGTAGGGAGACATTATAGTTGGACAGTCTCATTGGATAAATATTCCTGACTCATGAGAACATCGGATCACAAGTAAAGAAGTAGGTGCACCTCACATCGGATCACAAATAAAGAAGTAGGTGCACCTCACAGCCTAACCTGCGCCCCTTGTTGCACCAAGCATGACAACAGAGCAAAGGCAACGGCATTCAAACTGAATCGTCGGTGTCACTGGTTTGTGTAGGGAGACCCACCTCATGGGGTGAAATTCCTTTCACAAACAAACCCACTACGAACATCAGATATACCATTCTCCGTCTTAGCAAATCCTACGTGTCGAATCTGCGAATCACTTTTTGAACAAACGCTTTCTATGTAAGCGATATAAGCATATGTGTGATTCAGGTTTTTAATATATATATATATATATATACATGCCATTTATACATATGCTATTTATCACCCCAACATATTCTCCTTCCCCCCTTGCCCATACTCCACCACACCACGCCCACCACTCTCACCGACCAACACCACACCCACTGACCCACCACCACACCACACCATCCACCACCACACCACACCATCCACTACCACCACACCACACACTCCACCATCACACCACACCCACCCTCCACCACCACACCACACCCTTCACCACCACCAAACCACACCCACCACAACCCTCCACCACACCCACCACCATCACACCACACCCACCCTCCACCACCAACACTACCACACCACCATCACACCACACCCACCCTCCACCACCACCTCACCCTCCACCACATCCACGACCACCACACCCACCCTCCACCACCACCACCCCACACCAGCAGCCAACACCCCCCACTAGCAGCCTCACCTGCGGCATGAGCCCCGCTACTCTCATCCTTAGTGTATCCGCGCACATGCCCACAACCACACCACACCCTCCACCACCACACCACACCCACCACCCCACACACCCCACCAGCAGCCTAACCTGCGGCATGAGCTCCGCTACTCTCATCCTTACTGTATCCGCGCACATGCCCACCACCACACCACACCCTCCACCACCACACCACACCCACCGCGCACCACCATCACACCCTCCACCACCACACCACACCAGCAGCCTCACCTGCGGCATGAGCTCCGCTACTCTCATCCTTAGTGTATCCGCGCACGTGCATCTCATAGATTACCAGCTGCTCCATAGGCAGGCCCAGAGGCTTGTCCCCCTGCCAGTCAAACTCAGCCTCGGGCCCAGGGACAGCTCCAGCTGCCTGGGGCCAGGTCTGGGCCAGTCCTAGAGTATAATCATTGTTGTAGTCTATGTCGGGACCAAGCTGACCGTATTCCCTCCGGCTGATCATGACCTTGGCATAGGGGTCGACCATAACCTTAGTCTGCACAACAGGAGCAGAGAGGAGGTGGGAGGGGGAGGTGAGAGGGGGATGGGAGAGGAGGAGAGGTGGGAGGAGGCGAGGAGGAGAGGAGGAGACGTGAGAGGAGGAGAGGTGTGGGGGGGGGGAGGATGAGGGGGGTGGGGTGGAGGGGAGGGGAGAGGAGGAGAGGTGGGAGGAGGCGAGGAGGCGAGGAGGGGTTGAAAGAGGAGTAGAGGACAGGTGACAGAAGGATGAGATGAGGGGAGGGGAGAATGAGGTGAAGATGCGAGGATGCGAGGATGCGAGGAGAGAGGAGAGAGGGGAGAGGGAGAGGGGAGAGGGAGAAGGAGAGGAGAGGAGAGGAGAGGAGAGGAGAGGAGGGAGAGGAGAGGAGAGGAGGGGAGAGGAGGAGGAGGGGAGAGGAGAGGAGGAAGGGGAGAGGAGGGGAGAGGAGGGGAGAGGAGGATTCATCTATATACCCATCCATTCAGCTGACCACCCATTCATCTAATCATTCATTCATCTATGCATCCATCTACCCACCCATCCATCCACCTACCCCCCTTTGCTAGAGCCCAACCTACATTATTGAAACGGTGGCCTGCCACAAGAGACACCATATCCAACTCCACTTCCTCCTCCTCCACCACCTCCTCTTCTACTGGGGTTACGTCTTCTGGGATGATACCGTCTTCTAATGAGGCGACTCCATCAACAGGGGGGACTGCTAGGGGATCACGGGAGTCCTCAGCCATGGGGGTGAGGGCAGCAGGGCGGGCAGCAGCATCAGCAACGGCAGCAGCAAGAACAATCTCTGGCTCAGGCATAACAGGCTTCTCAGGCTTAGGAGGAGGAGGGGGCGGGCTGTCCTGGTGGAAGCCGCCCACCCTAAAGCCTGCGTGGTGTGGTGGGGTGTATGGTAGGATGTGGTGTGGTGGTGGTGTGGTTGAGTGGTGTGGTTGAGTGGTGTGGTTGATTGGTGTGGTTGAGTGGGGTGTGTGGTGGTGTGGTGTGGGGGTGTGGTGGAGTGTGGTGGTCGGGTGTGGGGGTGTGTGTGGGGTGTGGTGTGTGGTGTGGAGGTGTGGAGGTGTGGGTGGAGTGCGATGGTGTGGTGTGGGGTTGTGGTGGAGTGTGGTTGTGTGGTGGAGTGTGGGGTGTAAGTATAACACACATGGAGAGGATGAGCACATGTTTCAGATCAGGTTAGGTTAAGGTACCCGAGACAAACTATTGCGGTCAAACTCTAATCTCAGTGGTAACAGCTAATGCACCCTTAACACCCATCTAGCCGTGTCAGCTGACAAGGCTAGATGGGTGTTAAGGGTGCATTAGCTGTTACCACTGAGATTAAGGGTTTCCAGAACACCTAGAAGCTAGCCCAGATTGTGTGTATCTTCTTCAGCAGCAGCAGCATTATCAATTATTATCATCATCATTATGTGTTGGTAGGGAACGGCAACTAATATTAGTGTTTGAAAAACTAATATTAACTAATATTATTATAGTCTCACAATAATATTAGTTTTTCAAATAAATTCGAAATTCTGGTGAGATGGCTCGTCCGACTAATATTATATAATATTATGTATTCACTAATATTATGTGACATAGCCGACCCCTTTGTATTGGTGATGGTCGCGGTTGTCTCCACCAGGATACTTCCATCGACCAAATTGGCCAGCGCTTTAGCGCACTTGAAAAACAAAACTGCGCTTTGTAGTGCAAAAAGCGCACAAATTGCTTGCTGCGCCCACAGGGGGTTGCAAAAAACTGCGCAGTGGGGCTCAAAAAGGCAGCGCTTGGAAGTACCCTGGTCTCCACTACGTAGGTGTGACAAAATGAGTCCTGCTTCACAACAGTATTTCCACACCATATTCCTCGCCATCCTACCCTTCACCATTCCATCTGCCTGCCACAACGCTCCCCCCCCCTCCCCACATCCAGCGAAAATCTAGCCACACACAACTAACCTTAGTATCACTGTTCATTTTTTAGATTAGGAGTAGCATCTTCTAGGCAGCTCTTTTCCCCTGTCATTAGGCTAAACCTGAATCTGGCTATTTTGTCTGAAAGCTAGAATAACAGGCATTCCAGTCCAGCAAAGCGTTGGGCTTCACCCAGTGAGTGGCTTATGGATCTGGCAGGAAGCTGCCATCTGTGACCCAAACAAGAAACAGTGCCTGATATCTACCAGTGCCTGATATCTGTCCTTTCCATACAGTACCTGATATCTACCAGTGCCTGATATCTGCCCTTACCATACAGCAGGCCTGGTTGAATCTTGGGCATCATGACATGCCAAACATCACCGCTCTTGATAATAATGCATCATATTCTGCATGGATAAACCAAAATGCAAAATCACCCATTCAAAGCTGTTGTATTTCGCATTACATACCATACAGGAGGCCTGGTTGAATCCTGGGCATCATGACATGCCAGACATCACCGCTCTTGTTCATGTCAGGGTCTAGGGGGATCTCCACAGTGGCCCTGCCCGCGTTTAGGTCCCCTTCAGTGAATAGCACCAGGGACATGGTGATGGCGCTGCCAGAATAGATAGCAAAATTGACAGCATCCTACATAAGACGAATGAGGGGTGAGGAGTGAGTTGGTCATGTGCTGGAAATGAGGAGGATGTATGTCGGGAATACCAGGGGATATGGTGGTGGCATTGCCAGAGAAGATGGCGGAGCCTAACACATCATGCAGCAGCAAGAACGTAATTAAGAAGATTGTCCAGTTATGTAAACGCCAGTTACATGGAAGGACCTGCTGCTATGAGTACATGCAAGACACAGATAATGTGGTGGTCCTGTGACAGAAGATGCTTAACATGATTCCAGTATCATGAATTTCAAGAGGACATGAATTCTGACATGGGACAGGCTCATCAGGGTATTACCTGATCATGCATGTAGGTGGCTCCAAGGGGCAAGGGCCTTCCCACCATGGGTGCATCGTGTACATGGGAGCCATCCTGCCCTGAGGCGACATCCCAGTTGGGGCGAGGGGCAGGAGGAGCCTCGGGAGCAGACGCTACGTCAGGGGACGCAGCTTGAATACGCGTCACAATTGCGGATCTGCACAAGCATCGGACGCTGTCAGACCATCATGTCCTCCCCTAGCATGAAGTCTACTATACTACAACAAGTAGGAATTCCCGGGGCACTCAGATGCCTCGTAAGTCACAGATCGGAATTGGCTAGAAGTAGTAGACGCTTGGTGAGGGATTTGGAGCCTCGCTTTGCGGCTTACCTGGTCGATCTTAAGGATCGGGCTTTGGGTGCGCATATCCTTGCTGGCGTAGCTTTTAGCACGCGCAAACCAGCAGGGTTGTGTCTGATGAGAGTTTTCATTGCTTTACACTAGGCAGATCGCGAAATAATATGGGTACGCCTCCGAACCTTGTTATAACACGGGAAGAAATGTCAAGACAAACGTGGCCATGAGTTAGTGTAGTGCTACTAGTACAAGGGTTTCTGAAACGATCGGCGCTGCTCAGCACTCTTGACAGCAGTTACCGCCGGTTACCGCCAGCTCAGCAAAAAAGGTGTCCTCCGCTTTCTGCTGCTGCTGCTGGTTACAAATGCACTTACTTTGCGATCTGCAGATAATCTTTTCTGCCAATATAACCTCATCTGCTAGCTAACAATACATCTGACTTTGAATTAGTTGGGCGTCAAGTTCTTGCTTGGTCGCAACGTGTAGCGCTGTGGCCGGGCTTCCCTACTATCTCTCTGCCCTCTGTTTCTTGTTACCAAACAATTCCACCACCCCTTTCACGTATCAGAGCAATCCCTCAAGAATTCGTTCATAGACATGCGGATATTCCATAAGTGCTCCCCTGTTTCACGGGCAGCAACAATTTCGGGCTTCCAACGCCAGGCCAATTTGAGCGAAAAACGCACCAGGGCCGTTTCCCAACAACGTAGCAACCTCGACCTAGCGAGCAGCCTCAATGCCATACGCATCACAAAAGGCGATGGGGTAGGTTTTCGCCCACGCTGGTGCAATCCGGATTGCCCTGTCGTTGGCCCCACTTTCCAACTAGGGTTTCTCCTTCCTCACCTCTCGGGTGACTTCTGCATGCAAGATGGGTGCATGCAAGATGGCATGCAAGATGGGTTGATTTTGTATAGCGACTAGACTTCGATTCGGAGCGTTTGGGTTTCGGAATCCCCATGCTGCGGACGCACGGAATGTATGTTGCAGCGAGGGTTGCAGCCCGATGGCAGCCTGGGCCTTCATTGGACATGTCCAACTCAATCCCTTTGACAGAGGGCTGTCTGACCATGGTAGTCACACCATGTGACATGCTGGAAAATATTTGAACGTAACTTCTTCACTGGCGGCCGGCATAATACAAACATTTGGATACCGGGGTGAAGCATGAGTGATGGAATGTATATGTGGTCAGCATTGCTAGACCACCATATATGCAACCACACGCAACGTGTGCTGCAAAACCAGAAAATAGGGCCGCCGCAGATGTTGTATGTTGATCACTTTAAGTATGCACTATATATGATAGTGAACATGTTATACTTCATAATTACTTTCAACGGTATGAAAAACAGTAAAATGTTGCTCGCATTACCACGGCCATTGTTTCATTTGTTTGCTACTCGTGGTAGCTTCCTGCCAGCTCCAATCGCCAAAACTATCTAGGTCTAACCCAACCCATTCTGCATTGGAGTGCTTGCCATGTCAGCTTTCAGACACACTAGCTAGCCTCAGGTTTCACCCAAGGACAGGGAAAGGGAGATGCCTGCTTCGCATAGCCAAAAAAGGAAACAATGGCCACTTCTGTGCGGACATTCCGCTGCACTATAATACAATTGATTCATCCAACCATCATAGGCTCGGATAACTCCGTACAGACCCGTAATCACGTTTTGAATAATGGCACACCGAGACCAGAACCACTCACATTTTCACTGCACATACTCATATAAGCATCACCTCCAGAGATGATCAATGAAGTAAAACTTGAATAACTTGTTCTGGTTGACAAATAATACACCCTGACAACATTCCATACAACAGCCATACTCACACGCACTTCCACACCCACACGCACACTGACATGGGACTGCCCCCCCCCCCCCCACACCCCCACCCCACCCCCCACCCCACCCCACCCCCCACCCCCACCCACACACACACATACACTCACACACACTGACATGGGACTGCCCTCCCCTCCCCTCCCCCCCTTACACCCCACCCACCCACCCCATATAACAGCCATACTCAGATCTCAAGTGTTGGCTGGACATTTATCACAGGGCTTTTTATTTCCGCTTTTTATAGCGATCGCTAGTTTTGACCCCGTTGTGGCAAAATTATTCGCTATACAAATCCGAGACAAATATGCATTTTTGTTTGCCCTAAATAGCCCTAGAAAGCTGTAAAGCTATACAAAACACTAAAACGCTGTTCCTGGAGGAAACCCCCTAAAACCTTCAAGCTAGAAAATACCCACATTTACAATACCCAAATACCCAAACCTGAAGCTAGCTAGTGCTTCTAATAGCTGATACAAGAAGTATTAAAATGAAGCTGCACACTGTAGGCTTGACTTGTTAGCTGGCTTATTAATGGAGCTGCCTGTAAGCTGCCTAGTGCAGCCCACAACTAGAGGTGACCGCCCTATCGGGCGGTCACCTCTCGCACGGTCGTGGTTTCGTGGGCCTGTGTCTCGGTCTGGGTCTGTGCCTCGGTCTGGGTATCGGTCTGGGCATCGGTCTGGGTATCGGTCTGGGTCTCGGTCTGGGTCTGTGTATCGGTCTGTGCCTCGGTCTGGGTATCGGTCTGTGTATCGGTCTGGGTCTGTGTATCGGTCTGGGTCTGGGCGGGTCTGGGCGGGTCTGGGTCTCGGTCTGGGTCTCGGTCTCGGTCTTCTGCGTCTCGAAGCTTCCATGCGGCATCCGCAGGTCATGCGCAACGCCGGCTGGCGTCGCCCGAGGGCGCTCACGGGCGCAGAACCCTTAGGTTAAATTGCTCCTCCTCCTCGGCCGCCAGTGTGAGCGGTGTAACCGTGGTGTATCTGCTTAGTTGAGGGCGGTAAATAAACAGTGCCCTTGAACCTGCACTGGCAGCTGAATCCTTTGACCAGGGCTTTTTTCCGCTATATATAGCAATCGCTAGTTTTGACCCCGTTTTGGCGAAATCATCGCTATAAAATGTGGATTAATGTAAACAAAAAAGTGTTTTTTTGTTGTAAACCCTTCATCATAAATGACCTTAAAAGTTATATAAGGCTATAAAAGGCTATAAAAAGCTCCCCACCACCACCACAAACAGTGCCCTTGAACCTGCACTGGCAGGTGAATCCTGTGACCAGGGCTTTTTTTCCGCTAAATATAGCGATCGCTAGTTTTGACCCCGTTTTGGCGAAATTATCACTTTAACATGTAAAACAAATGGTTCTGTTTTTTAACTCTATATGGCCCTAAAAAGCTATAAACGACTGTAAAAGCTGTAAAACGCTGTAGAAGCTATTCAAAAGCTCCCCCCCCACACACACACACGCACACACACAAACAGTGCCCTTAAACCTGCCCTGGCAGGTGAATCATGCGACCAGGTTTTGTTTTCCGCTGTTTATAGCGATCGCTAGTTTTGACCCCGTTTTGGCGAAATTATCGCTATAAACAGCTATCAAATTGAAATAACAAGTTTTTTGCAAATCCTCAATGGCCCTAAAAAGCAATAAAAGCTATAAAAAGCTCCCCACCACCATCAACAACAGTGCCCTTGAACATGCCCTGGCAGGTAAATCCTGCACCCAGGGCTTTTTCTGCTAACATAGCTAGTTTTGACCCTGTTTTGGCAAAATTATCGATATTAAATGAAAACAAAACAGTTTAATTTGCTTACCCTAAATGGCCCTAAAAAGCTATATAATCCCCCCCCCCCCACACCACCACCACCACCACAAACAGTGCCCTTGAACCTGCCCTTGCAGGTGAATCCTGTGACCCTTGCCACATGGAACACCCTCCTTGGAGCATATGCAGGTGAGATTGCATTCAATTGGTCAGCACCTGTTTTTAAGTATTATATTTTGTATTATCCAAGTTAGTTGGGTGGTAGGGCACTGCCATGACTGCGAAGGGATGGTTCAGGGTAGGGCACTGCCATGGCTGTGCATATCACACCAGTGGACAGATGAGGAAATACCGATGGGGGCATTAGAACCTTATCTTTTCCATGGTACGCTTGTGCAGTTTTGAGTTGGGGGGGCATGTCAACTCAGATTGCGCGAATTGATGATCATTCTAAAGCCTAGCGTCGCGGCATCCCGAATCCAGTTTCGGCTAATGCGGAGAGTGTGTGGCGCCTACGAAATTAGCTCTCGAAAAATGTGACGATTCATACGAATTTTTGAAATTTCTTGTGCCCACACAATGGTTCACTCCGCCTACCGTCATGTATTCCACGCTTTTTCTTGAAAGAAAAGGAAAACAAACATGCACCACTGTTTTTCTTGAAAGAAAAGGAAAACAAACATGCACCACTGTTTTTGTTGAAAGAAAAGGAAAACAAACATGCACCACTGTTTTTTTTGAAAGAAAAGGAAAGCAAACATGCACCACTGTTTTTCTTGAAAGAAAAGGAAAGCAAACATGCACCACTGTTTTTCTTGAAAGAAAAGGAAAGCAAACATGCACCACTGTTTTTCTTGAAAGAAAAGGAAAGCAAACATGCACCACTGTTTTTTCTTGAAAGAAAAGGAAAGCAAACATGCACCACTGTTTTTCTTGAAAGAAAAGGAAAGCAAACATGCACCACTGTTTTTCTTGAAAGAAAAGGAAAGCAAACATGCACCACTGTTTTTGTCTTCCTGTCCTCCTCCTTCTTACTCCCTTTCGCCGCCCTCGCGGTGTACATCCCATAGCTGTTCTATTCATCCTCTGTCTACTTTCCTTAGTCACACAGGGCTAGGTTTTATCAAATGTGCCCTTCCCTGGTTCCCCTCTTGTAAAAATGTATTGCACTCACGCACTCACCCACATTCGTTCCTTCTGCACTACCGTCATGGATTCCACGTCTCTGCATGCACATGCACTCTTTCACGCACTCACGCACTCACTAACTCACTGTTTTTCACTCCACATCAGTGGGCACTGTTTTGTGTACGAGGGGTCCCACTTCTTGGGGTTCAATTCCTTAGAATACAAAATAAAAATTCCATGAATTCCCACTGAATGTATGTGCACCTTGTTGGCTACACCTGCATACATACCTTCCATGCAACATGGCATGAAATGACATGAGATGAAATTTAACATCCAGGACAGGCGACATACGGACCAGGCCTAAAACCCTCCTCTAGGGGGATGACAGCCCCCACCCCACCCCACTTCTGTCTGTGGTTGGCCCCAGTGCAAGCAATCAGGCTAGCCCCCTCAGACCTAGTAATGAGGCACACTATTAATTTATTTATTTGTTTATTTCGATTTATATATTTATTTATACATTTATTTATTTATTTATTTATGTATTTATTTATGTATTTATTTATTTATCCAGGACAGGCCCCCAGTTCGGCAGCAGTGGTGATGGACGTTATTGAACCCTACGGCCGTGCACATGAGGCCAAGCCCGGCATACCACACGACCACTTTGCTTTCCGAACGTTTGGGGTGAGTCTAAGTTGAACCTATGATATGCCTACCAATATATATACCTATGTTTCACCAACCAATATATATACCTAAGTTTTACCAACCAATATATATACCTATGTTTGACCTACCGGTTTATATACATATGTTATAGCTACCGGTATATATAATGTATACCTGCCGGTATATATATAATGTATACCTGCCGGTATATATATATAATGTATACCTGCCGGTATATATATATAATGTATACCTGCCGGTATATATATAATGTATACCTGCCGGTATATATATATAATGTATACCTGCCGGTATATATATACATATGTTCTAGCTACCGGTACGTATACATATCTTATACCTACTGGTATAGTGGTTTATATAACTATGTTTTACATGCGAGCATATATCCCTATGTTTTACATGCAAGCATATATCCCTATGTTCTACATGCAAGCATATATCCCTATGTTTTACATGCAAGCATATATCCCTATGTTCTACATGCAAGCATATATCCCTATGTTTTACATGCAAGCATATATCCCTATGTTTTACATGCAAGCATATATCCCTATGTTTTACATGCAAGCATATATCCCTATGTTTTACATGCAAGCATATATCCCTATGTTTTACATGCAAGCATATATCCCTATGTTTTACATGCAAGCATATATCCCTATGTTTTACATGCAAGCATATATCCCTATGTTTTACATGCAAGCATATATCCCTATGTTTTACATGCAAGCAAATATCCCTATGTTCTACATGCAAGCATATATCCCTATGTTTTACATGCAAGCATATATCCCTATGTTTTACTTGCAAGCATATATCCCTATGTTTTACATGCAAGCATATATCCCTATGTTTTACATGTGTATGCACACACCTTTAGATTTATCGGTAGGGTACAAAGACCAGGGAGACTTCTGAGCAACACGGATTCTTGAACTTGAACTTGAACTCGACTTGTTTACATAGCTTCAGCCAGCAATTTAGCTGCTGCCGTCTTTGGCAGTAAAAAACAAATTACCAGGGAAAATGTGAAAGCTAATTGTTTTCTTCTTTTTTCATTTTTTTCTTGAACACAAATTCTCACCTAGGCTATATCCACTTCTCCTGTTTGTAGCTACTGGTAGCAGCTTTCAGGGTGTGTGGTGTGAGCGAATTTATACTTCATCTGTTGGTAGCTACTGGTAGCAGCTTCAAGCGTGGGTGGTGTGAGTGAATTTATACTTCATCTGTTGGTAGCTACTGGTAGCAGCTTCCAGGGTGTGTGTTGTGTGGTGTGGTGTGAGTGAATTTATACTTCATCTGTTGGTAGCTACTGGTAGCAGCTTCCAGGGTGTGTGTTGTGTTGTGTGGTGTGAGTGAATTTATACCTCTCCTGTTTGTAGCTGCTGGTAGCAGCTTCCAGGGTGTGTGGTGAAAGTGAATTTAAAATTCACCTGTTTTTAGCTACTGGTAGCAGCTTCCAGGGTGTGTGTTGTGTGGTGTGGTGTGAATGAATTTATACCTCTCCTTATGTAGCTACTGGTAGCAGCTTCCAGGGTGTGTGGTGTAAGTGAATTTAAAACTCACCTGTTTTTAGCTACTGGTAGCAGCTTCCAGGGTTTTTGCTGTGTGGTGTGAGTGAATTTATACTTCTCCTGTTTGAAGCTTCCTACTGTGGGGTTCCGTCTAGTTAACCTGGATCCCCTAAGCCACCATGCAACAACTTGCTGGTGTACATAGGTATTAACAGTGAACTTGTTATTTTATCAAGGTTGAGGGTACCCCCTTTAGCCTAACTGATAACCCTTGGACTGCCATACAGACAGTGGAACCTCCCGAGAAATTTGAGTCATTCGTGTGCAAAATGCATGTTTCCTGAAGGACCCCTGAGACAGAGTCCCGGGCGCTGCCCCCTGAACACCTTCGGCTCCACGCTTCGCATTCTGCCATGCGATGGCTGCACAACAATCTTGAAATCAGGATTGAGTAGCCCATGCGGCTACTTAACCTGGCCTACAGAAATCTGCAATGAAAAACACTGTTCCCTGGCTCTCATATTCATATACACCAACCAACTTGTCATCGTCCCCCCCCCAGCCCCCAGCCCCGACGCACACACACACACACATACATACACAAATGAAAAACACTGACATTCTCAGGTTGGCAACTGTGGCATCTCTTCCCTGGCAATCCTTTTGAATCAATTAGGCTATGAACAGCGTCAAGAGCAGTTTGAGTTCCCGGTCAAGAAGTTGTTGGCCACCTGGTTTGCTGCTTCCAATTCCCAGAAGAGGGTGGATGTCTCTCACCTGCCTCGTATCTTTGTGTCGCAACTTGAGGTGAGAAAACCTCTATTCATATTCAAATACACCAACTCTCCCCATCCAACCAACCAACTAACCCATCAACCAACCAACCAACCACCCCCACGCACACACAGACACACACATACAAGCAAAAATGAAAAACATCTTTGTGTCGCAGCTTGAGGTGAGCAAACCTCTACTCATATTCATGTACACCAACCAACTCCCCCCAACCAACTAATCAACCAACTCCCCCCAACCAATCAACCAACCAATCAACCAACCAACCAACTCCCCCCCACCACCCTACCCCACCCCACCCCACCCCACCCCACCGACCCCACACACAGACACAGACACACAAACAAGCACAAATGAAAAACATCTTTGTGTCACAGCTTGAGGTGAGAAAAGTGGTGTAGTGTGCTGTGGGTCAAGGGGGGGGGGAATGGTGGTGGTTTGGGGGGGGGGGGGTCACTCAGCATTTCTCGGGTGGATCTGATGTGGCTGTAGTATGCTCCCTATGAGGATATGGGGGGGAGCACAACGTGAGGTGAGAAAAGTGGTCATGGTAGACGACAACCATTTATTTTTGTATTAAAGGAATGAGTCCCCAAGAGCTAAGACTCCCGAGGCAAACCAGAGACACCAAGGATTCAGTTTGAATGGTGTTGCCATTCCTACACAAGAGTAGGTGCACTTAGGGTCGTCGGGATATACCGACCCCCAAACAAACAAGCTGTCAACACAGGTGGGGGGACAGGCTGTCAACACATAGAGTGGGGACAGGCTGTCAACACATAGAGTGGGGGGACAGGCTGTCAGCACAAAGAGTGGGGGGGGACAGGCTGTCAACACAAAGAGTGGGGGACAGGCTGTCAACACATAGAGTGGGGGGACAGGCTGTCAACACATAGAGTGGGGGACAGGCTGTCAACACATAGAGTGGGGGACAGGCTGTCAACACATAGAGATGGGGGACAGGCTGTCAACACATATAGAAGGGGGACAGGCTGTCAACACATAGAGATGGGGGACAGGCTGTCAACACATAGAGGGGGACAGGCTGTCAGCACGTAGAGTAGGCGCACTACCATTTTGTATCATAGCTGGAGGTGAGAAAGATGGCCATGAAAGATGGCAAGTGTGAAAGGGAAAGAGAAGAGATGAAAGGGGGCAGAGGTGGGGGGAGGAAGACTGGGAATTGAAGGGAAGGGAGTAGAAAAGGGAATATATGGATGAAAGAGAAGGGGAGGGAGAAGAAAGGGGAAGAGCAGAGAAGGGGAGAAGACACTTTTTTATGTCTGGGCTATGTGCAGCAGCTTCCATCCAGCGACTGTGCCAAGCCCAAACCTTGCAATATGATTACTCCACAACTGTACAATAGGGTACTACATTTTGTCATTTTGGGTTGCACTCTTAACGCAACTGCATTTGGGTTCCGCCTGCGACTCAACTGAAAACGGAAATCTGCTCACTGCGCCTAGAGGGGGTTTTAAAAACTGCGTCAAACGCGCAGTCATGCTCTAAAACCCTGCGCGGTAGCACGCAATAGCGCGAGCCATGTAGTACCCTGCTACGCAATAGGATCACTACACAACTACACAAAATGATCATTACATAATTACATACAATGATCGCTACACAACTACACAATTACACAATATGATCACTACACAATTACACAATAGGATCACTACACAATTACACAATAGGATCACTACACAATTACACAATAGGATCACTACACAATTACACAATAGGATCACTACACAATTACACAATAGGATCACTACATAATAGGATCACTACGCAATAGGATCACTACACGATAGGATCACTACATAATAGGATCACCACGCAATATGATCACTACACAATAGGATCACTACATAATAGGATCACTACGCAATATGATCACTACACAATAGGATCACTACATAATAGGATCACTACGCAATATGATCACTACACAATAGGATCACTACATAATAGGATCACTACGCAATATGATCACTACACGATAGGATCACTACATAATAGGATCACTACGCAATATGATCACTACACAATAGGATCACTACATAATAGGATCACTACGCAATATGATCACTGCACAATAGGATCACTACATAATTACATAATAGTACAATTACAGAATAGGATCATTATATAATTACACAATATGATCACTACATAATATGATCACTACACAATAGGATAACTGCACAACTGCACAATATGACTGTACACAACACGGCGCAAATGAACACTTCAGAACACAAATTGCATGGAGGAACACAACGCAACTATCTGACATTACGCTGTGTCTTGTTCTCTCACTCAGCATCTTCTCATCATGTACGGGTTTTTGGCGCAGCCCCTTCTTCAAGGGAGCGGGAGCCCCCATGTTTACTCATTTGTCCGTCCGACCGAAAATTGAAGCCTGACACGTCAGCCATCGGTCGCATAACTAAATGGCTTCGGTCAGCTCCATCGTTGCCACCTTTCGTTATGTTGCCAACACATTCCGCTAATTTTCCGCGTCGCTTGCGACGCTGCATAGGACTTGTCTATTACACCTAACCAGTGTAAGAAACAGCTACAGGCGCTCAGCAACATGGCAGCACCATCTGCAAGTGTGGCAAATACAGCATGTTCTCATGACACATGACGATGTGTCTTGTTCTCCCAGGTACACAAGCTATCTCAAAATTTTGATGCAGCGTCGCAAGCGACGTTACAAATTGGAGGAGAGGTGTTTGCGACAGAGCGACAGGTGGCAACAGAAGCAAGTGAGTTACGAGACCGTTGGCTGACGTGTCAGGCTTCGTCTCGGTCAGACGGATGGATGGTCGAATGGTCGGTTGGTCCGACAAATGGGTAACCCTGGGGGCTCCTTCCACACATTACGAAGAGGAATTATTTGACATGACGCAATTATTTGACATGACGCATGTCTTGTTCTCTCAGGTACACAAGCTATCTCCAAAAGCTCAGGAAATTGTGAATCGATATGTGAGCAGTGCAGGTAGGACGATTGTTTGGGTTGTGTTTTTTGGCGGAGCCCCCCCCCCCCCCCCCCCCCCCCCCCCCCCCCGTCTGCGGTGTCCGTCAAAATGCAATATGATTGATTAATAGAAGATTTCAAATGTATGCATGACTCCTCTATCGATTTGTCCATAAATTGTGGGGCTTCAAGGGACGTATGTATGTATGTGTTTTACAGTCTAGGGGTTTAGGCCAAATAGACTAAAGGGACTTGCCCAGCCGTGATGGGAAGGGCTTCAAAAGAAAAAGCACTGATGAACTGAACCCCAAACAATAGTTTTACCGACGGGGGCCCTGAGTTCGGGCAACAGTGATTATTTAATTCTCAAGGTGTAATTTATACTAGCTTAGTATCAAGCTTCTTATGCGTTCAAAATATATAGGTCATCTGACTACAACAAACAATCAACCCTGGCCCCAACTATCTCGTAAACCCTGGCTTTGGTCCGCTGCACTTGATTCCGTTGCCACCTGTAGCTCCGATAGCCAACACTCTCCGCCAATTTTCCGCTTCGCTTCCTTTCCGCCTACTGCTTGCTTGCTTTCATGGACTTAGATGTTCGGAAGGGGGCTCGCAGGATAGGTAGCAGGGTTTGGTGCAAGGTCGCATGCTCGGTGCTTTGGATTTCCTTCCTTGGCATCCCTCCCCTTTCCACTCTCCTTTCCGCCTACTGGTTGCTAGCTATCATGGTAGTGCGGTTCAGAGGCAAGTCGACCTCCACAAGAAAAAAACAGAATTCCTAGTTAATTGGGGTCCAATCGGAGAAAGTCGATTTTGCCCCTGAATCGCTCTCCTTTCTGCCTACTGGTTGCTTGCTTTCATGGACTTGGATGCTCCTTGTTTGTTTTCGTGGTTTGTGGGGGTGCCTCAAAAACCTTCC
Source organism: Microglena sp. YARC (assembly GCA_022414725.1). Lineage (NCBI taxonomy): Eukaryota > Viridiplantae > Chlorophyta > Chlorophyceae > Chlamydomonadales > Chlamydomonadaceae > Microglena > Microglena sp. YARC. The sequence goes on from CM039464.1 coordinate 43,944,414, forward strand.
TGCCTCGTGTTCAAAAAATCTGCCGGTGTGCGGCTGTGCCGCTGTCCTGTCTCGGCATTGTTCTGCTGAGTTATGTAACGTTCCCTCTCCTGCTCATTACACCTTTTTAACAACCTGTACAGGGTGCAGGCTGCCGTAGGGATAGGCCCAGCTTCTATGGACTTAAGGAAAACAATAAACAAAAGAATGGCTGTAAAATCACTGTCTCACAAAGTTGTAACCTGCACACCTTATGCTTTTTTTGTATATGCTCTATGGCAGCAAGCTTGTCTGCCTCTATTCATCCTCAGATTTTACAATTATACATCAGTGTAAATAGCATATACATATAATATATTAAACATTGGTATATTTAGGCTAAAGATGTCGCACACATGTACACACCATGCCATCCCCTTTGACTCCATCAAGCCACGGGCACATTTTGTGTCCAGTAGGGCACCAAGGAAAATGTCATCATCAACATCATTATCATCACCACCACCATTATCACCACCATCATCATCATCAACATCAGCATCAGCATCAGCACCATCATCACAATCACCACCATCAGCACCATCAGCAGCATCACCATCATCATCAGCATCACCACCACCATCACCATCAGCATCACCATCAGCAGCATCACCATCAGCAGCACCAGCACCACCATCATCACCACCATCACCACCACCATCATCACCATTACCATCAGCAGCATCACCACCATCATTACCATCACCACCATAATCACCACCACCAGCATCATCATCATCACCACCAGCATCAACATTATCATCATCAACATCAGCAGCAGCAGCACCACCATCATCATCATCACATCACCATCATCATCATCCGCATCATCATCACCACCATCACCAAGATCATCATCACCATCATCACCATCAGCAGCATCACCATCAGCAGCAGCAGCAGCAGCAGCACCATCAGCAGGATCAGCACCATCAGCACCAACATCACCAACATCATCAAAATCATGTCACGTTCAATACGCCTTGTATTGGCCACCGGCGGGCCGGAACTGTGGGTAGCCTAGAATCTGAAGTACAGCTGAACATGCATATTTGTGTGATAATCACCATCATCATAATCATCACCACCACCACCATCGTCACCACAATTTTGTGTTTTTAGTTGTGAAAGGAATTTCACCCGAGGAGGTGGTTCTCCCAACACCATACCATCACCACCATCACTATCATCATCATCACTATCACCACTACCATCACCACCAACATCAACACTACCGTCACCAACATCACCATCATCATCACCACTACCATCACCACTACTACCATCACTATTACCATCACCACTACCATCACCACTACCATCACCATCATCATCACCACTACCATCACCACCATCACCATCATCATCACCACTACCATCACCACTACCATCACCACCATCATCACCACTACCATCACCACTACCATCACCACCATCATCACCACTACCACTACCATCACCACCACCATCACCACCACCATCACCACCACTACCATCATCACCATCACCATCCTCACCACTACCACTACCATCACCACCATCACCATACTGACACAGGCTCTATGGGGGCAGCAAGCATCACTGCCTCCATGCTTTCTGGTGTCCTGCCCTGGCCCACGCCCACCTACGCCGACTACCAAGACCTGCTCGATGAGAGTGAGTACGCAGCGTGGGTTCTGGCGAACGGCTATGCACTCAACCACACGGCAGTGGCAGTCCACCGCTTGAACCCCTCACACAGCCACAGCGATGATGGCACACTCTTGGGCTTCTCGGAGGAGGTCAGGTTGGCTGGATTTCCTTTGAACATGGCAGGAGGGGTCGTGAAGGCTAGCCCTGATGGTGGGCTGCTACAAAGTTCCACTGCTGCTGACAAAGTTGTGTACCGCTTCTCATGCGGTACAGAAGCCAACATAGCCGGCGCATACCTTGAGTTTGTGTACCGCCTGTCCCTGCCTGAATTTCAAAACCTTCCAAGCCACGAGCTTCAGGAGTGGCACCGACGTGATGGGTTTGAGGTTGGTAACGCCGACAAGATTTTCCAAAGCACGGACGTCATTTCCAAGGAGGGAACGGCAACTAATATTAGTGTTTGGAACAAGGGGGGGGGCAACTTCTAACCAAAATGACACCATCACCCAACTTTGTAGATATCATTAAGAGGATGAAGAATCCGGTTTTATCTCTTAATTTGGCCCAGTAGAAAAAAGTGCAGGTCCTCCAAAGTTTGGGGGTGCGGGGGGGGGGGGGGGGGGGGGGGGGGGGGGGGGGGGGGGAATCTGACATTTAAATAAAATTAGTTCTTTCCAGCGGGGGCATTGGGGAAGTTGCTCGTGTGCCGCACGTTGAAATCCGGGGCTAAAGGGGTCGTAAGCCCCGAAACCATTAAAAAAGTCGAAACATGTGTCGGGGGGGGGGGGGGGGGGGGGGGGGGGGTAGATATCGACCCCTCAAAAAGAGAGGGGGGGGGGGTTAAGCTAGCGCCATATTTGGTTACACGTTTTGGCATGTCTCCAAGGCGGTGCTGGCTCGAATGGTACTGGGTAATGTTTTGTAGAGTTGAAGTCGACCCCCTCGTGGTGAAGTTTGGCAAAAAAGATACTGGTACCACCTGAACCAGCACCTCCAAATAGTGGCCTCAAAAAAGTTACTCTTTTTTCGGGCAAAAATTTCAGCTCGACTTCTGAACACCCTTAGCCAAGATGCAAAACTTGTTTGAAATATACAAACCTTCCCGTTCTGGGTTTTTTATAGGATTTGGCACATATCGTATAATTTGACCCCAAATGTGCCAAAAATGGCACATATCATATGTTTTAGGAGTCTCATCCTAGTTTGAAACTCAATCCAGTTTGCACCCTCCCAGCAGATTCTACCCAGGTGGATTTGGTGTAGAAGTTGAGAAGGTCACCGATTTTACATACACAAGCACCATGCCATTGCCAGCCCTTACAGGCTGGCATACCGACACGCAGCAGTCGGAAAAAAAAAGTTCAGTAGGCAGAATCACGAAGTTTCTGACTATTCAACTTCAGGCAATATGATGGATGGCACAATTTTATTGCGATTTATCGATTCCCTGGATCGACCTGTGCTCTGTTGAGCTCGCGGCAGTCAGGGGCAAGTAGATTTTAAAAACTTCCGACATAGGTATATGAAAAAAACTTCCTCACTGCCCCCTGCTTTCCAGGCCCTATTTTTGTTAGCCTTAGAATAACATGGGAGTGGAACTAGGGTGTTCCCCCAAGTGTTCCTCTACTGAATACCAGTCCATTTATGCTATTGGTAGATCCAAACATATTATGCCCAGGGCAGAGGTGGTGGTGGTGTGTGTGTGTGGTGGTGGTGGTGGTGGTGGTGGGGGGGGGGGAGAGTTCGAGGGGGGCAGCCATGGCTTTTGCCCTTGTGTCGAACTGCTGGTGAAACGGTGAGAGTGTTGCCACATACAGCATGCACTCAAACCGCTGTTGTGTACCCGATGCAATGCTTTTCTTTTCGGCTGGAAGCAGCAGCTTCTAGGCAGCTCCCTGGGCTCTCTCTTCATCCAACCTTAGGCAACCTAGTGCACCTGCAAGCTCATATCGTAAGCTTTCCAGTGCTCCAGGGCGGCCTAGTGCACCTGCAAGCTGGCACAATAAGCTATCCAGAAGGGCTGACATATTTGGGTGTAGCACCCCCTCTGCAGAGTATTGAAGGTGGGCACATTAGGGGCCAAGGGGCCCTGACCCCCAAGCCCCACCAAACAAAGTAACATTGATGATGATGATTTCTATGTTTCAAACATTCCCAATGGTCTCTAGACCAACCTCAATGGATAGGCCTTTGAAAGCCCTGTAAATGAGCTTAATTAGACACCATAACACTAAGTGGTGGCTGAGATAGTGGCTGTACAGTGGGTTCTGGAGCCAGGTTGGAGGGGGGGGGGGGGGGGGGGGGGGGGGGGGGGGTCAGTGCAGAAAGGTGCCTCAGCACTTTGTTGTGATGGTGGTATTTCACTCCCCCCCCCCCCCCCCCCCTCCCCCCCCTGGTTGAAAAACTAATATTAACTAATATTATTTTAGTGTCACAATAATATTAGTTTTTCAAATTAGTCGAATTTCTGGTGAGACAGCTCGTCCGACTAATATTATATAATATTATTTATTCCACTATATTATTAACATAGCCGACCCCTATTTATAAGTGAATACTCCTATTTGCATACACAGAGGGTTGGCATCTCCCGATCAGGTCTGTCCCCTCCACAATCAGAACCACAGAATGAAAATGGGTTTGAGGTTGGTAACGCTGAAAAGATTTTCTTAAGCACGGACGTCATTTCCAAGTGAAGAGTCCTATTCGCATACGCAGAGGGTCGCTAACTCGGTATCAGGGTTGTTCATGAGGATCCCCACCTCTGCGTCCCGAGACGCAACCAATTGTACAGCCTATCCTGAGATGCAACCGACCCTCAACCGACCCATACCTGACCCGTAGCAACGCAACGGACCCTCCCCACGTTGCGCCTCATGACGCAACGGACCCTAAAACGTTGCGTCCTGGTCGGTATTTCCTGACCAGGTCTGTCCCCTCCACAATCAGAACATCAAAACGAAAACCGCAACGGTACGTGTGGGACTACGGATTTGGCACGCACAAAACGTTGTCGCTCATCTCCAAATTTGATTGAGTACTTATTACTTTAACAGGGTAGGGAGAGCAGCACGGAGACCACGCTGCCTTTTGAGCCCAGAGTAGCTTGGCAGTTTTACAACAGTGAGAAACCATAGTTCAACGTACACTGACTTATTAAACAATAGGGATGATATTAAATGCAAAGCAAGACTACATCTTCGAGCTCACAACTTCAATGTCGAATCAGAAAGGAGAACCTCTCGTAAAGTATCATCCCAGCTGAGATGATGATTTAATTATATTGTATAATTCAATTATCACTGTAGCACAAACTCAGGGACCCCGTTGGGTTAAACGATTGTTTGGGGTTCAGTTCATCAGTGCTTTTTCTTTTTAGGCCCTTCCTATACGGTTGGGCAAGTCCCTTTTTTTTTTTTTTTACAAAGGGGGAACCAGGAAAAGGCGCAACTGATAAAACCTAGCCCTTTGTGACCAAGGAGAAAAGACCAAAGAAAAAGACAAGAACGGCTAAGGGACAGCTAGAGGACGGACACCACCTGGGCGACGTAAGGGACAAAGGTGGACGGGAACAGAAGACAAACAAACCAGAGAGGCAAGGAAGAAGCCAAAAACAGGAAGCCCAAGAAAAAGGGGCTAGGACTACTAAGAAAAAAAGACCTATGAAGGGGGGGCCATAACATTTGCAACCTTTAACCGTCACCGGATCAGAAGACTGAAAGAGGAGATGCAAACTAAGGAGGACTAAAAGGAAAACTATGCGAGAAACTAAGAGAAAAAAGGGGGGGAGGGGGGGGGGGGGGGGGACTAAGGAGGCAACTGAGGGGAAACTAAGGAGGCAACTAAGGGTGGAAACTGAACGAGGGGAAGCAAACTAAGGGAGAAACTGCAAAAACAAGCCAAAAGCAGGGAGGCAACCAGAAAAGAAGAAAGACAACTGGAAGCAAAGCGAAAACCTAAAAGACTGGTCTGGGCATGTACAACAGGAATGAAGACAGAGACAGTATCAAGATCTAGATCTTGATCTGGATCTTAGCGCAGATCTGGACCTTGATCTTGGTCCAGATCTAGCCCTAGATCTGGAACGTTGTCGTGTGCTGTGTCCAAATCTGGAACCTGATCCTGATCTGGGGCAGGGTCTTGATCTTGGGCTTGGGCTCGATCTAGGTCAGGGTCCCTTTAGCCCATTTGGCCTACCCCTAGACTGTAACATACATACACACATACATGTATACAAGGAGAGTTTAGGCACCATACACAAGAGAGCTTGGTCATGAACAACCTTGCCTATAAACATCAAATTACTTATTTTTCTTTTCTTCTTTGTGCATGATGTTCTGAAGTCCCCCTTGACTCCGTCAAACCGAAGGCACATTTGGAGTCCGGTAGGGCACCAGTAAAATGTAATCATCATCATCATCATAAGCGGACATTTCACTAAGTTCCCGTCTTTTCTGTAGCATCTTAGCAGATGAACTTGTTGTTGGTTTACTTGTAATGGGCGTTCCTGCTTCCCGGCCGATTTCGTGGATGCTTCTAAATTTGTGGAATCTTATGATTCAAATCAAAATACCGTTTAGGCAAATTTCTTGATTTGTGAGTTTTTGCTGGATTTCTTCGAATCTTCTTATGTTTTTGAACATAAGATTGTTTTCTAGTTTTTCGACAAAGAGACAATTCCTTTACTATCTTAGAATCATCTTATGTTTTTAAACATAAGATTGTTTTCTAGTTTTTGGAGAAAGAGACAATTCCTTGACAATTATTGAATCTTGTTACATAACTCATAACTCATAACCTCATAACTCATAAATCGTAACTAATAACCTCGCAATCTCTGAACTCTTACATCAAAACCTCATAAGTCATTACCATTGTAACTCATCATTCGTAACTCGTAACCTCGCAATCTCAGAACTCTTAACTCATTACCTCATAACTCATTACCTTGTAACTCATAACTCATAACCTCGCAATCTCCAAACCGTAAATCATAACCTCAAAACTCATTACCTTATAACTCATATACTTCCAACCTCACTGCCTCACAGCCCCATTCACGGTGGTGGTGGAGGACACACATTTGGAGGACACACACATTTAGCCCGAAGCTACAAGACCTACGTCGTTCCTTGACAAGTCGAGGACAAGGAACTCCACCGCTTTCTTGATGGTATGCAACGCACTGCTCACTGGACTGCGAGCGGCAATGGATAGGCAAGGAGCAGTACCTCACTGCTTGGAGGAACTTGGCCATATCGTCAGATATAGCTCCGACAGCTCCACCAGATAGGCTGGAGTAAAACATATCTGGTTGCGTCAATAGCTCGATGTCGGGGACACTGGCCGAGATGACAGTGTCAGAGATGTGTATGCTCTTGTACCTTCTTGCCCCTGCTCTCGATCACAGTCAACCACCAGTTCAGTTGGCAGTTGACTTCCTGATTGTTAGTCTGGAACGTGATGAACCCATTTGCTTTCTTGAACTCAGTGATGGTCAGCTTGGGCATCAAAAGCTCTGAAGTACCACGGAGGTCAAGTGCATCCCTCCTTGTAGTGGCGTAGTCCAACTGCAACCTCGAGAACCAGGCCTGTGCTGTCATAGGCCTTGACAAACCTTCAACCACCGTCTGTCCAACTTCCTCGGTGGCAAACATGACGCCGGAGGCCTTTGTGCCACTTTTGGAAACGGCAGCGTCCATGGAACCCTTAAACAACTGGTTGTTGACGGAGCTGAAGTGATGTTGTCCAGGCTTGTCCAGGCTAGGTGATTCCTGCGAACAAGGAAGTACGCGGTAATTAATTGAGGGAAGCTTGAAGGCAGCCGCTCCCCTTTGCGTAGGGGAGACCTAGACAGTCAACCAAATGAGCCCCACGACAGTACATCGCGAAAGGGAGACATTTGGTAAGTATTTTAAAAGCAAACGTCTGTAACACTTACCGTAGAGTAGCGGGTCATCAACTCGGCCTTAAAGTCGTCCTCCTCAATGTTGTGCATATCAAGAAGCTTCTTCAGGATGAACACCACAAAGCCCGCACTCACTTCCTTCTTGAAATGCTCCAATGCCAACTTGTATGTAGCGGCAAAGGTCTGAGCAAGCATGTAAGAGGTATTTGTTTATTTTTGATCATGCTCAAATATACATCATTGCAATCCAAGTTGCATGCAAATGGTCAAAATCGTATCCCCTTTGTCACCTACATAACTATGCAAACTCTCCTACAAGCAAAACCATCCACTTAGTGCATGCATAGTCCTCCCATACGCGCGGGGGAGCAGTCACCCCCCCCCTCCTCTCCCACTCCCCCACCCCCTGTTTAATTTCACATACCTTGGGAGAAAAGCTGACGGAGTCAACGGAGTCCAACTGTTTCTTGAAAGCCTCAACCTTGTGAACATACAAGTGTTCCGTCACAAGGTTGAGGAAGGCGTCGCATTCAGCAGGGGGCAGCCTCATTGTATCCTTCATGTCCTCCAACGTAACATTCCTGACATTGGTCACGGTTGGCTTGCCCTTCCCCTTGCCTTTACCCTTTGGCTTCTCCTCGGGTTTCCTCTTCCTCGTCAGAGGATGTCTGTCTGTCGGCAAGATAGTCACTTCACACTCCACGTTGGGAGGCGCTCGAGGGTAGTGTTACTGCCGATCATCGTTCGGGTGTCCATGCTTGACATGATGAGAAAGCCCTGTCGTAGCTGTCCTGGGTCAAACTCACGATCTTGAAGCGTGGTGTCAATGATGACGCTCGTTGCTGTATAGCCTCGCAAGCTTCTCGTCCCCAGCCACGCATTGGAACCTAAAGCACTGTACTCAATGTTGTGATGCCTTTCTCAGCCCGAGGCGGCTACTCGCTTTGAGGTACATCTCTCTCCACAGGTAGGTCGAGATCAAGAAGGGCTGAGACTCGTAGCCCTCTTGCCGACTGGCCACTGACTTGTCTTGGCGGAGAGAAACCGGGCATTACCAAGCTTGTCCGAAGTAGGTGTCGCCCGGCACCGAAGACAACCGGTACAGGCAGCACTGTCGGAGAGGCATCCCACTCGGGTCAGGTCGAATCAATGCTTTGGAGCTGTGGTAGCCCTCCGATGACCCATGGCTCGCCAAACTCAGCTGACACATCGCTGACAATTGTTGAACATGGTCGAAAAAAGAGTCGAGGTCGATGTTCTTCCCAAAAGTGTACTCAGAGGTTTCAAGTTTGCATCAATGTCGATGAAACAAGATGATGGCCGGTGGTCATGCTTGTGGGTGCAAAGACATTTTTCAAAAGCTATGATTCGCATCGGGACAAACAAACGATACGGACGGGAAGCTCAGGAGGAAGCAACCTCCTAGCATCCAAGGAGAAGTAGACCCCTAGTGCATTCGCGGGAGGGAGGGAGTTGTCTCTCGGCCAAGTGCTTCTTAGCCATGTCAGCTTCTCTGAGAGTTGAGTGAACCAAGTTTGTCCTCCTTGTCCGCCACGGTAGGGGTGTTGGCCCTCGATACGCGTGGGGTGTTGTCCTCCCCTAAGCCTGAGGTGCTCATCCTCGCTGTGACGGCTACGGATTTGACTGCGGGGTTGGCCCTCCACGTCTGCAGTGACCCCCAATGGTGTCAGTTCATTCCCAAGGTCAGTAGCGTGGGCAGGGGGTCTCATCTGCTGCTCCATTTGAAGCGAACCTAGAAGACATGCAAACAAAATACTTAATAGGGTTGACATAAAGGGATTTTTATATGAGTTTTTATTTGGGCAATCCCCAAGGCGTATACAATGTCCTCCCGTACGCGTGGGGGTGCATACCCCCCCCACGCCACGACTCATACCCAATAAGTGCAACCAAAGTCCTCCCGTACGCGTGGTGGAGCCCCCCCCGCCCCCCCCCCCCCAGCACACACACACCTCTTTCCATCCCCAACCCACTGCTTGCATTAAATCGCATGAGTGCAAAGCAAAGTCCACCCGTACGCGTAGGGGAAGCAGACACCCCTCCCCCTTCATCTCACCCTTCAGGGTTTCGAAATTCTGCCGTACGCGGAATGGGAGACACCGACCCCCCCCCTTCCCCCCACACCCACCCAAATATATACACGCCAGTGCATGCACAGTCCTCCGTACGCGAAGGGGAGCCCCCACCCCACACCCACCCCCCAGTGCTTGCACAGCCCTCCCGTACGCATGGGGGAGCAGACACCCCTCCCCTTCATCTCACCCTCATTGCTTCGAAATTCCTCCCGTACGGCGAATGGGAGCCCCCCACCCCCCCACCCCGACCCAATACACCCCAGTGCATGCACAGCCCTCCCGTAGCGCGTGGGGGTGCAGACACCCCTCCCCCCTTCATCTCACCCTCAGTGTTTCGAAATTCCTCCCGTACGGCGAATGGGAGACCCCCCCCCCTCCCCCACACCCACCCAATATATACACCCCAGTGCATCGCAGTCCTCCCGTACGCGAAGAGGGAGCTCCCCACCCCACACCACCCCCAGTGCATGCACAGCCCTCCCGTACGCGTGGGGGAGCAGACACCCCTCCCCCTTCATCTCACCCTCATTGCTTCGAAATTCCTCCCGTACGCAAATGGGAGCCCCCCACCCCCCACACCCACACAATACACCCCGTGCAATGCGCAGTCCTCCGTACGCGAAGGGGAGCTCCCACCCCACACCACCCCACAGTGCATGCACAGCCCTCCCGTACGCGTGGGGAGCAGACACCCCTCCCCTTCATCTCACCCTCAAATTGCTTCGAATTCATCCCGTACGCGAATGGGAGCCCCCACCCCCCACACCCACACAATACAAACCCCGGTGCATGCGCAGTCCTCCCGTACGCGAAGGGAGCTCCCCACCCCACACCCACCCCCCAGTGCATGCACAGCCCTCCCGTACGCGTGGGGGAGCAGAACACCCTCCCCCTTCAACTCACCCTCATTGCTTCGAAAATTCCCTCCCGTACGCGAATGGGAGCCCCCCCCCCACCCACACCCACACAATACACCCCAGTGCATGCACAGCCCTCCCGTACGCGAAGGGGAGCGTCCAATCCCCCATTCACCTCATATCTCCTTCTATTCTGAACAACACACTTATCTCAAATGACCATGCTTGTGAGAAATGGCATAGAGGTATACTTAAACAAATGTTGGGTGTTGCCAATCTACTACATCTAATATTATCATGGAAGAGCTGGTAGAACCCCGTTGTGTTTTGCTTGGCTTAAACAAGCTTTGCGCTTCTGGAACAAAGACCATACATAAAGAAACCTGAGGATCTCATTAGAATGGCTCTTGAGGAATCTTTTGACTCCAAACACTGGCTGGGTTCATGACTTGCGTTGTGCTCTCCACAAGCTAGGATCCAGTAAAAACATCAACATTTTGGAGGCTGTCGATGTCGAAGGTATTATGTCTGAAGTTTTTGAGTCATGGAGGTTTAAGTACCCAAGTGACACCAATGCAGTTAGAGACATCCCTGATGAGAGAAGGGTTGGCTTTAAACGCCTCCGATACCAAAAATGGTTCGCAGCCAACAGCAATGATGAGAAATGGCTTGATTCCCTTACATCCGCCTTACATAAGCAGGATCAGATTCGTTCTATAGCACAGTTTAGAATGGTTCCCATTGGCTGAACACAGAAAAGAATGAGGTGGTGGATAGAGCACACATCCCTCGCTCAATGAGACACTGTCAAATTGTGGGGTTCCAAAAAACTGAGGATGAAATGCATATGTTTGAGTGCCCTTTTTATAATGATATTCGCCTCCGCTACCAGAATCTGTTTACAGATATTTATAGGCATGTCCATGAGGATACCGACTTAACCGTATGGAATGTGGAATTCTGCGATTCCACATTCAGAACCTTTATGAATGGAAATGGCACTAAGTCTTTTTGGAGCAACCTAGCCGACTATCTTTCTACTTGTAGAAGAGCAAGACAGGAAGCCCTGGACTGCTTAGTGGCACCGTAATTTATTATCCCTTTTTTTTCTTCTTGAGACTTCTCATTTGTTAGCTTCTTACCTCCGCCACTGTAAGTGGTTGAGATCTGGGTCCTGCTCTAAGGGGTTTAATACCTACGCCACCAAAACGGTGGTTGGGAGTTTGGTTTGTTTGTCCTCGACACACCCCTGATGTAATGGGGTTTTGCTTTGTGGGTGCTTTTTTCTTTTTGTTTTAAAGCACAGAGTCTCATACACCCTCGCGGTGTCAAGTAGACTTTAACATGTAATGTAAAGTAATGTAATGTAATATGTATACTTACATAATTTCCGACGGGTTGTCCAGATAGACTACCTTCCCTTCAGCTAAGGCAAAGTCGTCCATACAAAGGGTCTTCGCGCCATCAACCGAACGCACAGACGATTCACAGTTTGAAACACGTGGGGGCTCGACCCCCCCCGCCCTCCCCCTCCCCCTCCTCCCCCACCCTCTCAGTGATTCGAAATCCCTCCCGTTCGCGTGGGGGAGCATCCCCCCTCCCCCTCCCCTCCCCCTCCCCAACCCCTCCCCCTCCCCCAACCCCAACCCCTAATTGCATCGAAATTCCTCCCGTTCGCGTGGGGGAGCATCCCCCCTCCCCCTCCCCCTCCCCCTCCCCCCCACCCCACCCCCACCCCCACCCCCTAAGTGCTTCGAAATTCCCCATACACGTGGGGGCGCGACCCCCCCCGCCCCCCCTCCCCCTCCTCCCCACCCCCTTAGTGCTTCGAAATTCCTCATGTTCGCGTGGGGGAGCATCCCCCCCTCCCCCTCCCCCAACCCCTCCCCCAACCCCAACCCCTAATTGCTTCGAAATTCCTCATGTTCGCGTGGGGGAGCATCCCCCTCCCCCTCCCCCAACCCCAACCCCAACCCCAACTCCAACCCCTCAGTGCTTCGAAATTCCTCCCGTTCGCGTGGGGGAGTATCCCCCCCTCCCCCTCCCCCTCCCCCTCCCCCAACCCCAACCCCAACCCCAACCCCAACCCCAACCCCAACCCCAACCCCAACCCCAACCCCAACCCCAACCCCAACCCCAACCCCAACCCCAACCCCTCAGTGCTTCGAAATTCCTCCCGTTCGCGTGGGGAGCATCCCCCCCTCCCCCTCCCCCTCCCCCTCCCCAACCCCTCCCCCACCCCCAACTCCAACCCCTCAGTGCTTCGAAGTTCCTCCCGTTCGCGTGGGAGAGCATCCTCCCCTCCCCCTCCCCCAACCCCAACCCCAAGCCCTCAGTGCTTAGAAATTCCCCATACGCGTGGGGGCGCGACCCCCCCCCCCCCCCCCCCCCTAGATTCCAGATCAGCGCAGGAGATCTCTTTCCCACTAGCTCAGAGAAACTGCGTTTAATGCCTGGTGCTTCATTAGGTCCTTCAGGAGGTTTTTTATCCGACCACTTTATGACAAGAGGAGCCACCGATTATTTTTGCTATTCGACGCAGGCATAGGTGTCAGACCCTTCGGGCTCATGGTACTGTCACCGATGCTGTCACAACGCGAAGCGAATATAACTTTAGGTGCTATACCACCCTTAGGTTGCGCTGCAAGATGCCTAGCAGGTTGCTCCTCTTGCTTGTGCGCACAGGTTAACATTATATATAACGATATACGTAGTCTTGGCCCAACTCTTGGGTCACAGTGATGAGGCATGGTGAGTCTTAACAAAAAAACTACCCCACCCCCCACCCCCCCCACACACACACCATAGCAGAAAGGTGTATGACAACACCCACGGCAAAGTAGACGGATGCGTTCAATGCTGCAATGACATCCCTTGTGGCCGATTTCGGGAAATCAGTGTTTTGCAAAGAGGCGACCGGAAGTTTTAAATTAAAGTTCCATTTGATATTCTTACATTTAGGCATGTTGCAAAGCAAGCAAGCTGACATCAGCGACCTTAGGAAGAAGTCAATGATTCCTCCTACAACCCTATCCAGCAGTGTGCGCAAACTGTGGTGACTGCATTGGTGGCACGTCATGATAAAGCATCGGTAGCCATTCATTAAGTGCGACGACTGTGTCAATTACATAGCCAAACTCCTCACCACTTATTTAAAACCAGCAGTTGAGGCTCTTCGTCTTGCCTAGGCAATGCACCGTCTACAAAAGGGGGGGGGGGGGGGGGTAGGGGGAGGAGGAAGAGAATGACGTTTGGCACATTAATGATATTATTCATAAACCACTCTTACGTGTATTTTCATAAGCCGTGAATGCTAAATTCTATATTCCGGTCAATAACTGCCAGTTTTACACATTTTCCTTACATTAAAAAATATAAGATGTAAAATTGGTGTTTCTAAGTTGTTACACAATAGGGCAGTTTCATGCTCATAAGATTCGCTATATCCATTCTTATGAGCTCGAATTGAGCATATTTCGTCAAATTGGAACATATTGACCGAAATCTTATGTTTTTAATCATAAGATTGAACTTGTAAAAAATCAGAATACCCCTTAAAAGTGAACATAAGAATGCAAATCGGCCGGGAAGCAGGAACGCCCATTTTGTGGTGCTTGTACCATGAGGTGCCTTGCGGGTGAGAAAAGAGGGTTTGGGTGCACTACACAGGGGAGCTTGGACCAGGAGGTAAACTCCAAGTGCCCGTGTGAGAGAGGGAACAGAAACTCAGCAAATCATTGCAGAGACAGGATAATAGCTTAGCCAGCCTACCATCAAATTTTATAACAGAAAGCATGTTTTTTGTAGGCTCTCTCACGATACACAGGAGAGCTTGGCTGCCAAAGTTAGATCATATGGGATTTCTGCCCTCGTGGTGGTTGTCTAGTTATGTCTCCTTGGCTCCGCCACTAACGACCATGGCAGGGAGCTTGTCCGCCATGGTCAATAGGGGTAGTGGTGAATGTTCGTTTGGTCGAGAGTTGGTGCCGAGCATTAAATCTTGAGAAGCAGGCGCAAGTGGCTGTACGGGCCCCAGCACCGCGTTGTTGAGGACAATTCGAGGTACAAAGGGTTGAAGGAATGCAAAAGGAAGTTACCCATCCTAATGCTAAGAGAAAGCGTTGCAACTCCACTTCCCGAAGAATTTCCAACCACGGCCAACATATATAGCAGTCTCTCGTTGCACTTGCGCACCTGCTTCGTTGCACCTGCGCACCAGCTTGGGCGCATAGCTTACATGTCCTTCGACTAAATTTGCATCTCGAATTGAAAACGCGACAAGAGAGAAATAAGCGATACGCAAAATAGAACGCTAAGAAACCGTTCAGGTCTGCCCCCTCCACCATCGAAACCACGAAACCACGACGGCACGTGTGGGACTACTATTTTGCAAAATCGCCGGCCAAAATTTTACATGTAATGACCTGATGAGGTTAGATGATGTTTGGGTATAGTTCGTTTTAGGTCAAACACCACCTCACCTTATCAGGGGTGATGCTGTTCGCTAGGCAGAACAGAGCTGAACAAGTTTATACATGAATTACATGTGCAACCTTGTTCAGCTCTGTTCTTCCTAGCAAACAGCATCACCCTTAATGAGTTGAGATGGCGTCCGGGGTCTAGTTCTAGTGTATGGAAAAATCAATTAAAATCAGATGAAGTAGAAATACATTGAATCATGTGGTGGTGTGCTGATGTTTGGGTGTAGTTGGTCGGCCCGAAGGCAGCCGGACCTATGCATCAACACCACAATACGGTTATTGAAATCGCCGGGTTTGGACGAAATAACCGGTCGATACCACAATTCGTAGGTAGGAAAATGGTAGGTTTAGCGAAACCACCGGAAATTGCAGAAATAGCCGGTCGAAAGCTCGCAATGTATAACGACATTACCGACATTACCAAACTTCCCTGCTTGTCTTCAGGTACTCTCTTACCCGGGACCTGGTTGACTCGAGGCGGCCAGTACACCTTTTACCCATCGCCGTTCATTACTTTCTTTCCCTCCAGCACAATGTTCCTTCATATGTGGCATCCCGACTCAGCACCCATCATCGGTACCCGTGTATTCCGACCCTTCATAGCCATTTTGTAACTGAATGCATACAATAGCTCACCGCCCCCGTTACTACAACCTAATAGTCCGACTCACCCAGTACGACGCAGGAGCCCCAGGGCCGACCTCCAGGGGACCCGCCAGGGCACCCTACTATTTTAGTGTATGGTGAATTCGATTAAAATCAGATAAAGTAAATATAAGTTGATTCATGTGGTGTTGAGATGATGTTTGGGTGTAGTTTTAATGTGCGGTAAAATCAACTAAAAATATATTAAGTAGATACAAATTGAATCATGTGGTGGTGAGATGATGTTTGGGGTCTAGGTGGAGTGTATGATGAAAGCGAATAAAATCAAAAGGAGAGGACTTGGATTGGTATGACCCTCTCCTCGTGGCTCATGCTGTTTTGCTTGGATTAACCTGGATTGGTTTGGATTGACTTGGTTTGGGGTTGGGATGGGTTGGATTGACTTGGATTGGTATATATTTTTTTTTTTTTTTTTACATTCTATCGATAGATGGAACAACAAGCGCCACGAGTAGAGGGTCATACCAATTAAAGTCAATCCAACCCAAGCCCAAGCCAAGTCAGTCCAAACCAATCCAAACCAATCCAAGTCTATCCAAGTCAATCCCAGTCAACCCAAACAAAGTCAATCCAAACCAATCCAAACCAATCCAAACCAATCCCAGTCAACCCAAACCAAGTCAATCCAAACCAATCCAAACCAATCCAAGTCAAGCCAAGTCAAGCCAAGTCAAGCCAAACCAAGCCAAGCCAAAGTAAACCACACCTGTACAGGTGCGTGCAGCATTCCCAGATGGTGGGGACATGAACATTGCAGCTGTCAAGCTTGCGAGGGATAGGTGGAAGCACATGCACTTTGAGGAGATGCAACCGTGCTTCGACAAGGCAGACGTCCAGCGCTACAACACCGAGACTGCCGGGCTGGCAGGACAGGTTATCACCAGCAACCAGTGCCCCAACACGGCATATGCAGGCAAAAGCTCCAGGGCAACGTACGGTGCTGCCACTGGGAACCGTGATGGAGCTAAAGACCCCCCAGTGAGCCCCCCCTCCACAAACTCCACACTCCACACTCCATACAATATCCACCCTTTTGGCACAGGTGCAGGTGGGGGGGAGGCTTCCTGGTCACTCCCGACAGTGGCCCCGCCCAGGGGGGCCCCTTCCTGGCCACTCCCAACAGTGGCCCCGCCCAGGGGGGGCCCTTCCTGGCCACTACCAACAGTGGCCATGCCCACTACTCCCAAGGCTGCCGCTCTCCACTGTCCAGTCCGTCCCGCCCACCACCACCCATGGCCGTGCCCCCCTCAACGCCGCACACCACTCCGCCGCCCCCTCACATGCTCGCCCTCCTCCTGGGCACAGATGCTCACACCACCACAAAAAAAAAAAAAAAAAAAAAACCACCACTGAGGCCTTTGGTTGCAACCCTAACTATATGGGCAACCAAACAATGAAACTGCAGTACTACTCCTGTCAGAGGAGTAGTACTGATGAGTTGCTTAAACCCTGGTGAGTTGCTTATTACACCTGGCGAGTTGCTTATTAAACCCTGGTGAGTTGCTTACACCCTGGTGAGTTGCTTACACCCTGGTGAGTTGCTTATTACACCCTGGTGAGTTGCTTACTACACCCTGGTGAGTTGCTTACTACACCCTGGTGAGTTGCTTACTACACCCTGGTGAGTTGCTTACACCCTGGTTGCAAACATCACTGTCAGAGTCTGACAGTGATATTTCCTGGTTCCTCCCTATGTAAAAAAAAAAAAAAAAAAAAAAAAATCTGCAACCAGGGTGTAAGCAACTCACCAGGGTGTAGGCAGCAACTCACCAGGGTGTTAGAAACTCACCAGGGTGTTAGCAACTCACCAGGGTGTAGCAAGCAACTCACCAGGGTGTTAGCAACTCACCAGGGTGTTAGCAACTCACCAGGGTGTAAGCAACTCACCAGGTTGTAGCAAGCAACTCACCAGGGTGTAGCAAGCAACTCACCAGGGTGTTAGCAACTCACCAGGGTGTAAGCAACTCACCAGGGTGTAGCAAGCAACTCACCAGGGTGTAAGCAATTCTCCAGGTGAGTGAAGAGGATCACAACCCATGTATAATACATGCAATAGGGTCAGGGTGCATGTTTGAACATTTTTGATCATGGTGATCATATGTATCATATATGTTGGGTGGAAACTCTGGTTTGAGTTTTTGAAGCTAGTAGCCAACTCACCAAGTGAGCGCAGTGGAATGTTTAGGGTTAAACCCTAAACCCTATATATATTGTATATAGGGTTAGGGGGGGGGGGCTTAGCTCCCTAGGGCTAATAGCCCTAATAGGGCTAATTAGCCCTAAAATAAATCCCGGATTTCTAGCGCTAACTAGAGGTGAAGAGAAGAGAAATAGCCATTGAGGCACGTCGTCGTGGCTAGAAACAAAACGCGGCGGTGACAGAGGGGTGAGGATATGAGTAGCAGGTCTGGTAGGAACAGTACAACAAGAGCTTAGGCAGGCAGTACAGGATATCTCTGTCCTCTGCAAATTGGTCAAAGCCTCTGATATTATAGCTTGCTAATTTTTGCATTGCGTCGCTCGGTAATTCTCATTCACGAATGGCAACCGTTTCCAATCCACCCAAGCCTTGGTAAGTGAGGCAGAAAACAGATATTCATGGGTGCGGCACTGACGCCTATCCAGCTTTTAAGACGACTGAACAACGTCAAGGAAGGTTGGAAGACGCTCTTATGACCTGAGATGCAAGCTTCTGACGATGGGATGGACGCTGATTGGGTCGAGAAGCAGTGCGTCGTCGCTTGCACAAAATACAGTCGGATATTCAGCACTGAATGAGCTGGTGCATGATGATGCCTTTGATGAAGAGGATTTGGTTGGGGTGGAGAAGGTGAAACTGAGGAGTAGCCCACACATTGCAAAGCAGCGCAGCAAGGTTTCTGTGCCCCAAGAGGGCAAGGCATGTTTTTTGTGGCATAGAGTTTGGACAGACCAATCCATGATTTTTGCCATATTCTGTTACCTAGTAGACAAAGCTTTGTGGCGACAATTGGAGCTGGAGGTCCTTTTTTCGCGCGATTTTTAGTGCTTTTTGGCCTTAGGCAGGTGTTGTGCTGCTAAGACTCTATCCCTCTTTCTTGGATTCTCAGTCAGCAGGTGTGCATTGGTCAGCATCTTCTTGTTCTCTAATTCGAGACTTGTCGATCCTTGAGTGTGACATTGGTTGGAAACCATAGCGATACAGTTTGTCTTAGCTTTTTGCTGCCCTAAGGACTGGATAGTAGTTTTTGGGGGTGGATCTGCTGCTCCTTCCCTGAAGACTGTTTTTTGTTTGCTTTTTACTGGACCTGTTTTTCAGTAGCATGCCCTGCTTTGGTCTTCTTCCTTACAGAGCTTGCTGGCCTGCATTGGAGAAGAAGTGGCATGCTACTTGACAGCTGAGTTGGCTCGCCGGTATGCTAATGGAGTGATGCCTTGATGCGCTGGACTGTTTTAGGAGTGATGCCCTGTACCGTGTTGTATCTTGCGTCTGCAGGTTCAAGAGGCTTACTTAGAAGCTACATAGTTTTTGTTACCTTGTTTCTGCTACCTTTGAACTGTCGGCATGCCGCGTTCTGGTCGTCTTTGCAGAGCTTGCTGATCTGCATGGGTGACCTAGCGACATGTTACTAAGAGTCTGTGCTGGTTTGCTAAAGGAGTGATGCCCTGATGCACTAGCCTGTTACAGGAGTGATGCCCTGCAGTGTTTTAATCTTAGATCAGCAAGACCTTTGCTTGCATGCCTTTCCTTCTTTTTCTGTGTTGCTCTTGGAGGTTACAGTGGTGTTTTGTTGGTTGGGAAGGAACAGTGTTGCTTGGAGGTGGGGGTGGTGCTCGGAAGGCCCTTAGTCCTTTGTCCTCCTAGTTATTAGTTTGTGTCCCTCGGTCTTTTGTCCCCTAGTCTTTTCGTCTTTTGTCTTGGATCTTTTGTCTTAGCGGACTTATGGTCCATGTTCTCTAGTCTTCTTCTTTGGTTTTTCTTCCTCGGTCACATAGGGCTAGGTTTTATCAGATGTTCTCCTTCCTGGTTCCTCCCTTTGTAAAAAAAAAAAAAAAATGTGCTTACATAATTATTCCCCTCCAATCTAAAATTATACGGCGATCTTCGTTCGCTACCGCAGTTATGAGCTACTTCATCATGAACTCATGACGGTCAGATCATACACAAATACACAATTGCCGCAAAGGTCAGGAGGATGCATAACAACACTCTCCTACACACATGGCACTTTTTCTGGGTTGGTTTAGCTAAGTTTGGCTCAATTAGTTGTTACTATTATGTCTAATTTAGCTAATAGCCCTAATAGGGCAAATTTTGTTCGGCGTTAGCCCTAACCTTTGAAGACTACTGATATATGTGATAGGGTCGCGGTGCATATATCACAATTTTGTGATCATGATGATAATATATAGATATGAGAAGTTCACGGATGAGTTGCAGCAGACAGTAGGCCCTTAATATTTCACTGAGGACGTTACCACCATTACCAAAACAACAATAAATTACCAATACCAATACTACCAACACCAGTACCAAACATTGACATATGCACCCCACCCCACCCCACCCCACCACACCCCACCTCAAGGTTTACCTTAGCGGTTAGGGGGCGGCGTTAGATCGCAGGACACGCAGGCTGAGTTACAAATGTGGTGTGTTCTACATCCCTTGTGATCTACAGTACCCTTGCTGTATCGACCCTACTTGCGAGAGTAGGAAGGGGGTGGTGAGGTTCGATTCCTCAGTATTTTGGCGTCCTGGCCCTAAGCAAACCTTGTAGGGAAGTACTGTCGGATTTCTGCCCTCGTGGTGGTTATCTAGTTATGTCTCCTTGATTCCGCCTCTAACGACCATGGCAGGGAGCTTGTCTGCCGTGGTCAGCAGGGGTAGTGGTGAATGTTCGTTTGGTCGTGGGTTGGTATCTCTCACCAACCCTAAGTGCGCCTACTTTGCATATTGTGGAGTGGCACCACCATTCGAACTGAATCCTCCGTGTCGCTGGTTTGTGTCGGGAGACCCACCTCCTGGGGTGAAAATCCTTTCACAACTAAAAAAAAAAAAAAAAAAAAAAACTGAGGCCCCAGCCCCATTGTGAACCAGCAGTGCTCGGATGAATTCCAGCGCGTATAGGGCCCCCAAGATTTCACATATCTCCACCATGAAAAAAAAAAAAAAAATACCAATGCCATACCGATACCGATACCACCAACTCCAGTACCAAACATTGACATATGCACCCCACCCCACCCCATCCCTCAGGTCCCAGCCCCATGTCTGACCAAGACAAGTACTGGGATGAGTTGCAGCTGGTGGCAGTCCCCCTGAACTTCACTAAGGATGCCGCCCTCTTCAGGGCTTCACTAAGGATGCCTCCCTCATCCAGGACTTCACTCAGTTTTTTTTTTTTTTACAAAGGGGGGAACCAGGAAAAGGCGCAACTGATCAAACCTAGCCCTTTGTGACCAAGGAGAAAAGACCAAAGAAAAAGACAAGAACGGCTAAGGGACAGCTAAGGGACGGACACCACCTGGGCGACGTAAGGGACAAAGGAGGACGGGAACAGAAGACAAACAACCCCTCTTTCAGGAGGATGAGTCTGTGCAGGGCTTTCTGGGCCACCAAGCCCCCTGAGCCCAAGCCAGCTGTGAACTCATCTGACAGCTAGGCAGCAGCTGCTGGTTTTGGAAATGGAGGTGACCTTGGAGCAAATTTGAGGAATGGCCACCCAGACAGTCAGCTCTCTCTCTGCAGAGAGTACCATGAAAGGGGTTGAGGTCAAAGTTGCGCTCATGCTCAGAAAGCTTCAGCGGACTGTCTGGGGCTGAGGATCCTCAGCCCTGGAGGAGAGGGCAACCAATCACCTCTCCTTCATTAGCTAAGCATGTGTTTGTGTGTATGCGCGTGTTTGTATGTATGCACGTGTGTGTGTGAGGGCTACCAATCACCTCTCCTTGCTTCATTAGCTATGCACGTGTGTGTGTTGTCTATCTATGCACAAGTTCATGTTTCCCGGCAGTGCATGTATGCATGTACTTGTGTATAGTTGCAGGTCTGAGGGATGGCAAACCTTTTTGTATTTGCTGCCTGATTGGCGCAACAGGGATGATGGCTAGTGGGCTTGTGGTTGTAGTCGTGGTGGTGTGTGTAAGTGTCTCTCCATTGACAAGATTCTGTCAATGGTTTGCGGGCTTGTGGTAGTATGTGTGGTGGTGTTTGTGTAAGTATCTCTCCGTTGACAAGATTCTGATGATGGTTTGTGGGCTTGTGGTAGTATTTGTGGTGGTGCTTGTGTAAGTATATCTGTGTTGACAAGATTCTGATGATGATTCGTGGGCTTGTGGTAGTAGACGTGGTGGTGTTTGTGCAAGCCTTGCTTGCTTGTTGAGCTTCTAGTGATGGGATCTGGGATCGGTATTATTGAGGGTATTGCTTCTTAAATTTAAACTTGGTTACATGAATGCAACCTGTTAAGGCTACTTGCTGTCTTTGGCAGGGACATTAACATCCAAAATAGTACTCTCATAAAATATGCTTCATAGAACCTGTAAACGGTATAAACAGATTGTATCAAGCATATATGATGAGAGTACTGTTTTGATAGTTTCACAATATAGTAGCCATTCTCCAGTATGTACAGTACATGCAAACGGTAGGGTTCCTTCGACTTCACGTCTTGTGGCAGCTCATGCTATTTCCAATGTTTTGATTGTTTCAAGCATCTGTGTTGAGTACACATACTGCTTTGATTGTTTCAAGCATCTGTGTTGAGAAAACATACTGCTTTGATTGTTTCAAGCATCTGTGTTGAGAACACATACTGCTTTGATTGTTTCAAGCATCTGTTTTTTTTTTTTTTTTTTTTTTTTTACATAGGGAGGAACCAGGAAAGGGAACATCTGATAAAACCTAGCCCTATGTGACCAAGGAAGAAAAACCAAAGAAGAAGACTAGAGGACATGGACCAAAAAATCGCTAAGACAAAAGATCCGAAGACAAAAGACGAAAAGACTAGGGGACCAAAGAACGAGGAACACAAACTAGTTACTAGGAGGACAAAGGACAAAGGGCCTTCCGAGCACCACCCCCACCTCCAAGCAACACTGTTCCTCCCCAACCAACAAAACACCACTGTAACCTCCAAGAGCAACACAGAAAAAGAAGGAAAGGCATGCACCCGAAGGTCTTGCTGATCAAAGATTAAAACACTGCAGGGCATCACTCCTGTAACAGGCCAGTGCATCAGGGCATCACTCCTTTAGCAAACCAGCACATACTCTCAGCAGCCTAGTCACATGTCGCTAGGTCACCCATGCAGATCGGCAAGCTCTGCAAAGACGACCAGAGCGCGGCATGCAACAAAAAACAGGACAGGGCCAAAGCTAACACTAACAAGGTAACTAAAAAAAAATCTAAAGAAGCAAATCAAACTCCTTAGAAAACGTCCTAGGCGGTGAAAGGGTAGAACCCCCACATGATCCACTGACCAGCAATGAAAAACCTTAAAGGCGCACTAAAGCAGCTAGCAAATAACAAGGAACGCATTGCAGCCCAGGGGGCCATGAAGCAAGCTCCGGCAAGTGTCTTCCGAGCCCCACCCACTTCCTCCTGCCTCTCAGAATCCTCCATCTCCTCCCTCTCATCCCTGCTCCTTCATTTCAGCTGCTCAGATACCTAGTAGACGAAGCTTTTTTTTTTTTTTTTTTTTTTTTTTACATAGGGAGGAACCAGGAAAGGGAATATCTGATAAAACCTAGCCCTATGTGACCAAGGAAGAAAAACCAAGGAAGAAGACTAGAAGACATGGACCAAAAGTCCGCTAAGACAAAAGATCCAAGACAAAAGACGAAAAGACTAGGGGACAAAAGAACGAGGGACACAAACTAATTACTAGGAGGACAAAGGACAAAGGGCCTTCCGAGCACCACCCCCACCTCCAAGCAACACTGTTCCTCCCCAACCAATAAAACACCACTGTAACCTCCAAGAGCAACACAGAAAAAGAAGGAAAGGCATGCACCCGAAGGTCTTGCTGATCTAAGATTAAAACACTGCAGGGCATCACTCCTGTAACAGGCCAGTGCATCAGGGCATCACTCCTTTAGCAAACCAGCACATACTCTCAGCAGCCTAGTAACATGTCGCTAGGTCACCCATGCAGATCAGCAAGCTCTGCATAGACGACCAGAGCGCGGCATGCAACAAAAAACAGGACAGGGCCAAAGCTAACACTAACAAGGTATCTAAAGAAGCAAATCAAACTCCTTAGATAACGTCCTGGACGGTGGAAGGGTAGAACCCCCACAAGATCCACTGACCAGCAAGGAAAACCTTAAAGGCGCACTAAAGCAGCTGGCACTTTAAAGCAAATAAACCGGTTGCCTGTGCATCAGGGCATCACTCCATTAGCATTTCAGCGCAGTCTATCAGCAGCCTAGTATCATGCCACTAGGTCGCCGATGCAAATCAGCAAGCTCTGCAAAGACGACCAAACGCGGCATGTCTACGGTTCAAAGTGAGCGGTAACAAGGTAACAAAAACTATGTAGCTCCTAAGTAAGCCTCCTAAACCTGCAGACGCAAGAAACAACACGGTACAGGGCATCACTCCTATAACAGTCCAGTGCATCAGGGCATCACTCCATCAGCAGACCGGCGTGCCAACTCAGCTGTCAAGTAGCATGCAACTTCTTCTCCAATGCAGGCCAGCAAGCTCTGTAAGGAAGAAGACCAAAGCAGGGCATGCTACTGATAAACAGGTCCGGGAAAAAGCAAACAAAAACAGTCTTCAGGTCAGGAGCAGCAGATCCACCCCCAAAAACTACTATCCAGCCCTCTAGGGCAGCAAAATGCTAAGACAAACTGTATCGCTATGGTTTCCAACCAATGTCACACTCCAGGATCGGCAAGTCTCTAATTAGAGAACAAGAAGATGCTGACCAATGCAGACCTTCAAAAGAAGACCTGCTGACTGAGAATTCAAGAAAGAGGGAATGAGTCTCAACAGCACAACACCTTTCTAAGGCCAAAAAACCTGACCTCTTATGCTGACCTCTGGAGGGGGCAGAGTAGCGGATTAGACCGCATGAGCGTCTGTAACACTCAAATGGGGCACTGAGCAGCTCCCATAGCCGCGAAATTGCAGTCGCTCCAGCCGAATTGGCCGAAGCAGCTTCGCAGCAAAGTTATAAGGCGGCCGGAGAGCAGACATTGCCAGGGCGAAAAAAGGACCTCCAGCTCCAATTGTCGCCTTAAAGCTTCGTCTACTAGGTATCTCAGCAGCTGACATGAAGGAGCAGGGATGAGAGGGAGGAGATGGAGGATTCTGAGAGGAAGGAGGAAGTGGGTGGGGCTCGGAAGAAGGGAATCAGGAGAGAGCTGCTTCTGAAGTACTAAGGATGGGGGTCGGGTGGTCCCAAATTAACTTGAAGAGAATAGCCTGCCCCCCTCCAGTAGGCTGACCTCTTATGCTGACCTCTGGAGGGGGCAGAGTAGCGGATTAGACCGCATGAGCGTCTGTAACACTCAAATGGGGCACTGAGCAGCTCCCATAGCCGCGAAATTGCAGTCGCTCCAGCCGAATTGGCCGAAGCAGCTTCGCAGCAAAGTTATAAACATTACATCCTGTCGTCGCTTCTTTCGCGAGCGTGTCTGCCTCGTCATTCCCTACGTACATTCCTGAGTTAGATCGGACCTTAAGCAGGCGTGTGGTAGCAGCAGCGTTGTGTCTGTTGATAATGTGGATGGCGGTGTCTTGCAGGAGGTCGTGGTGTAAGTTTTCCCGGGTCCTGCTGGGATGGTTAATGTGCTGGTTAATGAGCTGCAAGGAGCATAAGCTGTCGGAGTAGATGGTGAGTTCTTCATCTATTTCGGAGTGTATGAGTGCTTGTTGGATTGCCACGAGTTCCGCGCGATTGATGTCGGCAGTGATGCCCTGTCCGCCAGGGTCTATGCGGAGGCAACGTGCAGCGGCCCTGGGGGAGTATACGCCTGCCCCAAGGCGTAGGACGCCGTCTTTGTCTATGGTGGCACTTCCATCTGTGTATAGAGCGAGGCCTGGTGCTTGTAGGATAGCATGTGTGCACGGGAGCACGGGGGGTGTTATGGGTGTGGGGTCTATCTGCATGGGGGTGGGTTGTTGTGCCCAGGTCTTAAGGAGGGAGCTAAGTGCCTTGGGTAGGTGGGTGGTAGGAAGGCCCAGTTGGGTGTGGGGGGCACCTGGTCGTGGGATGGAAGTGGCTCCCATGTCCCTCATGGTTTGGGCCCATGTGGTGGGTGGGTTGTTGAGGTACTTGGCATGGCCAGCTAGGTTTGAGATGGCGATGAGTTTGTAGGTTCCTCTGTGTCTCTTGGCAGGGTTGAGTTTGCCCCCCCTACAGACTAGGGAGGGGGTGAGGGAGTTGGCCTTGGGAGGCAGAGTGGCTAGTTCCATAGCCCATGGGTGATTTAGGAGGGCGTTATGGGCATATGTGGGTTTGTGTGGGACCAAGAGGATGGTGCACGCGGGAATATCAAGGGTGTGAGCATGTATGGCACTGCCTAGTGCCCATCGAACAGCCTTGTTGGCCTCTTCAGGGTTCTGGCTGGTGAGATGTGTGTTTCCCCCGTACCAAGGTTGGGTGTAGCAGTGGGGTCCTAGGCCAAACAGTTGGCCAATGGGGGTGGGGGTGTTGCCCATGGGGAGGTGGGGACTCATTAGGAGGGGTGATGTGTCAAGGTCCGTTGTCATCCCCAGGGTTGACATAGCTTTGTGTATGGCAGGGGAGACATTGGAGATGGTAGTGTCTTTGTGCTGTGATCACTATGAATTAAACTCGATTCTACTATACCCCATTTTGACTAGTATTTATTTATTACGACCCCATGGTTGTTTTTATTGCATTTGATCGTATTTTTTTTATACGACAGGGGTAGTAAATGTTGATACGATAGGGGTAGTAAACCATCAGATGGTGTCGTAAACCGTCAAATTTATACTAACCCAATATACTAGCCCTAGTATATTACCCTATTAGATTCGTTACCTAGTAGATTCCGGTGTAAGAATTCTACAAGAATCCGTGTAGAATTATGGGGGAATAATTCTACTAGAATCCGGGTAGAATTATGGGGTAAGAATTATACTACAATTCGGGTAGAATTCTGGGGTAAGAATTCTGGAGAATTCTCGGGGAATAAATTGGGCAAATTTGGGGATTCTGGTGAATTTGGGGGGAAATTCAGGGGGATTCCGGGGGAATAAATCGGGCAGATTTGGGGGGATTCCGGTGAAATTGGGAGGAAATTCAGGGGATTCTGATGAATTTGGGGGGAAATTTTGGGGAATTCTTCGATTCAGGGTATAATTCTGGAATCTTACTATAACCCGGGTACAATTCATGGGGTCGGGTAGAATCCGGCTAGAATTTTGGGTTTTGGGAAATCGTACCTCCCCGGATGGCCTGGTAGGAGCAGTGCTTGCACTGTAGATATATTTAAATTATGTATAATAATATACATAGATAATATATATATATATATATATATAATATATAGGTAGGCTCGTGGGGGAACATGGCATGGAACATCTATGTTACATAATAGGATGGCAATGGATGAAACCTAAATTGAAGAGGATTGTAACAATCGATTACTTAAAACTAGTGATGACATAGACCCCCAACACCCCATGGCTGTAGTGATGACATAGACCCCCAATACCCCATGCATGTCACTAGTGATGACATAGACCCCCAACGCCCCATGTCACTAGTGTTGACATAAACCCACAACACCCCATGACTGTAGTGATGACATAGACCCACGATACCCCATGTCAAAAAAAAAAAAAAAAAAAAATATATCACTAGTGATGACATAAACCCACAATACCCCATGTCACTTATGACTTTTTTTTTTTTTTTTTTTTTTTTTTACATAGGGAGGAACCAGGAAAGGGAACATCTGATAAAACCTAGCCCTGTGTGACCAAGGAAGAAAAACCAAAGAAGGGGACTAGAAGACATGGACCAAAAGTCCGCTAAGACAAAAGATCCAAGACAACAGATGAAAAGACTAGGGGACCAAAGAACGAGGGACACAAACTAATTACTAGGAGGACAAAGGACAAAGGGCCTTCCGAGCACCACCCCCACCTCCAATCAACACTGTTCCTCCCCAACCAATAAAACACCACTGTAACCTCCTAGAGCAACACAGAAAAAGAAGGAAAGGCATGCACCCGAAGGTCTTGCTGATCTAAGATTAAAACACTGCAGGGCATCACTCCTGTAACAGGCCAGTGCATCAGGGCATCACTCCTTTAGCAAACCAGCACATACTCTCAGCAGCCTAGTAACATGTCGCTAGGTCATCCATGCAGATCAGCAAGCTCTGCATAGACGACCAGAGCGCGGCATGCAACAAAAAACAGGACAGGGCCAAAGCTAACACTAACAAGGTAACTAAAAAAAAATCTAAAGAAGCAAATCAAACTCCTTAGAAAACGTCTTGGACGGTGAAAGGGTAGAACCCCCACAAGATCCACTGACCAGCAAGGAAAACCTTAAAGGCGCACTAAAGCAGCAAGCAAATAAACCGGTTGCCTGTGCATCAGGGCATCACTCCATTAGCATTTCAGCGCAGTCTATCAGCAGCCTAGTATCAAGCCACTAGGTCGCCGATGCAAATCAGCAAGCTCTGCAAAGACAACCAAACGCGGTATGTCTACGGTTCAAAGGTAGCGGTAACAAGGTAACAAAAACTATGTAGCTCCTAAGTAAGCCTCCTGAACCTGCAGACGCAAGATACAACACGGTTCAGGGCATCACTCCTATAACAGTCCAGTGCATCAGGGCATCACTCCATCAGCAGACCGGCGTGCCAGCTCAGCTGTCAAGTAGCATGCAACTTCTTCTCCAATGCAGACCAGCAAGCTCTGTAAGGAAGAAGACCAAAGCAGGGCATGCTACTGATAAACAGGTCCGGGAAGAAGCAAATAAAAACAGGCTTCAGGGCAGGAACAGCAGATCCACCCCCAAAAACTACTATTCCTCTAGGGCAGCAAAATTCTAAGACAAATTGTAACGCTATGGTTTCCAACCAATGTCACACTCCAGGATCGGCAAGTCTCTAATTAGAGAACAAGAAGATGCTGACCAATGCAGACCTTCAAAAGAAGACCTGCTGACTGAGAATTCAAGAAAGAGGGAATGAGTCTCAACAGCACAACACCTGTCTAAGGCCAAAAAACACTGAAATATTGCAGGCTAAATATAAGGCGGCCGGAGAGCAGACATTGCTAGGGCGAAAAAAGGACCTCCAGCTCCAATTGTCGCCTTAAAGCTTCGTCTACTAGGTATCTCAGCAGCTGACATGAAGGAGCAGGGATGAGAGGGAGGAGATGGAGGATTCTGAGAGGAAGGAGGAAGTGGGTGGGGCTCGGAAGAAGGGAATCAGGAGAGAGCTGCTTCTGAAGTACTAAGGATGGGGGTCGGGTGGTCCCAAATTAACTTGAAGAGAATAGCCTGCCTGTGATGACATAGACCCCCAACACCCCATGACACTAGTGATGACATAAACCCCCAACACCCCATGTCACTAGTGATGTCACAAACCCCCAACACCCCATGACACTAGTGATGATATAGACCCCCAACACCCCATGACACTAGTGATGACATAAACCCCCAACACCCCATGACACTAGTGATGACATAGACCCCCAACACCCCATGACACTAGTGAGGACATAGACCCCCAACACCCCATGACACTAGTGATGACATAGACCCCCAACACCCCATGTCACTAGTGATAACATAAACCCCCAACACCCCATGACTCTAGTGATGACATAGACCCCCAACACCCCATGACACTAGTGTTAACATAGACGCCCATCACCCCATGACACTAGTGACGACATAAACCCCCAGCACCCCATGACACTAGTGATGACACCCGGCACTCCATGTGCACCATTTTTTTTTATTTTATTTTTTTACATAGGGAGGAACCAGGAAAGGGAACATCTGATAAAACCTAGCCCTATGTGACCAAGGAAGAAAAACCAAAGAAGATGACTAGAAGACATGGACCAAAAGTCCGCTAAGACAAAAGATCCAAGACAAAAGACGAAAAGACTAGGGGACAAAAGAACGAGGGACATAAACTAATTACTAGGAGGACAAAGGACAAATCGCATGACCATGGCAGCACTCCATCTGCAGCAGCACAAAAAGGAACACAAATTAGTGTCGCTGATAGACAAATGCAAGGGCAGTGACAGAGGAAGACAGAGACAGAGGCAGTGATAGGGGTAGAGAAATAGACAGCAGTAGTGACAGTGACATAGACAGAGACAAAGGCAGTAACACTGATACAGAGCAAGTGACAGAAGCTAGACAATAACATACTTAAACCTAGGTGGAGTACGTAAGAGGCAAAGGTAGAGACATATGTAATGACAGATCAGTGGCAGGGTCAGAGACATAGACGTGAACATATACAGAAAAATCGACAAAGGCAAGGGCAGTGACAGAGACAAGGGAAGCGGCAGACAGAGACAGAGGCGGTAACAAAGGCAGAGACATAGACAGAGGTTAGGGCAATGACATGGCAGACAGAGACAGAAGCACTGATAGAGGTACAGAAATAGACAGCGGTAGTGACAGTGACATGGACACAGGCAGAGGAAGTAACACAGATACAGAGCAAGTGACAGAGGCTGACATAGACAGATAGGCAAAGACAAATAAATATTAAGAGTCAAAGGCAGAGACAAAGGCAAAGACACAGACAAAGGTACTGACAGAGTCAGATGCAGGGTCAGAGACGGAGGCGAGAACATTTACAGAAAATTCGACAAAGGCAAGGGCAGTGACCGAGACAAGGGAAGCGGCAGACAGAGACAGAGGCGGTAACATAGGCAGAGACATAGACAGAGGTTAGGGCAATGACATGGCAGACAGAGTGCAGAGGCTTTTCTCCTGCTGATCATTTTTAGAATTATCGCTCCGCCCATGCAGTGCCCCCAATCCATCCTACTGGAAACCACCTTCAACAACACCCCTCCTTTTCCGTCCATGCCCATCACCTCAAACCAAGTGCTCTCGTCCCAAGCACTCTCGTGGCACCGTCTCAAGGACATCCGCTCAGCTCATCAACAACGAGCTCACCTCCCTCCCGCTGCTGTCCAAGACCTTGACTTCATCCTCTCCTCTCTGCCAGACCCCTGGCGGGATGCTGTCCTCCTTCCTGAACTTCCACCTCCCAAATGGAAGCTCTTTCCCGCTGTGGCCCCTGCTGGTCCCCTTGCAGAGGGGCCAGATCCCCTCACTGGAGAGGACCGTCTTTGGGAGGTCTGGCCCTCTGGCCGGTTAACACCCTCTCACCCTTCCTGCCCTTCCCCCCCAAGGACACCCCCAAGCTGCGCTCATCACCCTACGCAAGAAACCTCGAGAAGCATGGTTACGGGCAGACTTTGAGGAGCAGCTGATCCAGCAAGGCCTCCCCCCCCACCAGAGGCAAGAGCTCTTGGAACCATGGCTGGTTGGTCTTTGGGAGGACCTCCAACTGGACCCAACAACATGGGGTCTCCACCTCCATGATGATACTGAGGTGAACCTTCTTGAACTCTCTGTGCGCCAAGCACGGCAGGCCCTTCTTCACCAACATATCATGCAACAAAGCCCCAGTTCCCACCATTTTGTGCCAGGTTATACCGAGGAACGTGCTGCTTGGCCCAGGCTGGGGAGCATTCTACCCCCCTCCACCTTGGACACTCACCCTGGAAAAAAAAAAAACCTAGCACTAACCCTGACCTGCGAGGCCTCCGTGGTCTTGAATCCCGATGGATTGCCTCAGCAACAGAGAGAGCGCTCGTTGTCACCCCTTTTCCAGTCCCCTCCCCTGAAGACCTCCCACAGAACGCTTGGGTGGACTTACAACGTGTCCGCCCCTCCCGTCCAGGCCCAGCAGAGAGAACTGCTCAAAGACAAGACGAACCTCAAGTCTCCCTCCCTCTACGTGCAGGCTTTTCGCAGGTGTGGGTACGCCTCGCTGACAAGACTCTCCACCGTCCTTATACCATCACTTGCCGGAGCTGGCTTCATGGCACCCTGGGCTGCAATGCGTTCCTTGCTCATGTACGAGGACGCTTCCAACGGGTCAACAAAGACGACCCCCCCTCCATAGTCTGCTCCAGCCCTGACTGCTTGCAGCTACACACTACTGACACAATGTCTCACGCTTTCTTGGAATGCCCTGATTCTGCCCCTGT
The DNA here is from genome assembly GCA_022414725.1 of Microglena sp. YARC. NCBI lineage: Eukaryota > Viridiplantae > Chlorophyta > Chlorophyceae > Chlamydomonadales > Chlamydomonadaceae > Microglena > Microglena sp. YARC. The sequence continues at coordinate 43,976,309 of CM039464.1, forward strand.
CATAGACTGGCTCCTTTCCACTTGGGAGACCCTCACCGGTGGGCAGCGCCTTCCTCGTTGCCCCTTCTTCCTCCTCGCTGACGACATCACCCTTTGGCCCGGGACACCCCCTCCTCCCTCTACCCTAGGCTTGGCTGCGCGCTTGAAAGAGCTTGGCTTACCAGGCTGGTTGCTGCATTCTGACCTCACTAAAGCTTATGATTCTGTCAACAGGGGATGGCTCCTAAAGACAATGTCAGCCATGGGATTCAATAGTGCGGGCATCACGCGCTGGTGCGATATCCTCATGAATGGCAGCTCTACGCGAGTGCGTCTCAACGGTTTCTTCACTACCTCCTTCCCCAACACTTCCGGCTTCCCTCAGGGTGGGGCCTTGAGCTGTAATCAATGGGTCATCATCTTTGAGCCCTTCATCACCTACAATAACCAACTGAGATCTTGTGGAACTCTGCAATCCTTCCGTCTTCCCTCAGGAGAGTTGGCCCCTGCCACCCTCTCCTTTGCTGACGATGGCAAGCACTTTGTCCTCAACCCAGCCACAGATGGGCCTATCATCAAGGAGACATACGTCGTAGCCAATTCGGCTGGCTTACCCGCCCAGTCTGTTCCCAAGACCCGTCTTCTGCTTCTTGAACTTCCCCCAGACATACCCCTCCCTGCAGATCTGGACCCCGCCCTTGGCACCCATCACTTGACTGGTTACCACCTCCATCCCCCAGACACACCTCACAGATTGCTGGGCGTGCCGTTCGGTGCAGACACTGCCCTTTGCAAGGCTGCAGCCTACCAGCACATGCCCCATAGCATCTCACGTGCAGCAGCTCCATGGCTCTCACGCAATCTCAATGTTATTGGAAGGGCGCATGTTGCTATGCAATGCTTGGCTTCCAAGTTCATCTTCCAGGCTATCTTTGCATCACCACCAGCGCCTCTCCGCCAGCAGTTGCAATCTTCTCTCAATGCCTTTGTTGCAACCTGTAGCCTGCAGGAGGAGGAATAACCACGTCCAGGACACCTCTTCCCCCGCTTCGAGACAGCCGTCCTTCCTTTTCATCGAGGAGGGCTTGCTGTACCCCATCTTGCTTCCCACTTGGCTGCTATGCTGGCCAAGACCACATGGCTCCTCTTCAGTTACACAGGTCACCCCTGGCAGCAGCTCTACCGTCACGAGATTTCTCGGGCTGTGCGCCTTCCTCCAAGCCAAGAGGATACCATGCCCTGGTTACCGCCCCGTCTTCTGTGGACATCGCCTCAATCCCTCTACCCTAAGGTTGTGGTCCTTCCTGCGTATAACCACCTTGGGCGCGATATGGCAGGTCCGTTCGTCCCGGGCTGACAGACTGGACCATTCTGAGCCCCTTCACCACAAGGCTATCTGCCTTGCCCTTGGCCACCTTCACCAAGCCATCGCCAGGGACTGGATGCGCACCCAGACGGATCTTCGACACCTTGATAATGGCGCCTTCTGTCAAGATTGGTGGCGTGGCCTAGATTGCTCTCTCACAGTGGCTTCCTTTGCAAGCTTATGGGCCACCCCCCCGATCTTTTGCACCATGATTGGGGTCACTCCCGTGACCAGGAGCCTGATACCCGCACCATGGAAATGACAAATCCCCATGGCCCCAGCGCTCCCTACAATCCCAGACCCACTCCCAGACCCAGCCCAAGCCCTAGTTCTAGACCCTGATCTAGACCCTGACCCAGATCCAGCCCATTACCCGGATCTAGACCTTGCTCTAGACCCTGACCCAGACCCCGCCCATTCCTGAGCTCTAGACCCTGATCTAGACCCTGACTTAGGTCCAGCCCAAGCCCCAGCTCTAGGCCCCGATCTTGACCCTGACCTAGATCGAGCCCAAGCCCAAGATCAAGACCCTGCCCCAGATCAGGATCAGGTTCCAGATTTGGACACAGCACACGACAACGTTCCAGATCTAGGCTAGATCTGGACCAAGATCAAGGTCCAGATCTGCGCTAAGATCCAGATCAAGATCTAGATCTTGATACTGTCTCTGTCTTCATTCCTGTTGTACATGCCCAGACCAGTCTTTTAGGTTTTCGCTTTGCTTCCAGTCGTCTTTCTTCTTTTCTGGTTGCCTCCCTGCTTTTGGCTTGTTTTTGCAGTTTCTCCCTTAGTTTGCTTCCCCTAGTTCAGTTTCCACCCTTAGTTGCCTCCTTAGTTTCCCCCTTAGTTGCCTCCTTATCCCCCCCCCCCCACCACCACCCCCCTCCCCCCCTTTTTTCTCTTAGTTTTCTCGCATAGTTTTCCTTTTAGTCCTCCTTAGTTTGCTTCTCCTCTTTCAGTCTTCTGATCCGGTGACGGTTAGAGGTTGCAATGTTATGGCCCCCCCCTTCATAGGTCTTTTTTCTTAGTAGTCCTAGCCCCTTCTCTTGGGCTTCCTGTTTTTGGCTTCTTCCTTGCCTCTCTGGTTTGTTTGTCTTCTGTTCCCGTCCTCCTTTGTCCCTTACGTCGCCCAGGTGGTGTCCGTCCCTTAGCTGTCCCTTAGCCGTTCTTGTCTTTTTCTTTGGTCTTTTCTCCTTGGTCACAAAGGGCTAGGTTTTATCAGTTGCGCCTTTTCCTGGTTCCCCCCTTTGTAAAAAAAAAAAAAAAAAAAAAATCACCACCAACTTAGCCCGGGAAAGTGCAGAGGCTTTTCTCCTGCTGAACATTCGTAGAATTATCGCTCCGCCCATGCAGTGCCCCCAATCCATCCTACTGGAAACCACCTTCAACAACACCCCTCCTTTTCCGTCCATGCCCATCACCTCAAACCAAGTGCTCTCCTCCCAAGCACTCTCGTGGCACCGTCTCAAGGACATCCGCTCAGCTCATCAACAACGAGCTCACCTCCCTCCCGCTGCTGTCCAAGACCTTGACTTCATCCTCTCCTCTCTGCCAGACCCCTGGCGGGATGCTGTCCTCCTTCCTGAACTTCCACCTCCCAAATGGAAGCTCTTTCCCGCCGTGGCCCCTGCTGGTCCCCTTGCAGAGGGGCCAGATCCCCTCACTGGAGAGGACCGTCTTTGGGAGGTCTGGCCCTCTGGCCGGTTACACCCTCTCATCCTTCCTGCCCTTCCCCCCCAAGGACACCCCAAGCTGCCCTCATCACCCTACGCAAGAAACCTCGAGAAGCATGGTTACGGGCAGACTTTGAGGAGCAGCTGATCCAGCAAGGCCTCCCCCCCCACCAGAGGCAAGAGCTCTTGGAACCATGGCTGGTTTGTCTTTGGGAGGACCTCCAACTGGACCAAACAACATGGGTCTCCACCTCCATGATGATACTGAGGTGAACCTTCTTGAACTCTCTGTGCGCCAAGCACGGCAGGCCCTTCTTCACCAACATATCATGCAACAAAGCCCCAGTTCCCACCATTTTGTGCCAGGTTATACCGAGGAACGTGCTGCTTGGCCCAGGCTGGGGAGCATTCTACCCCCCTCCACCTTGGACACTCACCCTAGCACTAACCCTGACCTGCGAGGCCTCCGTGGTCTTGAATCCCGATGGATTGCCTCAGCAACAGAGAGAGCGCTCGTTGTCACCCCTATTCCAGTCCCCTCCCCTGAAGACCTCCCACAGAACGCTTGGGTGGACTTACAACGTGTCCGCCCCTCCCGTCCAGGCCCAGCGGAGAGAACTGCTCAAAGACAAGACGAACCTCAAGTCTCCCTCCCTCTACGTGCTGGCTTTTCGCAGGTGTGGGTACGCCTCGCTGACAAGACTCTCCACCGTCGTTATACCATCACTTGCCGGAGCTGGCTTCATGGCACCCTGGGCTGCAATGCGTTCCTTGCTCATGTACGAGGACGCTTCCAACGGGTCAACCAAGACGACCCCCCCTCCATAGTCTGCTCCAGCTCTGACTGCTTGCAGCTGCACACTGCTGACACAATGTCTCACGCTTTCTTGGAATGCCCTGATTCTGCCCCTGTCATAGACTGGCTCCTTTCCACTTGGGAGACCCTCACCGGTGGGCAGCGCCTTCCTCGTTGCCCCTTCTTCCTCCTCGCTGACGACATCACCCTTTGGCCCGGGACACCCCCTCCTCCCTCTACCCTAAGGTTGTGGTCCTTCCTGCGTATAACCACCTTGGGCGCGATATGGCAGGTCCGTTCGTCCCGGGCTGACAGACTGGACCATTCTGAGCCCCTTCACCACAAGGCTATCTGCCTTGCCCTTGGCCACCTTCACCAAGACATCGCCAGGGACTGTATGCGCACCCAGACGGATCTTCGACACCTTGATAATGGCGCCTTCTGTCAAGATTGGTGGCGTGGCCTAGATTGCTCTCTCACAGTGGCTTCCTTTGCAAGCTTATGGGCCACCCCCCGATCTTTTGCCACCATGATTGGGGTCACTCCCGGTGACCAGGAGCCTGATACCCGCACCATGGAAATGACAATCCCCATGGCCCCAGCGCTCCCTACAATCCCAGACCCAACCCCAGACCCAGCCCAAGCCCTAGTTCTAGACCCTGATCTAGACCCTGACCCAGATCCAGTCCATTACCCGGATCTAGACCTTGCTCTAGACCCTGACCCAGACCCCCCCCCTCCCCCCCTTTTTTCTCTTAGTTTCTCGCATAGTTTTCCTTTTAGTCCTCCTTAGTTTGCATCTCCTCTTTCAGTCTTCTGATCCGGTGACGGTTAGAGTTGCAATGTTTTGGCCCCCCCCTTCATAGGTCTTTTTTTCTTAGTAGTCCTAGCCCCTTCTCTTGGGCTTCCTGTTTTTGGCTTCTTCCTTGCCTCTCTGGTTTGTTTGTCTTCTGTTCCCGTCCTCCTTTGTCCCTTACGTCGCCCAGTGGTGTCCGTCCCTTAGCTGTCCCTTAGCCGTTCTTGTCTTTTTCTTTGGTCTTTTTCCTTGGTCACAAAGGGCTAGGTTTTATCAGTTGCGCCTTTTCCTGGTTCCCCCCTTTGTAAAAAAAAAAAAAAAAAAAAAACTAGTGATGACATAGACCCCCAACACCCCATGTCACTAGTGATAACATAAACCCCCAACACCCCATGACTCTAGTGATGACATAGACCCCCAACACCCCATTCACTAGTGTTAACATAGACGCCCATCACCCCATGACACTAGGTGACGACATAAACCCCCAGCAGCCCATGACACTAGTGATGACACCCGCACTCCATGTGCACCTTTTTTTTTTTTTTTTTTTTACATAGGGAGAACCAGGAAAGGGAACATCTGATAAAACCTAGCCCTATGTGACCAAGGAAGAAAAACCAAAGAAAGAAGACTAGAAAGACATGGACCAAAAGTTCCCTAAACATAAGATCCAAGACAAAAGACGAAAAGACTAGGGGGACAAAAGAACGAGGGACACAAACTAATTACTAGGAGTACAAAAGGACAAATCGCCTTCCGAGCACCAAACCCCCACCTCCAAGCAACACTGTTCCTCCCCAACCAATAAAACACCACTGTAACCTCCAAGAGCAACACAGAAAAAAGAAGGAAAGCATGCACCCGAATGGTCTTGCTGATCTAAGATTAAATCACTGCAGGGCATCACTCCTGTAACAGGCCAGTGCATCAGGGCATCACTCCTGTAGCAAACCAGCACATACTCTCAGCAGCCTAGTAAACATGTCGTTAGGTCACCCCATGCAGATCAGCAAGCTCTGCAAAGACGACCAGAGCGCGGCATGCAAACAAAAAACAGGACAGGGCCAAAGCTAACACTAACAAGGTAACTCAAAAAAAAAAATCTAAAGAAGCAAATTCAAACTCCTTAGAAAACGTCCTAAACGGTGAAAGGGTAGAACCCCCACAAGATCCACTGACCAGCAAGGACAACCTTACAGGCGCACTAAAGCAGCTGGCACATTTAAAGCAAATTAAACCGGTAAAGCCTGTATGCATCAGGCATCACTCCATTAAGCATTTCAGCGCAGTCTATCAGCAGCCTAGTTATCATGCCACTAGGTCGCCGATGCAAAATCAAGCAAGCTCTGCAAAGACAACCAAACGCGGCATGTTCTACACTTCAAAGGTAGCTGGTAAACAAAGGTAACAAAAACTATGTAGCTCCTAGTAAGCCCTCCTGAACCTGCCAGACGCAAAAGATACAAACACGGTACAGGGCATCACTCCCTATAAACTGTCCAGTGCATCAGGGCAATCACTCATCAGCAGACCAGCGTCTTTGAACAGCTCAGCTGTCAAGTAAGCATGCCACTTCTTCTCCAATGCAGACCAGCAAGCTCTGTAAGGAAGAAGACCCAAAGCAGGGCATGCTACTGATAAAACAGGTCCGGAAAAAAAGCAAACAAAAAAACATTCTTCAAGCGGCCAGGAGCAGCAGATCCACCCCCAAATACTACTATTCAGCCCTCTAGGGCAGCAAAAATGCTAAGACAAACTGTATCGCTCTGGTTTCCAACCAATGTCACACTCCAGGATCGGGGCAAGTCTCTTAATTAGAGAAACAAGAAGATGCTGAACCAATGCAGACCTTCAAAAGGAGACCTGCTGACTGAGAATTCAAGAAAGAGGGAATGAGTCTCAACAGCACAACACCAGTCTAAGGCCAAAAAACACTTAAAAAATCCGAGAGAGCAGACATTGCTAGGGCGAAAAAAAATGAAACCTCCAGCTCCAATTGTCGCCTCAAAAAGCTTCGTTATCTAACTAGTATCTCAGCAGCTGACATGAAGGAGCAGGATGAAGGGAGGTGATGGAGGATTCTGAGAGGAAGGAGGAAGTGGGTGGGGCTCGGAAGAAGGGAATCAGGGAGAGAGCTGCTTCTGAAGTACTAAGGATGGGGGTCGGGTGGTCCCAAATTAACTTGAAGAGAATAGCCTGCCCCCCTCCAGTAGGCTGACCTCTTATGCTGACCTCTGGGAGGGGGCAGAAGTAGCGGACATTAGGGGGGGGACCGCATGAGCGTCTGTAACACTCAAAATGGGGCACTGAGCAGCTCCCATAGCCGCGAAATTGCAGTCGCTCCAGCCGAATTGGCTGAAGCAAGCTTCGCAGCAAAGTTATAAGGCGGGCCGGAGAGCAGAAAACATTGCTAGGGCGAAAAAAGGACCTTCCAGCTCCAATTGTCGCCTCAAAGCTTCGTCTACTAGGTATCTCAGCAGCTGACATGAAGAGCAGGGATGAGAGGGAGGAGATGGAGGATTCTGAGAGGAAAGAGGAAGTGGCGTGGGGCTCGGAAGAAGGGAATTCAAGGAGAGAGCTGCTTTCTGAAGTACTAAGGATGGGGGTCGGGTGGTCCCAAATTAACTTGAAGAGAATAGCCTGCCCCCCTCCAGTAGGCTGACCTCTTATGCTGACCTCTGGAGGGGGCAAGAGTAGCGGATTAGAACCGCATGAGCGTCTGTAACACTCAAATGGGGCACTGAGCAGCTCCATAGCCGCGAAATTGCAGTCGCTCCAGCCGAATTGGCCGAAGCAGCTTCGCAGCAAAGTTATAAGGCGGCCGGAGAGCAGACATTGCTAGGGCGAAAAAAGGACCTCCAGCTCCAATTGTCGCCTCAAAGCTTCGTCTACTAGGTATCTCAGCAGCTGAAATGAAGGATCAGGGATGAGAGGGAGGAGATGGAGGATTCTGAGAGGAAGGAGGAAGTGGGTGGGGCTCGGATGACATAGACCCCCAACACCCCATGACACTAGTGATGACATAAACCCCCAACACCCCATGTCACTAGTGATGTCACAAACCCCAACAACCCCATGACACTAGTGATGATTATAGACCCCAAACCCCATGACACTAGTGATGACATAAACCCCAACACCCCATGACACTAGTGATGACATAGACCCCCAACACCCCATGACACTAGTGATGACATAGGCCCCCAACACCCGATGACACTAATGATGACATAAACCCCCAACACCCCATGTCACTAGTGATAACATAAACCCCCAACACCCCATGACTCAAGTGATGACATAGACCCCCAACACCCCATGACACTAGTGTTAACATAGACGCCCATCACCCCATGACAATACTGACGACATAAACCCCCAGCACCCCATGACACTAGTGATGACATCCGGCACTCCATGTGCACCATTTTTTTTTTTTTTTTTTTTTACATAGGGAGGAACCAGGAAAGGGAACATCTGATAAAACCTAGCCCTATGTGACCAAGGAAGAAAAACCAAAGAAGAAGACTAGAAGACATGGACCAAAAGTCTGCTAAGACAAAAGATCCAAGACAACCGATGAAAAGACTAGGGGACCAAAGAACGAGGGACAAACTAATTACTAGGAGGACAAAGGACAAATCGCCTTCCGAGCACCACCCCCACCTCCAATCAACACTGTTCCTCCCCAGCCAATAAAACACCACTGTAACCTCCAAGAGCAACACAGAAAAAGAAGGAAAGGCATGCACCCGAAGGTCTTGCTGATCTAAGATTAAAACACTGCAGGGCATCACTCCTGTAACAGGCCAGTGCATCAGGGCATCACTCCTGTAGCAAACCAGCACATACTCTCAGCAGCCTATAACATGTCGCTAGGTCATCCATGCAGATCAGCAAGCTCTGCAAAGACGACCAGAGCGCGGCATGCAACAAAAAACAGGACAGGGCCAAAGCTAACACTAACAAGGTAACTAAAAAAAATCTAAAGAAGCAAATCAAACTCCTTAGAAAACGTCCTGGACGGTGAAAGGGTAGAACCCCCACAAGATCCACTGACCAGCAAGGAAAACCTTAAAGGCGCACTAAAGCAGCTAGCAAATAAACCGGTTGCCTGTGCACTAGGGCATCACTCCATTAGCATTTTAGCGCAGTCTATCAGCAGCCTAGTATCGCCGATGCGGCCACTAGTATCGCCGATGCAGCCACTAGGTCGCCGATGCAAATCAGCAAGCTCTGCAAAGACAACCAAACGCGGCATGTCTACGGTTCAAATGTAGCGGTAACAAGGTAACAAAAACTATGTAGCTCCTAAGTAAGCCTCCTGAACCTGCAGACGCAAGATACAACACGGTACAGGGCATCACTCCTATAACAGTCCAGTGCAGTCCAGTCCAGTGCAGTCATTATCCTCCGCTACAGTCTTGGCGTGAACGCCAACGCTGCCGTCTTCATCGTGGATATCATCCCACCCTCAGAAGACCCCTTCCTCCACCGCCTGCCACCCTTTCTCCGCTCCCTCTCCCTCCCTGGTCGACCCCCATTCAGCACCTTCTTGGATAAAGATCCTCTCTCTTTCCCCCTCCCCTCCCATTCTGCTCGTTCCCACCTCTCCACCACATCCCCTCTCACTTCTTTCCAGGGCCCTTCTGCTTCCACTCCCCTTTACTTCCCCTCCTCCTCCTCCCCTTCCCCGCCTCCTTCCCTTCCCCTTCTTCCAACATGGAACCCATCGGGCCCCCGACTTATGGTACCCCTCCTCATTCTCTCCATTTCCCCTGTCCCTCCCACCGTCCAGTCCACAGCACTCTCACCCCACCCTCCTTCTCAACATGGTCCACCACACCATCCCCCTCTCCAACAGCCCCTACATGTTTCCCTCTACTGAGGCACTCCTCCATGCCGGTTCCCTCAGAGCTCGCCCCAGGTTACAATCTTTTTCAAGCCTTCTCCTGTCGGAGACACACACAGACCCAGTGACTTCAGCAGCCCCCATCGACAGCACCGCCAACACTGAGCCAGGAACTTCACCCGCACCCCCTTCTCCAGATGAAGCACAAGTTTCATACTCCACTTCAGATCCACAGGCAGCTCATCCACATCACCTAGGTGCAGAATTAGATCTAGCCGCAGCTACAGCACCAGAAGCAGCACACTCTCAAGCAACTTCTTCAGCATCAGCTCCTTCTCACGCTTCTGTACCAGCATATGCCCATCAAGAGCAACAACCACCATTAACTTGCTGGCCTGCATTGAAGAAGAAGTGGCATGCTACTTGACAGCTGAGTTGACACGCCGGTCTGCTGATGGAGTGATGCCCTGATGCGCTGGACCGTTATAGGAATGATGCCCTGTACCGTGTTGTATCTTGCGTCTGCAGGTTCAGGAGACTTACTTAGGAGCTACATAGTTTTTGTTACCTTGTTTCTGCTACCTTTGAACTGTAGGCATGCCGCGTTCTGGTCGTCTTTGCAGAGCTTGCTGATCTACATGGGTGACCTAGCAACATGTTATAGGCTGCTAAGAGTCTGTGCTGGTTGCTAAAGGAGTGATGCCCTGATGCACTAGCCTGTTTACAGGAGTTGATGCCCTGCATGTGTTTTAATCTTAGATCAGCAAGACCTTTGCGTGCATGCCTTTCCTTCTTTTTCTGTGTTGCTCTTGGAGGTTACAGTGGTGTTTTGTTGGTTGGGGAGGAACAGTGTTGCTTGGAGGTGGGGGTGGTGCTCGGAAGGCCCTTTGTCCTTTGTCCTCCTAGTAACTAGTTTGTGTTCCTCGTTCTTTTTTTGTCCCCTAGTCTTTTCGTCTTTTGTCTTCGGATCTTTGTCTTAGCGGTTTTTTGGTCCATGTCCTCTAGTTTTCTTCTTTGGTTTTTTTCTTCCTCGGTCACATAGGGCTAAGTTTTATCAGATGTTCCCTTCCTGGTTCCTCCCTATGTAAAAAAAAAAAAAAAAAAAAATTGAGTCACCAACTAACATCAGTTGCAACCTTCCACTCCAAGATCTGTTCAGCTTCAGCAGTACCAACATCAGCAGCCTCAGCCTCAGCCTCAGCCTTAGCCTCAGCCACAGCCACAGCCACAGCCACAGCCTCAGCCACAGCCTCAGCCTCAGCGTCAGCATCAGCATCAGCATCCAGTATCAGCTCTAGCATCAGCTCCAGCTTCTCTTCATCCTCGGCATCAGCAGCCTCAGCCTTAGCCTTAGTCTCAGCCTCAGAGTCAGCATCAACATTAGCATCTGTATTAGTTCTAGCATCAGCTCCAGCTCCCTCAGCCTCAGCATCAGCATCATCCACAGTGCTATCACCATCAGCACCCTCAGCAACCTCAGCACCAGCATCAGGATCAGCATCAGCATCAGCTCAACCTCCCTCAGCAGCATCAACCTCAGCTCCAGCAACAGCATCAGCATCAGTAGCTAAAGGCTAAAAAAACAAAACAAAAAAATTGACTCCATTACAAAACCAAGCTGCACTAGCACAGGCACCTGCAGTAGGAGCCTTGGTTCAGCCACCAACGACAGCAACATCGGTCTCGGCTTTAGCACCCGCTGCATTGGCCACAGTATCAGCATCAGTATTTTTCTTTTGCCCTGGTACAGGGCACACTGAAGGCATCATCCTGATATTAAGCCCTCACTGCCCCATCACAGATCCCGTCCTAAGACCTATCCTAGGTCCAACAGGCCGCATTCTAGGCATCGATGCTTTCATTGGTGACTCCGTCATCACCATTTTGTGCGTCTATGCTCCGGCCTAAGCTGCTGACAGAGAAGACTTCTTTTTCAACTGCGTGCGTCCCAACCTTCCCACTGACGGACGCCTCCTTCTCGTTGTTGGTGATTTCAACTGCATTCTTGACCCCCTCGATGCGGTCTACCCTCCTCACAGACTCAATATTGACCCCATGAGTCGCATGCAGGGGGCACCTCCCCTTGCAGACATCATGAAATACCTACAGCCTACAAGACATCTGGAGGAACACGCACCCGACTGCCAAAGACTTCACACATTGGAGCATCCCAGCCTCATCGGGCGGTAGGCTGACCGCTGGCTGGCTTCAGACTCCCTCCTAGCCCTCTTCACAGCCACTTCCTCCATTCTCCCTACCTCTGGCTTTATCTCTGACCACCGCCCTGTGTCTATAACCCTCTCCTTCCTAGGCCACGCTCCACCCAAGGGCCAAGGTCTGCAAGGGTTCCCCCTCCTCCTCCTCAACATTCCAGAAGCTTGTGATGAGCTCAAGAACATCATCGCTTCACAATCCCTCCTCCTAAACCTCTTACCCGATTCAGACATCGTCACAAAATGGGACAACATGAAGATAGTTATTCGCACCAGCAGTTGGGCCATTTACAAGAAGCATCGCCGTGCCCGCCAGCGTGCCGCCCGCTTAGCAGAGGACGACGCCCGGCAGGAATTCTCACACCACAGTGTGGGACCGCCTCCACTTATTGTGGAGGGTCCTACACTAATACACGCCTAGACTCCGACACAGTCGCATGAATGCCTGAATCAAGAGGGCGAAGAATTCCCCATCCTTCTCCAGAGCTACATCACGGTTCCGAACTCATTTCCCATCCTTCTCCAGAGCTACATCACGGTTCCGAACTCATTTCTCGCAACTCCTTACTCCCCATTCCCCCGCGTGAACGCTGGAACGCAGTGGAACCTGGCCTGGACCCCTCATCATTGAGTACCGCGGCGCTGTCAGTCCTGTACTGGTTTCAGGTCATTAAACGCCGAGCCACCAGACATTATCTCCCTCATTTCTCGCAACTCCTTACTCCCCATCCCTCGTGCAATGTGAGTGAACGCTGGAACGCAGTGGACCTGGCCTGGACCCCTCATCATATGTACCGCGGCACTGTCAGTGTAACTGGTTTTCAGGCTCATTAAACGCCGGCCACCAGACCTTATCTCCCTCATTTCTCGCAATCTCCTTACTCCCCATCCCTCGCAGTGAACGCCGAAACGCAGTGGACCTGGCCTGGACCCCATATCATCCATTGTACCCGCGGCACTTGATCAGTTCTGTTCTTGGTTTTCAGGCTCATTAAACGCGCGCCGGCCACCGACGACCTTATCTCCCTCATTTTCTCGCGAACTCCTTACTCCCCATCCCTCGCAGTGAACGCTGGAACGCAGTGGACCTGGCCTGTGTAGAATAAATAGGCTGGGGACCAGAGAGAGAGTAAGTGGTCATTACATCAGAAATAAAACAACTACAAAGAGAGGCGAATGCCTTAGAACTGACAAGTGGGAACAGGCAATGTACAAGAAGCAGGCGAAGAGCCCTTCAATATTAAGCAAAGCAATTTAGGGGACTAAGTGTCAGAGTATCAAAGCAGAGAGAAGAGAGAGCTGCAAAACAAAGCTAAACAACTAGCTTTGAACAAATGCGCGCAGTCAGGTGCGCGCGAACAGATTCGCTCGGTCAGCTATGCGCGCGAACAGATGCGCGCGAGTCTCAGCTTTCTGGAGCCACCAAAAGATGCATAGCAAGAGACGCAGTAATGGCAGCAGAACAGTAAATCTTACCTGGGGACCAGAGTAGAGAGTAAGTGGTACTCTGCTCTCGTGAGTCCCCTTTTATTACTGTTCGGGAGGGAATTCTACGGAAGGCATCTTTGGAAGATTCCACCGGTAGATTCCTTCAGTAGTACGCGCGAAGCATCCTACGTCTCGACGGCCATCGGGGTAACAACCGGTTGGCCACCAAGCGTATCTCGTACTCACGAAACACACAGCACAGCATAGTACTACTGGCTCAGTGGTGTAACGCCATGAGCTATGACGGAGATTCGACAAGGGTGTTCGATTCGCCCCCTGGGGGCAGCGTCTTGCCTTTACCTAATTAGCATGAATGAAGTCTAGTCGGACATAAATATCACAAGGCAAGTGCTAACTGATATTTCTAACACTCCCACTCCATCGGTGACTGGACTGAATGTTCCTACTTGTTGGTAACTCCCAAACCCGAGCGCTGCACAGCTCAAACTTGCACCTAGGCAGGATTTTAGTGAGTACATCTGCCACCATTTCCTCAGTGGAGATTAGGTGAAGGTCACCTCTGATCCTTGCCATCGTCACGCGCAAAGTGGTGCACACATCAATATGCTTCGTGCGCACGGCAGGAGATGGGGTTTCTTCAGAGCTTAATGGCTGCTGGTTGTCACCGTAGATAGTACTGCTCACCTAGCACGCATTACAAACTCAGGTAGAAAGCTTTCTGAACCAGAGTGCTTCCCTTGACAGCTGCCACCAGCAGCCATGTACTCAGCCCCTCTTGTGGTGGAGTGCGCCACCGTGGGCTGCAGTCGGCTCTGCCAGGAGACCACATGCTCCATTCAGCCTGAAAGCGTAGCCAGTCGTCGACCTCCGTGTGTCAGTGTCTCCAGCGAAGTCTGAGTCAGCGAACCCCTGAAAGCTCCAGCAGATCACTGCTCCAAAGAACACCCATAGTCAGAGTGCCAGAAATGTACGCCAACACATTGCTTTGCTAGCAGCCAGGTGGTCCCTCAGTGGGGTTTTGCCATTGTATCTGGCCAAAAGCTCCCACTGACTGTGAGAGGTAGGCCTGGTGCACACTGCAAGATACATCAGAGACCCAATGATCTCGCTGTAGCTCACAACAGTCTGGTCCATAGGCTCTCCTGCTTGGTCAGCTTGGTGGCTGGGGATAGTGGCACCTTTTTTGACTTGGCATGTGAGGCAAACTTGTCCATGAGGTCAGCCACATACCTTTTCTGAGTCAAGAGGAGTGTCTTCATCCCTCTGTCCCTGATGATGTCCATACCAAGGTAGAAGGAGGATTCCCCCATGTCCTTGATTTTGAAGACTTCAGCCAGCTTGTTTTTCACCAGTGTGACTCCTTCCGCTAAACCGGCAATCAGGATGTCGTTCGACATGGATCAGCACATAGGTCCAGTCACCAGAGCCAGCCATCATGATGAACAATCCAGGGTCGGCCACAGAGGCATTAAAGCCAATGGCCTCCAGCTGGGAGCGCAAGTTTGCATACCAAGCACGGGGGCTCTGCTTCAGACCATAGAGAGTCTTGCGCAAATGGCATGCGCGGTCGCTTCCCCAACTGCAAAAACCTGGAGGTTGCTGCATCCACAGATCTCTTCCAGTTCCCCATTGAGGAACGGGGTTGGCAACGTCCAGCTGATTGCAGTTCAAGATCGCGGTGAGCTGTGACAGCCAAGAGGGTGCGCAGAGTTGCGTGCTTCCTACAGGTGCATATATCTCATTGTAGTCGAGACCCTCCCGCTGCCTGCATCCAACAACTACAGGCGAGCCTTTGTAGCGCTCGATTACCGGCAGCGTCTCGCTTCCTCTTGAAGATCCACTTGACAGGGAGTACATTGGTTCCAGGGGGTCTGTCATCAACCTCCCAAGTCTTGTTGTGGAGCAGAGCTGCATACTCTTCATCCATTGGCAAGCTTCACTGCTGAGCTTCGGGACCTGCGAGAGCTTCCTTCACAGACACTGGCTCAGGCTGAAGTTCAACAACAGCAGCTGAGGTGGCCCACCACTCTGAAGGTGCCTGCCTGAGTCTGGATGATCGCCGCGGAGGAGGTGCATCTTGAGTAGGCAGTGGAGCAATGTCCTCATCTTCCTCATCTGAGTCAGTATCCATGTGCAAAGGGGGTAAGTCTTCGTCCTCACTGTCAGCTTCATCCGTCGGGGTAGTGGGTGCCGCTGGAGAGGTGCAGAAGGTGCACTAACTGGTTCCTCATCAGGTTCCAGCTTGATGTCTACAATGCACAGTGGCTCATCATTCATTTATGGGCCGGTGGCGTCGGCGTGTTGTATGGGAAGACACCCTCATGGAAGGTAACATCTCGAGCCACACGCACAGTCTTGCCGTCTGGATCCAGGATCCGGTATGCCTTGGAGTTGGCCTCGTACCCAATGAAGACACCTAGTCTGCTTACAGCATCCAGCTTGCGCCGCTTCAGCTTGGGCACATGGGCAAAGGCCTTGCACCCAAAAAATCTTGAAGTGGGATACTTCTGGGACTGACCCTGTCAGCAGCTGGTGAGGCGTAAGCTCCGGCCAATGACTGGGGAGGCATTCCTTAAGGTGTTAGCTGTCTGTAGGCCCTCAGCCCAAAGGTAGAAGGGGCACCACTGTGAAGCAGGAGGGCCCTAACCTTTTCCATTAGGGTCCTGTTCAAACGCTCCGCCGCGCCATTGCTCTCGGGCTGTAAGGGGCCTGTGGTTTGATGGACAATCCCTCTGGAAGCAAAGAAGGCAGCGAGTTCACCATTGCAGATTCTCCTCCTCTGTCGCGAGCGCACTATCTTGACAGTGATGCCATGTTGAGTCTGCAGCATGAGAATGAGGTCATGCAGGGCTGCTGATGTGGTCCTTGGTCTTCAGCATGATGACAAAGCTGTACCTGGAGTGGTCCTCCAACACCACCCAGGAAGTACTTGCTCTGCCCTAGAGAGGCAGGTGTGATAGGACCACATAGGTCCACATGAAAGCAATCCTTCACAGGTGCTGACTTACTGGCAGGAAAAGGATCGCGGGTATGCTTCGACGGCACGCAAGCCTCGCAGGGATCCTTGAAGTCCTTGAATGCCTCAGCTTCTACCTTCATGCCATGTACCATCTGCTTGGCCTGCAGAGTGGCCAAGTTTGTCATCCCCAGATGACCAAACCTGGCATGCCAAAGCTCCGGCGTCTCAACTGCAGCGCACACAGTACCGTCAGTAAAAAGAGGAGCAACTGGCATGTCTGCCTCGGGCACCATCCCCTCCACCTCATACACGCCGTTGATGCAAACCGCTTCGATGCGCACACTTCTTGGCAAAGATACAACGTGTGTCGTCCCAGTATTCTATCTGAGCTCCGTTCCGCATAACGCTTGAGAGGGAGATCAGATTTCTGGCAGATGCAGGGACATAATGGACATTCTGCAGCTGAACATACTCTCCATTTACAGATTCCAGGAAGACGTCGCCAGCGTACTCTGCCCGATATCCCACTCCGTCAGCAAACCTAAATTGGAGTGGTGTATCCAGGTGTCTGATGTTCACAAGCAGATCGCGGTCCCCCGTGATGTTGTGGGAAGCACCTGAGTCCAGCATCCAAGTCACTTCACCAATCAAAGGGGGCAAGTCCTCATCAGTGAGTGCAGCAGTGCCACCGAGCAGGTGAAGGCAGTGGCGACTGTGGCGTTGTTACCGGCTGGGTCTTGGGAGTATACTTCCCGGAGGCTTTGTCAGATTTCTTCTTGCGACAATCCTTTGCAATGTGACCTGCGTTACCACAGTAGTAGCAGATCCTCTTGTCCCTGTCCGTGGTCTGACCAGGACGAGCCTGACCTGGACGCGATGGGGGGGTGCCGCCATGTCCAGCAAGAGCAGAGCCGTGGTCCTCAGCTCTAGTACGATCATCCTTCCTACTCATCCTTGCTTCAGCAATCAAGAGTCTGGCCAGGACATCACTCAGATCCGAGTTGTCCTCTGCCTCCAGGATTTGGACTGCTGTGTCAAACTCCTTAGGCAGTCCATTCAACACAGTGCTGATCAGGTCAGCAGAAGAGGTGGTATCCCCTGCTGCTGCAAGCTGATCCCTGAGTGACTCCGCACGGGCAGTGTACTTGGCTACAGTCTCCTTGGGCTCCTTCTTCAGTTGCGCCAGCTCTCGGCGCATTAGATTCAAGCGAGCCCTGGGCTTGTTCTTGTGCAGCTCCTCAAGCTTCAACCACATGCCCTTGGCAGTCTTCTCATTCTTGATGAAGGGCAGGAGGTGATCCTTCACCTGAATGACCAGCAAGGATCTTGCTTGCAGATCATCCTCAGGGTCCACCGTGTCCTCTGAAATAGCCTTGGACACCTTCTTCAAGGCTAGGCATGCCATCATCCTAACACTCCAGACCCCATAATTGTTGTCATCCAACTTGGGCATAGAGACCCTTGTGTCCTCCATTGTAAAGCAGATGGATGAGGTAGAGAAGGTTGCAAAGGGGGGTTTGCAGTCCAGCAAAAAGATGGTGCAGTCCAGCTTCAGACAACTATGCAGTCCAGCACAGTACTAGGAGCTGAAGAAGAGGGGGGCTGTGCAGTCCAGCACAACAAAGGAGGGGCAATCCAGCCAGCTCCAATTCAATCCGCAGTGGGGTGCAATCCAGCACTTTAGCGCGATGAGCCCATAACCTGTAAAATAAATAGGCTGGGGACCAGAGAGAGAGTAAGTGGTAATTACATCAGAAATAAAACAACTACAAAGAGAGGCGAATGCCTTAGAACACCCAAGTGGGAACAGGCAATGTACAAGAAGCAGGCGAAGAGCCTTCAATATCTAAGCAAAGCAATTAGGACTAAGTGTCAGAGTATCAAAGCAGAGAGAAAGAGAGAGCTGCAAACAAAGCTAAACAACTAGCTTTGAACAAATGCGCGCAGTAGGTGCGCGCGAACAGATTCGCTCGGTCAAGCATGCGGCGCGAACAGATGCGCGCGAGTCTCAGCTTTCTGGAGCACAAAAGATCACAGCAAGAGACGCAGTAATGGCAGCAGAACAGTAAATCTTACCTGGGGACCAGAGAGAGAGTAAGTGATACTCTGCTCTCGTGAGTCCCCTTTTATACTGTTCGGGAGGGAATCTACGGAAGGCATCTTTGGAAGATTCCACCGGTAGATTCCTTCAGTAGCTACCGCGAAGCATCCCTAAACCGGCCATCGGGCGGTAACAACCGGTTGGCCACCAGCGCTATCTCGTACTCACAAAACACAGCACAGCATAGTACTACTGGCTCAGTGGTGTAACGCCATGAGCTATACGGAGATTCGACAAGGGTTCGATTCCCCCTGGGGGCAGCGTTTTGCCTTTACCTAATTAGCATGACATGAAGTCTAGTCCGACATCAAATATCCAGGGCAAGTGCTAACTGATATTCTAACAGCCTGGACCCCTCATCATTGTACCGCGGCACTGTCAGTCTGTACTGGTTTTCAGGATCATTAAACGCCGGCCACCAGACCTTATCTCCCTCATTTCTCGCAACTCCTTACTCCCCATCCCCCGCAGTGAACGCTGGAACGCAGTGGACCTGGCCTGGACCCCTCATCATTGTACCGCGGCACTGTCAGTCTGTACTGGTTTTCAGGCTCATAAGACGCCGGCCACCAGACCTTATCTCCCTCATTTCTCGCAACTCCTTACTCCCCATCCCTCGCAGTGAACGCTGGAACGCAGTGGACCTGGCCTGGACCCTCATCATTGTACCGCGGCACTGTCAGTCTGTACTGGTTTTCAGGCTCATTAAACGCGGCCACGCAGACCTTATCTCCTCATTTCTCGCAACTACTTACTCCCCCTATCGCCCCTCGCAGTGAACGCTGGAACGCAGTGGACCTGGCCTGGACCTCATCATTGTACCGCGGCACTGTCAGTCTGTACTGGTTTTAGGCTATTAAACGCCGGCCACCAGACCTTATCTCCCTCATTTCTCGCAAACTCCTTACTCCCATCCTCGCAGTGAACGCTGGAACGCAGTGGACTGGCCTGGACCCTCATCATTGTACCGCGGCACTGTCAGTCTGTACTGGTTTTTCAGGCTCATTAAAACGCCGGCCACCAGACATATCTCCCATTTCTCGCAACTCCTTACTCCCCATCCGCCCTCGCAGTGAACGCTTGAACGCAGTGGATCTGGCCTGGACCCTCAATCATTGTACCGCGGCAACTGTCAGTCTGTACTGGTTTTCAGGCTCATTAAACGCCGGCCACCAGACCTTATCTCCCTCATTTCTCGCAACTCTTACTCCCATCCCTCGCAGTGAACGCTGGAACTGCAGTGGACCTCTGGACCCTGATCCATTGTAGGCACAGTCTGATCTCCGCCGGCGGCACCAGTCATTTCTTCTTACTCCCATCCCTCGCGTGAACGCTGGAACGAAGTGGAGCCTGGACCCCTCATCATTGTACCGTTGCGGCACTGTCAGTCTGTACTGGTTTTCAGGCCTTCAGGCTCATTGGAACGCAACCGCCGGACCCCATCATTGTACCGCGGCCAGACTGTCTGGTTTTCATCTCCCTCATTTCTCGCAACTCCTTACTCCTGCCATCCCTCGCAGTGAACGCCTCTGGAACGCAGTGAACGTGGAACAGTGGACCTTGGCCTGGACCCCTCATCATTGTACCGCGGCACTGTCAGTCTGTACTGGTTTTCAGGCTCATTAAACGCGGCCACCAGACCTTATCTCCCTCATTTCTCGCAACTCCTTACTCCCCATCCTCGCACTGTGAACGCTGGAACGCAGTGGACCTGGCCTGGACCCCTCATCATTGTAACCGCGGCACTGTCAGTCTGTACTGGTTTCAGGCTCATTAAACGCCGGCCACGCAGACCTTATCTCCCTCATTTCTCGCAACTCCTTACTCCCCATGGACCCCTCGCAGTGAACGCTGGATACGCAGTGGACCTGGCCTGGACCCCTCATCATTGTACGCACCGGCACTGTCAGTCTGTACTGGTTTTCAGGCTCATTAAACGCCGGCCACCAAGACCTTATCTCCCTCATAATTTCTCGCAACTCCCTTACTCCCATCCCTCGCAGTGAACGCTGGAAAGCAGTGGACCTGGCCTGGACCCCTCATCATTGTACGCGGCACTGTCAGTCTGTACTGGTTTTACCAGGCTCATTAAAACGCCGGCCACCATTATCTTCCTCATTTCTTCCCTTACTCAAGCTGTTTCGGCGCAAAAGCAGCACTGGTCACGTTTTCAATTAAACGCGCCTGGCATGTTCTCCCAAACTCCTTACTCCCCATCCCTACCCTTGAACGCTGGAACGCATCGGCCTAAACGCCGGCCACCAGAGACCTCATCATTGTACCGCGGTGGCTCAGGTTCTGGTTTTGCTCATTATGGTTTTCGCAGGCTCTAAACGCCTGGCTCAACAGCAATCTCTCATTGCTCTTCGCAACTCCTATCCCCATCCCTCGCAGTGAACGCTGGAACGCAGTGGACTGGCCTGGACCCCTCATCATTGTACCGCGGCACTGGTCAGTCTGTACTGGTTTTCCAGGATCATTAAACGCCGGCCACCAGACATTATCTCCCTCATTTCTCGCAACTCCTTACTCCCCATCCCTCGCAGTGAACGCTGGAACGCAGTGGATCTGGCCTGGACCCCTCATCATTGTACCGCGGCACTGTCGTCTGTACTGGTTTTTTCAGGCTCATTAAACGCCGGCCACCAGACATTATCTCCCTCATTTCTCGCAAACTCCTTGCCCCCATCCCTCGCAGTGAATCGCTGGAACGCAGTGGACCTGGCCTGGACCCTCATCATTTGTACCAAGGCACTGTCATCTGTACTGGTTTTCAGGCTCATTAAACGCCGGCCACCAGACATTATCTCCCTCATTTCTCGCAACTCCTTACTCCCCATCCCTCGCAGTGAACGCTGGAACGCAGTGGACCTGGCCTGGACCCCTCATCATTGTACCTGCGGCACTGTCAGTCTGTACTGGTTTTTTTCAGCTCATTAAACGCCCGGCCACCAGACCTTATCTCCCTCATTTCTCGCAACTCCTTACTCCCCACCCTCGCAGTGAACGCAGTTGGAACGCAGTGGACCTGGCCTGGACCCTCTCATCATTGTACCGCGGCACTGTCAGTCTGGTACTGGTTTTCAGGGCTCATTAAACGCCGGCCACCAGACCATTATCTCCCTCATTTCTCGCAACTCCTTACTCCATCCCTCGCAGTGAACGCTTGAACGCAGTGGAATGGACCTGGCCTGGACCCTCTCATCATTGATACCGCGGCAACTGTCAGTCTGTACTGGTTTTTCAGGCAGGATCATTAAAACGCCGGCCACCAACCTTATCTCCCTCATTTCTCGCAACTCCTTACTCCCATCCCTCGCAGTGAACGCTGGAACGCAGTGACCTGGCCTGGACCCCTCATCATCTCCGCGGCACTGTCAGTCTGTACTGGTTTCAGGACCACTCATTAACCGCCGGCCTCCAGACCGTTACTCTCCCTCATTTCTCCCAACGTTTCCTTACTCCCTAGGTGATGATAGCACCCTCGCAGTGAGACAGGTGCTGCGTAACGCAGTGGACCTGCCTGGACCCTCCAGGTTTGTACCGCTGGCACTGGTCAGTCTGTACTGGTTTTCAGGCTCATTAAACGCCGGCCACCAGACCTTATCTCCCTCATTTCTTCGCAACTCTTACTCCCATCCCTCGCAGTGAACGCTGGGAACGCAGTGGACTGGCTGGACCTCATCATTGTAACGCGGCACTGTCAGTGACTGTACTGGTTTTCAGGCTTCATTAAACGCCGGCCACCAGACATTATCTCCCTTCATTTCTGCAATCCTTACTCCCATCCTCGCAGTGAACGCTGGAAACCGCAGTGGATGGACCTCATCATTGTACCGCGGCACTGTTAGTCTGTACTGGTTTTCAGGCTCATTAAACGCCGGCCACCAGACATTATCTCCCTCATTTCTCCAACTCCTTACTCCCCATCCTCGCAGTGAACGCTGGAACGCAGTGACCTGGCCTGGACCCTCGGGCCCTCATCATTGTACCGCGGCACTGTCAGTCTGTACTGGTTTTCAGGCTCATTATAACGCGCGGCGCACTCAGACCTTATCTCCCCCATTTCTCGCAACTCCTTACCTTCCCCATCCTCCAGTGAACGCTGGATATCGCTGTGGGACCTGGCCTGGACCCCTCATCATATGTACGCGGCACTGTCAAAGTCTGTACTGGTTTTCAGGCTCATTAAACGGCCGGCCACCAGACCTTATCTCCCTCTATTTTTCTCGCAACTCCTTACTTCCCATCCTCGCAGTGAACGCTGGAACGCAGTGGACCTGGCCTGGACCCATCATCATTGTACGAGGCGCGGCACTGTCAGTCTGTACTGGTTTTTCAGGCTCATTAAAACGCCCGGCCACCAGACATTATCTCCCTCATTTCTCGCAACTCCTTACTCCCCATTCCCTCGCAGTGAACGCTGGAAGCAGTGGAATCTGGCCTGGGACCCTCATCATTGTACCGCGGCACTGTCAGTCTGTACTGGTTTTCAGGCTCATTAAACGCCGGCCACCAGACCTTATCTCCCTCATTTTCTCGCAACTGCTTACTCCCATCCCTCGCAGTGAACGCTGGAACGCAGTGGACCTGGCCTGGACCCACATCATTGTACCGGCGGCACTGTCAGTCTGTACTGGTTTTTAAGGCTCATTAAACGCCGGCCACCAGACCTTATCATCCCTCATTTTCTCGCAACTCCTTACTCCCATCCCTCGCAGTGAACGCTGGAACGCAGTGGACCTGGCCTGGACCCCTCATCATCTGTACCGCGGCACTGTCAGTCTGTACTGGTTTTCAGGCTCATTAAACGCCGGCCACCAGACTTATCTCCCCTCATTTTCTCGCAACTCTTACTCCCCATCCCTCGCAGTGAACGCTGGAACGCAGTGGACCTGGCCTGGACTCCCTCATCATTGTACCGCGGCGCTGCCAGTCTTACAAAATTATTCGCACAGTCAATCCCCCACACTTCTTCAGGATTTGTGAAATTTCCGCATCACGCCTGAAGACGTTGATTTGCCGTGGAGCTCGTACCTCGCTCCCGTTGATTTGCACCTCCCTATTTTCTGCTCTTCTCCTTCCCCCCCTTTTCCGGCACCTCCTATTTAGACCTTCTAAGGTATGCTTAGGTATATGCTTCCTTTTGTGGTCAAAGGTTTCTTTTCAACTTCTTCTTTTCTCCAACCTCTTATTGCCTTGCCCACAGCCTAACCTCCTCCTACACACAATTCCTCTTATTACCAGATATACCGGGCCTCTATCCACACCTCACACGCCAAACACTTCCCCCCCTCCCCCACACATATCACAACACACACACCTTTTTATCACCCATACCACAATCTCACTCCCCACCACACCGCCCATAACCCCACACTCACCCCCTATCACAGCAATAAACGTTCTCTCTTACAGTACACCACCAACCTTCACATTGCACCCCTCACCCCACCCCACCACCACAACATTGGCTAAGGGCGTGCAAGTCGCTAGACCGGTCTGGGCCAGTAAATCACCCACCTCCTAACACACACACACACTCACACCTTCCCTTCACCACCTAACCCACACTCACTCCCACCCACCAACACACATAACCACACTCTCCCCCAGGATCATACACAACCACACAACACCACCCTCCTTACAGCTTACCACCCACCCATACCTCCACAAACACACCCCCCACCCCATACCACCACACCACCCTGGTCTGGGCGTGAAATTCGCCTAGATCGACCGGTCTGGGCGTGAAAATCGCCAGACACAGTTCCACGGGAGATTGCTCTTATCCTTCTTGCCGAGGTTTACCTTAGCGGTTAGGGGGCGGCAGTTAGATCGCAGGACACGCAGGCTGAGTACAAATGTGGTGGGTTTCTAAATCCCTTGTGATCTACAGAAAACAATACCCCTTGCTGTATCGACCCTTACTTGCGAGAGTAGGAAGGGGTGGTGAGGTTCGATTCCTCAGTATTTTGGCGTCCTGGCCTAAGCAACCTTGTAGGGAAGTACTGTCGGATTTCTGCCCTCGTGGTGGTTCTCTGTTATGTCTCCTTGATTCCGCCTCTACGACCATGGCAGGGAGCTTGTCTGCCGTGGTCAGCAGGGGTAGTGGTGAATGTTCGTTTTGGTCGTGATTGGTATTCTCACCAACCTAAAGTGCGCCTACTTTGCATATTGTAGGAGTGGCACCACCAATCGAACTGAATCTCCGTGTCGCTGGTTTGTGTCCGAGAGACCCACCTCCTTGGGGTGAAAATCCTTTCACAGGAATTCTGCACACAGGTGCATTTCTCTCGCCCGATGCAATTTCTTTCCTGGCACGTAACCTCAACATAGCCAAGGCTAAGGCATTAGTCAGCAACTTCTCACGTCGGCTTGGCAAGCAACTCCTTGCTCCAATGCTCAAAGCTCTACACTATCCTTGATTCACATTTTGGGGATTCATCTTCCTTCTATTCCACACCTTTCCGTTCCATCACCCCCAGTCCACATGAAACGCTTATCCAGCCTCAGGGCACCCCAGCATCACTCCTTTCTTGTGGCTGACTGTCTTCAATGATAGGAGTCAACATAGGGATGGAGTAATGCTCGGCGACTGTTTGTAGTGCTGATTCCTCCTTTGGACTGTATCGTCCAAACTCACATCAACCAGGCTAACCAGGATCTCTGCTCACATCCCTCCCTCGTCCCTCCCCCTAGTTATGTCGCCTTGCAGAAGGT
Organism: Microglena sp. YARC; assembly: GCA_022414725.1. NCBI lineage: Eukaryota > Viridiplantae > Chlorophyta > Chlorophyceae > Chlamydomonadales > Chlamydomonadaceae > Microglena > Microglena sp. YARC. The sequence goes on from CM039464.1 coordinate 44,001,222, forward strand.
GTCTATGGCGATGGCCTAATCATCAGAGGAGATGGACCTTGCCATCCGCTCTGCTTCTCGAGGCTCCAGCCAGGTATGAGGGACTTCCTTTGAAGTCTACAATGCGTTCCATGAAGAATTGTCCCCGATCCTTCAAGGGTTTTCACTCTGCGCCTTCCAAATCAAGTTACTCGGCCCCCTAGACCCTCCTTCAGGGAACATCTGCCTCTCCAAAGACTGGTCAAATCCCCAAGACTCCTCGCAGGTTACCGTCCTATCACCCTTCTCATTGGTTTGCGACCTTAAGCTGATCTTTTGATCATGACTCACCGGCTGCAACGCCACTGGAATATCTATTGACGTCACTCCAAATCAGCTTTCTCCCGTGGCAGAGACATCACATGACAACATCCGCTATGACCTAGGCTTGGCTGCGCGCTTGAAAGAGCTTGGCTTACCAGGCTGGTTGATTGCATTCTGACTCACTAAGTTTAAGGGGGCTTATGATTCTAGGGTCAACAGGGGATGGCTCCTAAAGACAATGTCAGCCATTTGCTTAGGATTGAGCATAGGTGTGCGTTGGGGCATCACGTGGCGACTGTCAGTAGCCCAAAGCGCATATCCTCACTCGTGAATGGCAGCTCTACGCCGAGTGCAGTCTCAACGGTTTAGTCTTTCACTTAGGCACTATTTAATTTTCGCCTGTGATGGTCCTTCCCCAACATTCCTAGGCTTCCATTCCTAGGGTGGGGCGATCTTAAGCTGTAGTTACAATTGGTCATCATCTCTTTTTTTTTTCTTTTTTTTTTTACAAAAGGGGGGAACCAGGAAACCGGCGCAACTGATAAAACCTAGCCCTTTGTGACATGACGAGGAGAAAAGACCAAAGAAAAAGAAAGAACGGCTAAGGGACAGCTAAGGGACGGACACCACCTGGGCGACGTAAGGGACAAAGGAGGACGGGAACAGAAGACAAACAAACGCAGAGAGGAAGGAAGAAAGCCAAAAAACAGGAAGCCAAAGAGAAGGGGCTAGGACTACCAAGAAAAAAGACCTATGAAGGGGGGGCCATATTAGGATTGCAACCTCTAACCGTCACTTTTGCAGGGGCCCCTGGATCAGAAGACTGAAAGAGGAGATCGCAAATTTAAGGGGTAGAGGACTAAAAAGGAAAACTATTGCGAGAAACTAAGAGAAAAAAGCGGGGGGATGGGAGGGGTGGTCGGGGGTGGGGGGGGGGGACTAAGGAGGCAACTAAAGGGGGAAACTAAGGAGGCGGCCTTCCACTATATAAGGGTGGAACTGAAGTAGGGGAAGCAAACTAAGGGAGAAACTTTAAAACAAGCCAAAAGCAGGGAGGCAAACCAGAAAAGAAGAAAGAACTGGAGAGCAAAGCGAAAACCTAAAAGACTAGTCTGGGCATGTACAACAGGAATGAAGACAGAGACAGTGATCAAGATCTAGATCTGATCTGGATCTTAGCGCAGATCTGGACCTTGATCTTGGTCCAGATCTAGCCCTAGATCTGGAACGTTGTTCGTGTGCTGTGTATATCCAATCTGGAACCTGATCCTGATCTGGGGCAGGGTTTGATCTTAGTTTTGTTGGGCTTTGGCTCGATCTAGGTCAGGTTCAAGATCGGGGCTAGAGCTGGGGCTTGGGATGGACCTAAGTTCAGGGTCTTGATCAGGGTCTAGAGCTCAGGAATGGGCGGGGTCTGGGTCAGGGTCTAGAGCAAGGTCTAGATCCGGGTTAATGGGCTGGAATCTGGGTCAGGGTCTAGATCAGGTCTAGAACTAGGGCTTGGGGGCTGGGTCTGGGAGTGGGTCTGGGATTGGTTAGGGAGCGCTGGGGCCATTGGGGATTGTCATTTCCATGGTGCGGGTATCAGGCGCCTGGTCACCGGGAGTGACACAATCATGGTGCAAAAGATCGGGGGGGTGGCCCATACAAGCTTGCAAAGGAAGCCACTGTGAAGAGAGCAATCTAGGCCACGCCACCAATCTTGACAGAAGGCGCCATTATCAAGGTGTCGAAGATCCGGTCTGGGGGGTGCGCATCCAGTCCCTGGCGATGGCTTGGTGAAGGTGGCCAAGGGCAAGGCAGATAGCCTTGTGGTGAAGGGGCTCAGAATGGTCCAGTCTGTCAGCCCGGGACGAACGGACCTGCCATATCGCGCCCTGCAAGCAATCAGGGCTGGAGCAGACTTTGGAGGGGGGGTCGTCTTGGTTGACCCGTTGGAAGCGTCCTCGTACATGAGCAAGGAACGCATTGCAGCCCAGGGTGCCATGAAGCCAGCTCCGGCAAGTTAATGGGTTATAAAACGACGGTGAAGAGTCTTGTAGCGAGGCGTACCCACACCTGCGAAAAGCCTGCACGTAGAGGAGGGAGACTTGAGGTTCGTCTTGTCTTTGAGCAGTTCTCTCCGCTGGGCCTGGACGGGAGGGGCGGACACGTTGTAAGTCCACCCAAGCGTTCTGTGGGAGGTCTTCAGGGAGGGGACTGGAATAGGGGGTGACAACGAGCGCTTCTCTGTTGCGAGGCAATCCATCGGGATTCAAGACCACGGAGGCCTCGCAGGTCAGGGTTAGTGCTAAGGGTGAGTGTCCAAGGTGGAGGGGGGTAGAATGCTCCCCAGCCTGGGCCAAGCAGCACGTTCCTCGGTATAACCTGGCACAAAATGGTGGGAACTGGGGCTTGTTGCATGATATGTTGGTGAAGAAGGGCCTGCCGTGCTTGGCGCACAGAGAGTTCAAGAAGGTTCACCTAGTATCATTCATGGAGGTGGAGACCCATGTTGTTGGGTCCAGTTGGGAGGTCCTCCAAAGACCAACCAGCCATGGTTCCAAGAGCTCTTGCCTCTGGTGGGGGGGGAGGCCTTGCTGGATCAGCTGCTCCTCAAAGTCTGCCCGTAACCATGCTTCTCGAGGTTTCTTGCGTAGGGTGATGAGGGCAGCTTGGGGGTGTCCTTGGGGGGGAAGGGCAGGAAAGGGTGAGAGGGTGTAACCGGCCAGAGGGCCAGACCTCCCAAAGACCGGTCCTCTCCAGTGAGGGGATCTGGCCCTCTGCAAGGGGACCAGCAGGGGCCACAAGCGGGAAGAGCTTCCATTTGGGGAGGTGGAAGTTCAGGAAGGAGGACAGCATCCCGCCAGGGGTCTGGCAGAGAGGAGAGGATGAAGTCAAGGTCTTGGACAGCAGCGGGAGGGAGGTGAGCTCGTTGTTGATGAGCTGAGCGGCAATGTCCTTGAGACGGTGCCACGAGAGTGCTTGGGAGGAGAGCACTTGGTTTGAGGTGATGGGCATGGACGGAAAAGGAGGGGTGTTGTTGAAGGTGGTTTCCAGAAGGATGGATTGGGGGCACTGCATGGGCGGAGGATAATTCTACGAATGTTCAGCAGGAGAAAAGCTCTGCACTTTCCGGGCCAAGTTGGTGATGATTGAGGCGATGTCCACAGAAGACGGGGCGGTAACCAGGGCATGGTATCCACTTGCCTGACCTGGAGAAAGGCGCACAGCCCGAGAAGTCTCGTGACGGTAGAGCTGCTGCCCGGGGGTGACCTGTGTAACTGAAGAGGAGCCATGTGGTCTTGGCCAGCATCAGCAAGCAGCCGAGTGGGGAAGCAAGATGGGGTACAAGCAAGCCCTGCCTCGATGAAAAAGCAAGGGACGGCTGTCCCGAAGCGGGGGGAAGATGTTAGAATATCAGTTAGCACAATTGCTTGTGATATTTGATGTCGGACTAGACTTCATGTCATGCTAATTAGGTAAAGGCAAAACGTTGCCCCCAGGGGTAATCGAACCTTGTCGAATCTCCGTATAGCTCATGGCGTTACACCACTGGAGCAGTAGTACTATGCTGTGCTGTGTTTTGTGAGTACGAGATAGCGCTGGTGGCCAACCGGTTGTTGCCGCCGATGGCCGGTTTAGGGATGCTTTGCGGTAGCTACTGAAGGAATCTACCGGTGGAATCTTCCAAAGTGCCTTCCGTAGATTCCCTCCCGAACAGTATAAAGGGGAACTCACGAGAGCAGAGTACCACTTACTCTCTCTCTGGTCCCCAGGTAAGATTTACTGTTCTGCTGCATTACTGCGTCTCCTTGCTATGATCTTTGGTGCTCCAGAAAGCTGAGACTCGCGCGCATCTGTTCGCGGCGCATCTGACCGAGCGAATCTGTTCGCGCGCACCTGGACTGCGCGCATTGTGTTTCAAAGCTAGTTGTTTTAGCTTTGTTTGCAGCTCTCTCTTTCTCTCTGCTTTTGATACTCTGACACTTAGTCCTAATTGCTTTGCTTAGATATTGAAGGCTCTTTGCCTGCTTCTTGTACATTGCTGTTCACTTGTCAGTTTCTAAGGCATTCGCCTCTCTTTGTAGTTGTTTTATTTCTGATGTATAACCACTTACTCTCTCTCTGGTCCCAGCCTATTTATTTTTACAGGTTATGGCTCATCGGCTAAAGTGCTGGATTGCACCCCACTGCGGATTGAATTGGAGCTGGCTGGATTGCCCCTGCTTTTAGCTGGACTGCTTTGTTGTGCTGGACTGCACAGCCCCCTCTTCCTCAGCTCCTAGTACTGTGCTGGACTGCATAGTTGTCTGAAGCTGGACTGCTCCATCTTTTGCTGGACTGCAAACCCCCCTTTGCAACCTTCTCTACTCATCCATCTGCTTTACAATGGAGGACACAAGGGTCTCTATGCCCAAGTTGGATGACAACAATTATGGGGTCTGGAGTGTTAGGATGATGGCATGCCTTGCCTTGAAGAAGGTGTCCAAGGCTAATTTCAGAGGACACGGTGGACCCTGAGGATGATCTGCAAGCAAGATCCTTGCTGGTATTCAGGTGAAGGGATCACCTCCTGCCCTTCATCAAGAATGAGAAGTACTGCCAAGGGCATGTGGTTGAAGCTTGAGGAGCTGCACAAGAACAAGTCCAGGGCTCGCTTGAATCTGATGCGCCGAGAGCTGGCCGCAACTGAAAGAAGGAGCCCAAGGAGACTGTAGCCAAGTACACTGCCCGTTGGGAGTCACTCAGGGATAGCGCGCTTGCAGCAAGCAGGGGATACCACCTCTTCTGCTGACCTGATCAGCACTGTGTTGAATGGACTGCCTAAGGAGTTTGACACTGCAGTCCAAATCCTGGAGGCAGAGGACAACTGCGGAATGGATCTGAGTGATGTCCTTGGCCAGACTCTTGGATTGCTGAAGCAAGATGAGTAGGAAGGATGATCGTATTACTAGAGCTGAGGACCCACGGCTCTCTGCCTCTTTGCTGGACATACCGCGCGGCGGCACCACCCCCATCGCGTCCAGGTCAGGCTCGTCCTGGGTCAGACCACGGACCAGGGACAAAGAGGACCTGCTTACTACTGTGGTAACGCGGGGTCACATTGCAAAGGATTGTCGCAAGAAGAAATCTGACAAAAGCCTCCGGGAAGTATACTCCCAAGACCCACGCCGGGTAACAACGCCACAGTCGCCACCTGCCTTCACCTGCTCGGGTGGCACTGCTGCACTCACTGATGAGGGACCTTGCCCCCTTTGATTGGTGAAGTGACTTGGATGCTGGACTCAAGGTGGCTTTCCACAACATCACGGGGGACCGCGATCTGCTTGTGAACATCAGACACCTGGATACACCACTCCAATTTAGGTTTGCTGACGGAGACATCCGGGCAGAGTACCGCTGGCGACGTCTTCCTGGAATCTGTAAATGGAGAAGAGTATGTTCAGCTGCAGAATGTCCCCGCCCCATTATGTCCCTGCATCCTGCCAGAAATCTGATGCTCCCCCCTCAAGCGTTAAAATGCGGAACGGAGCTCAGATAGAATACTGGGACGACACACGTTGTATCATTTGCCAAAGAAATGATGTGCGCATTGAAGCGGTTTGCATCAACGGCGTGTATGAGGTGGAGGGATGGTGCCGAGGCAGACATGCCCAGTTGCTCCTCTTTTTACTGACGGTACTGTTGTGCGCTGCAGTTGAGAGCCGGAGCTTTGGCATGCCAGGTTTTGGTCATCTGGGGATGACAAACTTTGGCCACTCTGCAGGCCAAGCAGATGGTACATCGGCATGAAGGTAGAAGCTGAGGCATTCAAGGACTTCAAGGATCCCTGCGAGGCTTGCGTGGCTGTCGAAGCATACCCCGCGATCCTTTTTCCTGCCAGTAAGTCAGCACCTGTGAAGGGATTGCTTCATGTGGACCTATGTGTCCTATCACACCTGCCTCTCTAGGGCAGAGCAAGTACTTCCTGGGTGTGTTTGGAGGACCCTCCAGGTACAGCTTTTGTCATCATGCTGAAGACCAAGGACCAGGCATAAACAAGCAGCAGCCCTGCATGAACCTCATTTCTCATGCTGCAGACTCACAACATGGCATCACTGTCAAGATAGTGGCGCTCGCGACAGAGGAGGAGAATTCTGCAATGGTGAACTCGCTGCCTTCTTTGCTTCCAGAGGGATTGTCCATCAAACCACAGCCCCTTACAGCCTCCTGAGAGCAATTTGGCGCCGGCGGTAGCGTTTGAACAGGACCCTAATGGAAAAGGTTAAAACTAGGTGGCCCTCCTGCCTTCACAGTGGTGCCCCCTTCTACCTTTGGGCTGAGGGCCTACAGACAGCTAAACACCTTAAGGAATGCCTCCCCAGTCAGTGGCCGGGAGCTTACGCCTCACCAGCTGCTGACAGGGTCAGTCCCAGAAGTATGCCCACTTCAAGATTTTTGGGGTGCAACCTGGCTTTGCCCATGTGTGCCCAAGCTGAAGCGGCGCAAGCTGGATGCTGTAAGCAGACTAGGTGTCCTTCATTGGGTACGAGGCCAACTCCAAGGCATTACCGGATCCTGGATCAGACGGCAAGAACGACTGTGCGTGTGGCTCGAGATGTTTACCACTTACTCTCTCTCTGGTCCCCAGCCCCTATTTATTTTACAGAAGAGGTGTCCCTGGGACGTGGTGATTTCCTCCTCCTGCAGGCTAGAGGTTGCAACAAAGGGCATTGAGAGAAGATTGCAAAAAAAACTGCTGGCGGAGAGGCGCTGGTGGTGATGCAAAGTTTAGCCTGGAAGATGAACTTGGAAAGCCCAAGCCATTGCATAGCACATGCGCGCCCTTCCAATAACATTTGAGATTGCGTGAGAGCCATGGAGCTGCTGCCCTGAGAATGCTATGGGGCATGTGCTTGGTAGGCTGCAGCCTTGCAAAGGGCAGTGTCTGCACCGAACGGCACGCCCAGCAATCTGTGAGAGTGTGTCCTGGGGGATGGAGGTGGTAACCAGTCAAGTGATGGGTGCCAAGGGCGGGGTCCAGATCTGCAGGGAGGGGTATGTCTGGGGAAGTTCAAGAAGCAGAAGACGGGGTCTTGGGAAACAGACTGGGCGGGTAAGCCAGCCGAATTGGCTAAGACGTATGTCTCCTGATGATAGGCCCATCTGTGGCTGGGTTGAGGACAAAGTGCTTGCCATCGTCCAGCAAAGGAGAGGGTGGCAGGGGCCAAACTCTCCTGAGGGAAGACGGAAGGATTGCAGAGTTCCACAAGATTCAGTTGGTTATTGTGAGGTGATGAAGGGCTCAAAAGATGATGACCATTGATTACAGCTCAAGGCCCCACCCTGGAGGGAAGCCGGAAGTGTTGGGGAAGGAGGGTAGTGAAGAAACCGTTGAGACGCACTCGCGTAGAGCTGCCATTTCATGAGGATATCGACCAGCGCGTGATGCCCCGCACTAATTGAATCCCATGGCTGACATTGTCTTTAGGAGCCATCCCTGTTGACAGAATCATAAGCTTTAGTGAGGTCCAGAATGCAGCAACCAGCCTGGTAAGATCCAAGCTCTTTCAAGCGCGCAGCCCCAAGCCTTAGGTCATAGCGGATGTTGTCACTGATGTCTCTGCCACGGAGGAAAGCTGATTGAGTGAACGTCAATGAGATATTCCAGGGGCGTTGCAGCCGGGTGAGCCATGATCCAAAAGGATCAGCTTAAGGTCGCAATTGAAGAAGGGTGATCAGGACGGTAAAACCTGCGAGGGAGTCTTGGGGGATTGACCAGTCTTTGTGGAGAAAGGCAGATGGTTTCCTGAAGGAGGGGGTGCTAGGGGGGCCGAGTTAACTTTGGTCTTGGAAGGCAGAAGTTGAAAACCCTTTAAGGATCGGGGACAGTTTCTTCATGGAGCGCAATTGTAGACTTCAAAGGGAAGTCCGTCATAACCTGGGCTGGGAGCCTCGAGAAGCAGAGCGGATGGCAAGGTCCATCTTCCTCTGATGTGATTAGGCCATCGCCATTGACACCTTCTGCAAGGGCGGCATAACTAGGGGGGAGGGACGAGGGAGGGATGTGAGCAGAAGATCCTGGGTTAGCCTGGTTGATGTGAGGGTTTTTTGGACGATACAGTCCAAAGGAGGAATCAGCACTATAAAAGTCCCCGAGCATACTCCAGTCCTATGTTGACTCCTATCATTGAAGAGAGGGTCAGCCACAGAAAGGGGGTGATTGCTGGGGGTGGCCCCTGGAGGCTGGATAAGCTTTGAAAATGTGGACTGGGGGGTGAGGGGAACGGGAAAGGTGGTGGGAAGTAGAAGGAAGATGAATCCCCAAAAGTGTGCTCAAGGATAGGTAGAGCTTTGAGCATTGGAGCAAGGAGTTGCTGCCCAAGCGAGTGTTGCTGCTAATGCCTTAGCCTTGGCTATGTTGAGGCGTGCAGGAAAGAAATTGCCATCGGGGGAGAAATGCACCTGTGAGAATTCCTGCCGGGCGTCGTCCTCTGCTAAGCGGGCGGCACGCTGGCGGGCACGGCGATGCTTCTTGTAAATGGCCCAACTGCTTGTGCGAAATAACTTCCTTCATGTTATCCCATTTTGTGAAGAAAATGTCTGAATCGGGTAAAGAGGTTTAGGAGGGAGGGATTGTTGAAGCGATGATGTTCTTGAGCTCATCACAGCTTCTGGAATGTTGAGGAGGAGGAGGGGGGAAACCCTTGCAGCCCTTGGCCCTTGGGTGGAGCGTGGCCTAGGAAGGAGAGGGTTATAAACACGGAGTGCCCCCTGCATTGCGACTCATGGGGTCAATATTGAGTCTGTTGAGGAGGGTAGACCGCATCGAGGGGTCAAGAATGCAGTTGAAATCACCACAACGAGAAGGAGCGCGTCCGTCAGTTGGGAAGGTTGGGACGCACCGCAGTTGAAAAAGAAGTCTGGGAGGTGGTTTGAAGAAGGTCCTCGGGTGATGAGGGTTGACCTTACTTCAGTGAGCACTGCCATATCCACTCGCGTTTTCTCGAAGCCAAGAAATGTGCTCAAAGAGTTTAAGGGGTGTGTAAGTCCTTGCGCGTTGGTGCAGACAAAGGTACTCCTAGGAGGGGCATGCTGTTGCATTCATTCGTGTTCCCTTCCTCTGGTGTGATCCCGGCTTGTGTTGCCTGCGATACTATTTAAGCGTGCAAGATTTGCGGGTTGACCTAGGGGGACATTTCAGAGAGAGAGGTGCTGGGAAGAGAGACTGCCCACCAGGGCTGTTGGTCTTCTGGGACTGGTTCGAGTTCTCTTGCGAGAGTGGACAGCCTGTTTGAAAGAGGGACGGCCTGTAAGGGGTGAACGGCCTGAAAGAGAGGAGGTGGCACGGTGAGGGGGGGAAGCCTTGAAGCGGGGAAGGTTGCCTGTAGAGGGGGAGGGGCTGAGCGCCACCAATTGTGCGTTGTCAGCACGTGAAGTGGAAGAGGGGGTGGCAGGAAGAGTTAAGAGAAGGGGAAGAAGGAGCAGTGGAACGGGGGAGGTGGGATCTGGGGGGTGTATGCTCCAGGGCCGAGGTGGATGCCCAGGCTGGAAGAAGAAAGCGAGGGATAGATGAGGGAGAGGGAGGAGTAGGGAGGAGCAGGGGGGCCAAGTCTCTGCGGTGGGGATGGAGGGGGAGGGAAGAGAAGAAGGGGAGGGGTATGAGAGGGATATAAAAGGGTTCGGAGAACTCTTCGTTGTCATCGCTGTCACTATCAATAATAGGTTGGATGTCAAATCGAAAAGGGGGGCTGGGCTGCAGTCGCCCCCTGCAAGCTGGGACACGAGGAGTTTTTTGTCCTGTAAGTGAAACCAAGTTCGTGATGCATGTGAAGTTGGAAGGAGTGCGCACAAGGTGTGTCCCAATAAGGGGGGCCCTCAGGGTCCCCGCCCCCCCCAAAGGGATTGAGAACAAATGGGGCAGCAAAGCGGGATCATGCTGGGTGTTTGATAGAGTGTCCAGATTCGCTGGTGGCTGGAGGGTGGTGGGTGATGCGGGAGAGAGTAAGGAAGGGGTGTGGGAAGGGACGTCGGGTGCCAGTGGGGGGCTGGGAGGAAGAGGGAGGGACAGGAGAGGGAGGGAGGTGAAAAGGAAGGGGACAGGGATGGGCAGGAAAGGAGTCTGGTTTGCCCTTTGAGATGGCGGCAGCACCAAGCAGCAGCTGCTGCATCAGAGATGGGTTCGGGGGTTGGGGAGCGATGGGTCTGCGAGGAGAACAGGGGCGGCGGAGATAGGGGGAGTTGAGCTGGGGGTAGACGGAGACTCTGGGATGAGATGAGTTAAAGGGGGCTGGGAGAGGGGGATGAGGATAAGGGGGGGGAGCGATGGAGAGGAAGGAATCTTGGACAGGGGAAGATGGAGACTCTGCTAGTGCAGAGTTAGAGGGGAGCGAAGAGGGGGGGGAGGATGCTATAGAAGATGTGTGTGGGGTACCAAAGCTTGTTGCTGTGGGTGTCAACACTGAGTCTGCTACTGGTGGTGTCAAAAACATCTGCTGCTGTAGGAAGATCCGATTCTCTACCGGTGGCCAAAAAGCTGGTGTAAGCCAGTGCAGGTGTTAAAGCAAGTGATGCTGATACTGTAGCCAATGCAGCGGGTGCTAAAAAGCCGAGACCGATGTTGCTGTCGTTGGTGGCTGAACCAAGGCTCCTACTGCAGGTGCCTCTGCTAGTGCAGCTTGGTTTTGTAATGGAGTCAATTTTTTTTTTTTTTTTTTTGAGCCTGTTTAGCTACTGATGCTGATGCTGTTGCTGGAGCTGAGGTTGATGCTGCTGAGGGAGGTTTGAGCTGATGCTGAAGCTGCTAATCCTGATGCTGGTGCTGAGGTTGCTGAGGGTGCTTGATGGTGATAGCACTGTTGATGATGCTGATGCTAAATGCTAAGTGTTGCTTGGTTCTGATGCTGATGCTGAGGCTGAAAGAGCTGGAGCTGATGCTAGAACTAATACACGTTGCTAATGTTGATGCTGTCTTGAGGCTGAGACTGAGGCTAAGGCTGAGGCTTGCTGATGCCGAGGGATGAGAGAGCTGGAGCTGATGCTAGCTGATACTGATGCTGATGGCTGATTGCTGACGCTTGAGGCTTTTTTTGAGGCTGTGGCTGAGGCTGTGGCTGAGGCTGAGGCCTGAGGCTGAGGCTGAGGCTGAGGCTGAGCTGCTGCTTGATGTTGGTACTGCTGAAGCCGGAAACAGAATCTTGGAGTGGGAAGGTTGCAACTGATGTTAGTTGTGAATCTAATGGTGGTTGTTTTTGCTCTTGATGGGCAGATGCTGGTACAGAAGCGTGAGAAGGAGCTGATGCTGAAGAAGTTGCTTGAGAGTGTGTGCTGCTTCTGGTGCTGTAGCTGCGGCTTAGATCTTATTCTGTACCTGGGTGATTGTGGGATGAGCTGCCCTGTGGAAATCTGAAGTGGAGTATGAAACTTGTGGCTTCATCTTGGAGAAGGGGGTGCGGGTGAAGTTCTGCTCAGTGTTGGCCGGTGCTGTCGATGGGGGCTGCTGAAGTCACTGGGTCGTGTGTGTGGTCTCCGACAGGAGAAGGCTTGAAAAAGATTGTAACCTGGGGCGAGCTCTGAGGGAACCGGCATGGAGGAGGCCTCAGTAGAGGAAAAAACATGTAGGTGCTGTTGGGAGAGGGGGATGGTGTGGTGGACCATGTTGAGAAGGAGGGTGGGGGTGAGAGTGCTGTGGACTGGACGGTGGGAGGGACAGGGGAAATGGAGAGAATGAGGAAGGGGTACATAGTTTTTCGGGGGGCCCGATGGGTTTCATGTTGGAAGAAGGGGAAGGGAGGAAGGGGAGAGGGGAAGGGGGAGGAGGAGGAGGAGGGGAAGTAAGGGGAGGGTAGAAGCAGAAGGGCTTTTCTGGAAAGAAGTGAGAGGGGATGTGGTGGGAGAGGTGGGAACGAGCAGAAATGGAAGGGGAGAGGGGAAAGAGAGAGGATCTTGATCCAAGAAAGGTGCTGAAGGGGGTCGACCAGGGAGGGAGAGGGAGGGGAGAAAGGGTGGCAGGCGGTGGAGGAAGGGGTCTTCTGGGGGTGGGATGATATCCACGATTGAAGACGGCAGCGTTGGCGTCACGCCAAGACTGTAACGGAGGATAATGACTGCCCCGGATGGGAGCAAGGGGGAAGTTGGAAAGGTGGGCAGGAATTTGTCTTGTAGCCGGCCGCTTGAAAGGATGGCCTCAGGAAGGGCCAATGCGTGCGCATGTGAGGGTACGCTTCGGAGAAGAATTTAAGGCGGGGCGGTGTGAAGAGGGGGGGAGAGGGGGAGGAGCAGAGGATAGGGGGATGAAGGATTCTGTCCGCTGTCCCCACTCCACAGTGGAAGTTGCCAGAATGAGATAGCCGCCTGGAAAGGTCAGCATAATATTTGGCCAGTGGGTGCAAGGACGTGCACCAATAAGCTTTTGCATGGGACCCGCATCGGCCCCATTGGCGGCATACCATGGAGAAGGGGGTGAAAGTACTGGAGGAGGAAGGTGAGAAAGGCTGGCAGCTCTTGGGGCTCAACTGCTGCTTTACCTACTTCCAGCTTCAAGAAGGTGTGCGGGCATGGAAAGGAATGTGCGAGACTTGGGAGCTGGTCCCCCCCAAATCCATGGGGCTTTGCCTGTAGAGTTTCTGGGGGATGTCTCGCACATCAGTGGTCCCATTGGATCTTCTAAGCATGTTCTGAGCCTTGGGGGGAAGCTGCATGGGCTGTCAGAGAGAAGGAACAGAAGAGGCCATGATAGCTGAAAAGGGGCTGGGAGAAAAGTATACCAGGTGTTAGGATTGACTCCCATGCAAAAAGAAGGAAGGGCTTGAAAGTGTGTGGGGAAACTCGGAGTGTCAGACCAGGCTGGCTGAGACACTGCTGCTATTGCAGGGCTGAAAGGGGGGAAGCAGAGAGTATCAAGAAGGGAAAAAATTCGCACACTGAGCGGCTTGAAGAGCTTCAAGACGAGCAAACAAGAACCACTGGTCTCCACCTAACGTATTGAGGGAAGAGTGAGAAAAAAGGCTGTCGAAGTTGAGGTCGGCCAGAGGAGTGAAAAAGTCGTCCAGGTGCAATGCCCGCACGCCCCGCAACGAATTGATGGTGGTTGCGAAGCTCAAGAAGCTGCGCGAAAGATGCGGGAAGCTGAAAAATATCGGAGTTTGAGAAAGTTGGAGGTGCTGAAAGGTGCTGAAAGATGGCCAGAGGCTAAACAAGCGTGAGGGAAAGGTGTCTCCCCAACATATCATATTTTTGACGTCTGGCGTTTTCGTAAAAAACGAGCCTCGATCAAAAGAAAAGGTATAGGCAGATGCGTCTCCTTGAGAGCTTCAAGACGAGCACAAGAAACACAGAAACGTATAGAGGGAAGAGAGCGAGAGAAAGGCTGTCGAAGTTTTTAAGATATGGCCAGTGGGAGTGAAAAGTCGCCCAAGTGCATGCCGCACGCCCCGCAACGAATTGAAGGTGGTTGCGAAGCTTCAAGAAGCTGCGCGAAAGATGCGAAAGCCGAAAAGGTCGGAGTTGAGAAAGTTGGAAAAAGTCGGCTGATAAAAAAAAAGGTCGGGCTGATAAAAAAAAGGATGATGCCTTCAGTTTTTTTTTTCTTTTCTCGGCCGCCACCCACTTCCTCCTTCCTCTCAAGAATCCTCCATCTCCTCCCTCTCATCCTGCTCCTTCATGACAGCTGCTAGATACGCGCTAGTAGACGAAGATTTAAGGCGACAATTGAGCTGGAGGTCCTTTTTTCGCCCTAGCAATGTCTGCTCCCGCCGCGGCTTCTAACTTTGCTGCGAAGCTGCTTCGGCCAATTCGCTGAGCGACTGGCAATTTGCGGCTATGGGAGCTGCTCCAGTGTCCCATTTGAGTGTTACAGACGCTCTTTGCGGTCTAATCCGTAACTCTGCCCCCTCCAGAGTCAGCATAAGAGGTCAGCCTACTGGAGGGGCGGCAGGCTATTCTCTTCAAGTAATTTGGGACCACCCGCACCCCTCATCCTTAGTACTTCAGAAGCAGCTCTTCTGATTCTCCTTTCTACGAGCCCCACCCACTTCCTCCTTCCTACTCAGAATCCTTCCATCTCCTCCCTCTTCATCCTGCCCTGTTCATGTCAGCTGCTGAGGATACCTAGTAGACGAAGTTTAAGGCGACAATTTGGAGCTGGAGGTCCTTTTTTTCGCCCTAGCAATGTCTGCTCTCTCGTGTGGCGGGCCTTCTACTTTGCTGCGAAAGCTCTTCGGCCAATTCAGGCTGGAGCGACTGCAATTTCGCGGGCTATGGGAGCTGCTCAGTGCCCTATTTGAGTGTACAGCTTCTATGCGGCTAATCCGCTCTCTGCTCCTCCAGAGTCAGCATTAAGAGGTCAGCCTTAAGCGCCAGTTTGCAAATTTTTTCCCGAGCGTCTAATGGGGGGGAAAAGCCCTTTTTGGCCCTCCCAGGTGTCCCATTTGGGTGTTTAAACAGAACGCTTCATGCCGGTACCCCTTAAATTCCGTAACTCCTGCCCCTTTCCAGAAAGGTCAGCATAAGAAGGTCCCAAGCTACTGGAGGTGGGGGCCAATATGTGGCTCTCTAACACACAGAATATTGGGGAACCAGATCCCGACCCCAAATTCCTTTAGTAACTCCAGAAAGCAAAGCTCTCTCCGAATTTTCCCTTCCTACCGAGCCCCCACCCCCATTTTCCCTCTTCCC
>CM039464.1:44017140-44070945 GCA_022414725.1 Microglena sp. YARC
TCTGAACCTGACTTGGTCCAGAGTCTAGTCCTAGATCTGACGTTGTCGGTGCTACGTCCAAATCTGGAACCTGATCCTGATCTGGGCAGGGTTCTTGATCTGGCTTGGCTCGATCTGTAGGTCAGGTCAGATCGGGCCTAGAGCTGGGCTTGGCGGACCTAAGTCAGGGTCTAGATAGGTCTAGAAGCTCGGAATGGGCAGTGGTCTGGTAGGGTCAGCAGCAAGGTCTAGAAATCCGGGTGATGAGGGCAGCTTTGGGTGTCCTGGGAAGGAAGGAAGGGTGAGAGGTTGTAACCGGCCAGAGGGCCAAGACCTCCAAAGACGGTCCTCTCCTGTAAGGGGATTGGCCCCTCCGCAAGGGACCAGCA
Source organism: Microglena sp. YARC (assembly GCA_022414725.1). Classification (NCBI taxonomy): domain Eukaryota; kingdom Viridiplantae; phylum Chlorophyta; class Chlorophyceae; order Chlamydomonadales; family Chlamydomonadaceae; genus Microglena; species Microglena sp. YARC. Next base: position 44,017,509 of record CM039464.1, read on the forward strand.
GGGGCCAGACGGCGCGGAAAGAGCTTCCATGTGGAGATGGAAGTTCAGAAGAGGACAGGCATCCCGCCAGCTCAGGCAGAAGAGGAGAGGATGAAGTCAATGTCTTGGAAAGCAGCGGTGGAGGAGAGATCGTTGTTGATGAGCTAAATCGGATGTCCTTGAGACGGTCCCACGATGGAGTGCTTGGAGGAGAAGCACTTGTTGAGAGGTTGGGCATGGACGGGAAAGGAGTGTGTTGATTTTTTAATTTTATATTTAGCTGTGAAGGACTACACCCAGGAGGAGGGGTCTCCCGACACATCAGCGAACACGAGGATTCAATTCGTTATTGGCCACTCCACAATATGCAAAGTAGGCGCACTTGAAAGGTGGTTTCCAAGGATGCGATTTGCGGGCACTGCATGAGCGCGTGACGATAATTCTTAGGACAATGTTCAGCAGGAGAAAAGCCTCCGCACTTTCCCGGGCAAAGTTGGTGGTGATCGAGGCGATGGCCACAGAAGATGGGCGGTGACCAGTGCATGGTAATCCATTTGCCTGGAACCTGGAGGGAGGGCGCACAGCCTTTGAGATCCGTGACGGTAGAGCTGCTGCAGGGGTGAGCTGTGAACTTAGAGGAGCCATGTCGGTCTTGGCCAGCTTTTTTTTTTACAAGGGGGGAACCAGGAAAAAGGGCAACTGATAAAAACCTAGCCCTTTGTGACCAAGGAGATAAAGACAAAAGAAAAAGACAAGGAACAGCTAAGGGACAGCTAAGGGAACAAACACACCTGGCGACTTAAGGGTCAAAGGAGGACAGGACAGAAAGACAAACAAACAGAGAGGCAAGAAAGAAGTCCAAAACAGAAGCCTAAGAGAAGGGGCTAGGACTACTAAAAAAAAAAAGACCAGAAGGGGGGGGGCCAAAACATTGCAATCTCTAACAGTCACCGGATCAGAGACTGAAAGAGGAGATGCAAACGAAGCAGGGGACTAAAAGGAAAACTATGCGAGAAACTAAGAGAAAAAAGGGTTGAGGGAGAGGGGTGGAAGGGGGGGGGGGGGAACTTAAGGAAGCAACTGGGGGGGGAACTAGGAGGTAACTAAGGGTTGGAAACTGTTGAAATAGGGGAAGCAAACTAAGCGAGAAACTGCGCAAAACAGCCAAACCAGGGAGGCAACCTGAAACCAAGAAAAGAAGGAAAGACAACTGGAAGCAAAGCGAAAACTATAAGCGTTGCGGTACTGGGTAGTTAAACAACAGGAATGAAGACAGGGACAGTATTCAAGATCTAGATGTTATACTGGATCTTAGCGCAGATCTGGACCTGATCTCGGTTCCAGATTAGAACCCAGATTTGGAATGTGTCGTGAGCGTGTCCAAAATCTAGAAACCCCCATGATCCTGATCTGGGGCAGGGTCTTGCATCTTGGGCTTTTTTTTTTTTTTTTTTTTTTTTTGCTTGGGCTGATATAGGTTAGGGTCATTTTATCAGGGCCTAGAGCTGGGGCTTGGCCTGGTAGATCTAGGTCAGGGTCTAGATCAGGGTCTAAGCTGGGTCTTGGGCTGGGTCTGGGTCAGGGTCTAGAGCAGGGTCTAATCCGGGGAATGGGCTGGATCTGGGTCAGGGTCTAGATCAAGGGTCTAGATCTAGGGTGGGCTGGGTCTGGGATTGGGTCTGGGGATTGTATGGGAGCGCTGGCCATGGGGACTGTCATATTCCACCCGGTGCGGGTATCAGGCTCCTGGTCCACCGGGGGTGACCCCAATCATTTTTTTTCCATCATGCAGACATGCTTAGGCGCAAAAAAAGGACTTCCAGCTCCAATTGTCGCCTCAAGAGCTTTGTCTACTAGGTATCTCAGCAGCTTGAAATGAAGGAGCTAGGTATTCTCATGCAGTCTAATCGGCTACTCTGCCCCCTCCAAAGGTCAGCATAAGAGGCAGCCTACTGGAGGGGGCAGGCTATTTCTTTCAAGTTAATTCGGACCACCCAACCCCATCCTTAGTAACATTTAGAAAGCAAGCTCTCTCCTAATTCCCTTCTTCCCGAGCCCCACCCACTTTCCCCTGCCTCTCAGAACCCTCCATCTCCTCCCTCTCATCCCTGCTCCTTCATTCAGCTGGCTGAGATTAACCTAGTAGGACAAAGCTTTGAGGCGACAATTGGAGCTGGAGGTCCTTTTTTTGCCTAGCAATGTTGCTCTCCGGCCGCTCTTTTGACTTTGCCTGCCGAAGCTGCTTCGGCCAATTCGGCTGGAGCGACTTGCAATTTCGCGGGCTATGGGAGCTGCTCATGTGCCCCATTAGTGTTTCATAGGACGCTCATGCAGTATAATCCGCTACTCTGCCCCCTCCAAGGTCAGCATAAGAGGTCAGCCTACTGGAGGGGGGCAGGCTATTCTCTTCAAGTTAATTCGGACCACCCGAACCCCCATCCTTATACTTTATAGAAGCAGATCTCTCCTGATTCCCTTCTCCGAGCCCCAACCCACTCCTCCCTGCCACTCTCAGAATCCTCCATCTCCTCCCTCTTCATCCCTGCTCCTTCATTTCAGCTGCTGAAATACCATAGTAGACAAAGCTTTGAGCGGACAATTGGGAGCTGGAGGGTCCTTTTTTCGCTCGATTTTTAGTTTTTTTTTGGCCTTAGGCAGGTGTTGTGCTGCTAAGACTCTTTCCCTCTTTCTTGGAAACCATAGCGATACAGTTTGTCTTAGCTTTTTGCTGCTCTAAGGGCTGGATAGTAGTTTTTGGGGGTGGATCTGCTGCTCCTGCCCTGAAGACTTTTTTTTGTTTGCTTTTTCCTGGACCTGTTTATCAGTAGCATGCCCTGCTTTGGTCTTCTTCCTTACAGAGCTTGCTGGCCTGCATTGGAGAAGAAGTGGCATGCTACTTGACAGCTGAGTTGGCTCGCCGGTCTGCTGATGGAGTGATGCCCTGATGCGCTGGACTGTTATAGGAGTGATGCCCTGTACCGTGTTTTATCTTGCGTCTGCAGGTTCAGGAGGCTTACTTAGAAGCTACATAGTTTTTGTTACCTTGTTTCTGCTACCTTTGAACTGTAGGCATGCCGCGTTCTGGTCGTCTTTGCAGAGCTTGCTGATCTGCATGGGTGACCTAGCGACATGTTACTAAGAGTCTGTGCTGGTATGCTAAAGGAGTGATGCCCTGAAGCACTAGCCTGTTACAGGAGTGATGCCCTGCAGTGTTTTAATCTTAGATCAGCAAGACCTTCGGGTGCATGCCTTTCCTTCTTTTTCTGTGTTGCTCTTGGAGGTTACAGTGGTGTTTTGTTGGTTGGGGAGGAACAGGGTTGATTGGAGGTGGGGGTGGTGCTCAGAAGGCCCTTAGTCCTTTGTCCTCCTAGTAATTAGTTTGTGTCCCTCGTTCTTTTGTCCCCTAGTCTTTTCGTCTTTTGTCTTCGGATATTTTGTCTTAGCGGACTTTTGGTCCATGTCGCTCTAGTCTTCTTCTTTGGTTTTTTCTTCCTCGGGCACATAGGGCTAGGTTTTATCAGATGTTCTTTCCTGGTTCCTCCCTATGTAAAAAAAAAAAAAAAAAAAAAAAAGAATGCCTTGTGGTGAAGGGGCTCAGAATGGTCCAGTCTTTTTTTTTTTTTTTTTTTTTTTTTACAAAGGGGGGAACCAGGAAAAGGCGCAACTGATAAAAACTAGCCCTTTGTGACCAAGGAGAAAAGACCAAAGAAAAAGACAAGAACGGCTAAGGGACAGCTAAGGGACGGACACCACCTGGGCGACGTAAGGGACAAAGGAGGACGGGAACAGAAGAAAAACAAACCAGAGAGGCAAGGAAGAAGCCAAAAACAGGAAGCCCAAGAGAAGGGGCTAGGACTACTAAGAAAAAAGTCTGTCAGCCCGGGAAGAACGGACTTGCCATATCGTGCCCAAGGTGGTAAATTGCTGGAAGGACCACAACCGTAGGGTAGAGGGAGGAGGGGGTGTCCCGGGCCAAAGGGTGATGTCGTCACCGTTTTTTTTTTTTTTTTGTACAAAGGGCGGAACCAGGAAAAGGCGCAACTGATATAAAACCTAGCCCTTTGTGACCAAGGGCAGAAAAGACCAAAGAAAAAGACAAGAACGGCTAAGGGACAGCTAAGGGACGGACACCACCTGGGCGACGTAAGGGACAAAGGAGGACGGGAACAAAAGACAAACAAACCAGAGAGGCAAGGAAGAAGCCCAAAACAGGAAGCCCAAGAGAAGGGCTAGGACCACGAAGAAAAATCCTATGCGAGAAACTAAGAGAAAAAAGGGGGGAGGGGTGGGTTGGGGGGGGGGAACTCAGGAAGCAACTGGGGGGGAAACTAAGGAGGCAACTAAGGGTGGAAACTAAACTAGGGGAAGCAAACTAAGGAAGAAACTGCAAAAACAAGCCAAAAGCAGGGAGGAAACCAGAGAAGAAGAAAGACAACTGGAAGCAAAACGAAAATTTAAAAGACTGGTCTGGTCAGGAAAACAACAGGAGTGAGGACAGAGACAGTATCAAGATGTAGATCTTGATCTGGATCTTAGCGCAGATCTGGACCTTGATCTCGGTCCAGATCTAGATAGATAGATAGATAGATCTGGAACATTGTCGTGAGCTGTGTCCAAATCTGGAACCTGATCCTGATCTGAGGCAGGGTCTTGATCTTGGGCTGGGGCTGGATCTAGGTCAGGGTCAAGATCAGGGCCTAGAGCTGGGCCTTGAGCTGGTCCTAGGTCAGGGTCTAGATCATGGTCTAGAACTAAGGCTTGGTCCTAGGTCAGGGTCTAGATCATGGTCTTGAATCCGATGAGGAAGAAGGGGCAACGAGGTAGCACTGCCCACCGGTGAGGGTCTCCCAGGTGGAAAGGAGCCAGTCAATGACAGGGGCAATCCAAGAAAGCGTGAGACATGGTGTCAGCAGTGTGCAGCTGCAAGCAGTCAGGGCTGGAGCAGATTATGGAGGGGAGGTCGTCTTGGTTGATCCGTTGTAAGATCCACCCAAGCGTTCTGTGGGAGGTCTTCAGGGAAGGGGACTGGAATAGGGGTGACAACGAGCGCTCTCTCTGTTGCCGAGGCAATCCATCGGGATTCAAGACCACAGAGGCCTCGCAGGTCAGGGTTAGTGCATGCTAGGGTGAGTGTCCAAGGTGGAGGGGGGTAGAATGCTCCACAGCCTGGGCCAAGTAGCACGTTCCTCGGTATAACCTGGCACAAAATGGTGGGAACTGGGGCTTTGTTGCATGATATGTTGGTGAAGAAGGGTCTGCCGTGCATGGCGCACAGAGTGTTCAAGAAGGTTCACCTCAGTATCATCATGGAGGTGGAGACCCCAAGTTGTTGGGTCCAATTGGAGGTCCTCCCAAAGACCAACCAGCCATGGTTCCAAGAGCTCTTGCCTCTGGTGGGGGGGGAGGCCTTGCTGGATCAGCTGCTCCTCAAAGTCTGCCCGTAACCATGCTTCTCGAGGTTCTTGCGTAGGGTGATGAGGGCAGCTTGGGGGTGTCCCAGGGAGGGAATGGAAGGGAAGGAAGGGTGAGAGGGTGTAACCGGCCAGAGGGCCAGACCTCCCACTGACGGTCCTCTCCAGTGAGGGGATCTGGCCCCTCTGCAAGGGGACCAGCAGGGGCCACAGCGGGAAAGAGCATCCATTTGGGAGGTGGAAGTTCAGGAAGGAGGACAGCATCCTGCCAGGGGTCTGGCAGAGAGGAGAGGATGAAGTCAAGGTCTTGGACAGCAGCGGGAGGGAGGTGAGCTCGTTGTTGATGAGCTGAGCGGATGTCCTTGAGACGGTGCCACGATAGTGCTTGGGAGGAGAGCACTTGGTTTGAGAGGATGGGCATGGACACCCGAGGACCTTCTTCAACACCTCCCAGGCGCGGGGGCAATCTGGCCAGGCGCAAGATTTTTCTTTTGCCCTGGTACAGGGCACACTGAAGGCATCATCCTGATATTAAGCCCTCACTGCCCCATCACAGATCCCGTCCTAAGACCTATCCTAGGTCCAACAGGCCGCATTCTAGGCATCGATGCTTTCATTGGTGACTCCGTCATCACCATTTTGTGCGTCTATGCTTTGGCCCAAGCTGCTGACAGAGAAGACTTCTTTTTCAACTGCGTGCGTCCCAACCTTCCCATTGACGGACGCCTCCTTCTCGTTGTTGGTGATTTCAACTGCATTCTTGACCCCCTCGATGCGGTCTACCCTCCTCACAGTCTCAATATTGACCCCATGAGTCGCATGCAGGGGGCACCTCCCCTTGCAGACATCATGAATACCTACAGCCTACAAGACATCTGGAGGAACACGCACCCGACTGCCAAAGACTTCACACATTGGAGCATCCCAGCCTCATCGGGCGGTAGGCTTGACCGCTGGCTGGCTTCAGACTCCCTCCTAGCCCTCTTCACAGCCACTTCCTCCATTCTCCCTACCTCTGGCTTTATCTCTGACCACCGCCCTGTGTCTATAACCCTCTCCTTCTAGGCCACGCTCCACCCAAGGGCCAAGGTCTGCAAGGGTTCCCCCTCCTCCTCCTCAACATTCCAGAAGCTGTGATGAGCTCAAGAACATCATCGCTTCACAATCCCTCCTCTTAAACCTCTTACCCGATTCAGACATCGTCACAAAATGGGACAACATGAAGGAAGTTATTCGCACCAGCAGTTGGGCCATTTACAAGAAGCATCGCCATGCCCGCCAGCGTGCCGCCCGCTTAGCAGAGGACGACGCCCGGCAGGAATTCTCACAGGTGCATTTCTCCCCCAATGCAATTTCTTTCCTGGCACGCCTCAACATAGCCAAGGCTAAGGCATTAGCAGCAAACACTCGCTTTGGCAGCAACTCCTTGCTCCAATGCTCAAAGCTCTACCTATCCTTGAGCACACTTTTGGGGATTCATCTTCCTTCTACTTCCACCACCTTTCCCGTTCCCCTCACCCCCCAGTCCACATCAAGCTTATCCAGCCTCCAGGGCCACCCCAGCATCACCCCCTTTCTGTGGCTGACCTCTCTCTCAATGATAGGAGTCAACATAGGACTGGAGTATGCTCGGGACTTTTATAGTGCTGATTCCTCCTTTGGACTGTATCGTCCAAACCCTCACATCAACCAGGCTAACCAGGATCTTCTGCTCACATCCCTCCCTCGTCCCCTCCCCCCTAGTTATGCAGCCCTTGCAGAAGGTGTCAATGGCGATGGCCTAATCACATCAGAGGAGATGGACCTTGCCATCCGCTCTGCTTCTCGAGGCTCCAGCCCAGGTTATGACGGACTTCCCTTTGAAGTTTACAATGCGTTCCATGAAGAACTGTCCCCGATCCTTCAAAGGGTTTTCAACTCTACCTTCCAAGATCAAGTTAACTTGGCCCCCCTAGCACCCCTCCTTCAGGGAACCATCTGCCTTCTCCACAAGACTGGTCAGCCCCAAGACTCCCTCGCAAGTTACCGTCCTATCACCCTTCTCAATTGCGACCTTAAGCTGATCCTTTTGATCATGGCTCACCAGCTGCAACGCCCACTGGAATATCTCATCGACGTCACTCAATCAGCTTTCCTCCGTGGCAGAGACATCAGTGACAACATCCGCTATCACCTAGGCTTGGCTGCGCGCTTGACAGCTTGGCTTTCCAGGCTGGTTTTTTTTTTTTTTTTACATAGGGAGTAACCAGAAAGGGAACATCTGATAAAACCTAGCCCTATGTAACCAAGGAAGAAAAACCAAAGAAGAAGACTAGAGGACATGTACCAAAAGTCCGCTAAGACAAAAGAAGACTAGAGGACATGGACCAAAAGTCCGCTAAGACAAAAGATCCAAGACAAAAGACGAAAAGACTAGGGGACAAAAGAACGAGGGACACAAACTAATTACTAGGAGGACAAAGGACAAAGGGCCTTCCGAGCACCACCCCCACCTCCAAGCAACACTGTTTCTCCCCAACCAATAAAACACCACTGTAACCTCCAAGAGCAACACAGAAAAAGAAGGAAAGGCATGCACCCGAAGGTCTTGCTGATCTAAGATGAAAACACTGTAGGGCATCACTCCTGTAACAGGCCAGTGCATCAGGGCATCACTCATGTAGCAAACCAGCTCATACTCTCAGCAGCCTAGTAACATGTCGCTAGGTCACCCATGCAGATCAGCAAGCTCTGCATAGACGACCAGAGCGCGGCATGGAACAAAAAACAGGACAGGGCCAAAGCTAACACTAACAAGGGCTGACCAGTCTTGTGGAGAAGGCAGATGGTTCCCTGAAGGAGGGGTGCTAGGGGGGCCGAGTTAACTTGATCTTGGAAGGCAGAGTTGAAAACCCTTTGAAGGATCGGGGACAGTTCTTCATGGAACGCATTGTAGACTTCAAAGGGAAGTCCGTCATAACCTGGGCTGGAGCCTCGAGAAGCAGAGCGGATGGCAAGGTCCATCTCCTCTGATGTGATTAGGCCATCGCCATAGACACCTTCTGCAAGGGCTGCATAACTAGGGGGGAGGGGACGAGGGAGGGATGTGAGCAGAAGATCCTGGTTAGCCTGGTTGATGTGAGGGTTTGGACGATACAGTCCAAAGGAGGAATCAGCACTATAAAAGTCCCGAGCATACTCCAGTCCTATGTTGACTCCTATCATTGAAGAGAGGTCAGCCACAGAAAGGGGGTGATGCTGGGGTGGCCCTGGAGGCTGGATAAGCTTGATGTGGACTGGGGGTGAGGGGAACGGGAAAGGTGGTGGAAGTAGAAGGAAGATGAATCCCCAAAAGTGTGCTCAAGGATAGGTAGAGCTTTGAGCATTGGAGCAAGGAGTTGCTGCCAAGCGAGTGTTGCTGCTAATGCCTTAGCCTTGGCTATGTTGAGGCGTGCCAGGAAAGAAATTGCATCAGGGGAGAAATGCACCTGTGAGAATTCCTGCCGGGCGTCGTCCTCTGCTAAGCGGGCGGCACGCTGGCGGGCACGGCGATGCTTCTTGTAAATGGCCCAACTGCTGGTGCGAATAACTTTCCTTCATGTTGTCCCATTTTGTGACGATGTCTGAATCGGGTAAGAGGTGTAGGAGGAGGGATTGTGAAGCGATGATGTTCTTGAGCTCATCACAAGCTTCTGGAATGTTGAGGAGGAGGAGGGGGAACCCTTGCAGCCCTTGGCCCTTGGGTGGAGCGTGGCCTAGGAAGGAGAGGGTTATAGACACAGGGCAGTGGTCAGAGATAAAGCCAGAGGTAGGGAGAATGGAGGAAGTGGCTGTGAAGAGGGCTAGGAGGGAGTCTGAAGCCAGCCAGCGGTCAAGCCTACCGCCCGATGAGGCTGGGATGCTCCAATGTGTGAAGTCTTTGGCAGTCGGGTGCGTGTTCCTCCAGATGTCTTGTAGGCTGTAGGTATTCATGATGTCTGCAAGGGGAGGTGCCCCCTGCATGCGACTCATGGGGACAATATTGAGTCTGTGAGGAGGGTAGACCGCATCGAGGGGGTCAAGAATGCAGTTGAAATCACCAACAACGGGAAGGAGGCGTCCGTCAGTGGGAAGGTTGGGACGCACGTAGTTGAAAAAGAAGTCTTCTCTGTCAGCAGCTTGGGCCGTAGCATAGACGCACAAAATGGTGATGACGGAGTCACCAATGAAAGCATCGATGCCTAGAATGCGGCCTGTTGGACCTAGGATAGGTCTTAGGACGGGATCTGTGATGGGGCAGTGAGGGCTTAATATCAGGATGATGCCTTCAGTGTGCCCTGTACCAGGGCAAATAAAAAATCTTGCGCCTGGCCAGATTGCTCCCGTGCCTGGGAGGTGTTGAAGAAGGTCCTCGGGTGATGAGGTTGACCTTACTTCAGTGAGCACTGCCATATCCACTCGCGTTTCTCGAAGCCAAGAAATGTGCTCAAAGAGTTTAAGGGGTGTAAGTCCTTGCGCGTTGGTGCAGACAAAGGTACTCCTAGGAGGGGCATGCTGTGCATTCATTCGTACTCTCCCCTGGTGTGATCCCGGCTTGTGTTGCCGCTGATATTTAAGCGTGCAGATTTGCGGGTTGACCTAGGGGACATTTCAGAGAGAGAGGTGCTGGGAAGAGAGACTGCCCACCAGGGCTGTTGGTCTTCTGGGACTGTCCGAGTTCTCTTGCAAGAGTGGACAGCCTGTTGAAGAGGGACGGCCTGTAAGGGGTGAACGGCCTGAAGAGAGGAGGTGGCACGGTGAGGGGGGGAAGCTTGAGCGGGGGAGGTTGCCTGTAGAGGGGAGGGCTGAGCGCCACCAACGTGCGTTGTCAGCACGTGAAGTGGAAGGGGGGTGGCAGGAGGAATTAAGAGAAGGGGAGAAGGAGCAGGGACGGGGGAGGTGGGATCTGGGGGGGTGTACGCTCCAAGGGCCGAGTGGATGCCCAGGCTGGAAGAAGAAAGCGAGGGGATAGATGAAGGAGAGGGAGGAGTAGGGAGGAGCAGGGGGGCCAAGTCCTCGCGTGGGGATGGAGGGGGAGGAAGAGAAGAAGGGGAGGGGATGAGAGGGATATAAAAGGTTGGTTGATTTGCTTCTTTAGTTACCATGTTAGTGTTAGCTTTGGCCCTGTCCTGTTTTTTGTTGCATGCCGCGCTCTGGTCGTCTTTGCAGAGCTTGCTGATCTGCATGGGTGACCTAGCGACATGTTACTAGGCTGCTGAGAGTATGTGCTGGTTTGCTACAGGAGTGATGCCCTGATGCACTGGCCTGTTACAGGAGTGATGCCCTGCAGTGTTTTAATCTTAGATCAGCAAGACCTTCGGGTGCATGCCTTTCCTTCTTTTTCTGTGTTGCTCTTGGAGGTTACAGTGGTGTTTTATTGGTTGGGGAGAAACAGTGTTGCTTGGAGGTGGGGGTGGTGCTCGGAAGGCCCTTTGTCCTTTGTCCTCCTAGTAATTAGTTTGTGTCCCTCGGTCTTTTGTCCCCTAGTCTTTTCGTCTTTTGTCTTCGGATCTTTTGTCTTAGCGGACTTTTGGTCCATGTCCTCTAATCTTCTTCTTTGGTTTTTCTTCCTCGGTCACATAGGGCTAGGTTTTATCAGATGTTCCCTTTCCTGGTTCCTCCCTATGTAAAAAAAAAAAAAATCCAATACCCTCTCGCACACCTACGGCACAAGAGTCTCCACTAGGCATAAAGTAGCCCTCAACAGACTCAGCCTACACCTGTGCTCTCCACCCCCACCTGCTGGAATCCCACCTCAACCCTACTCCTGCCACAGCCCCCTGCCCTTGGCATCGAGGACCCTCCCCATCCACCTACGCATCCCCCAACGGCACATTACCAAGTTCTCCACATATACTATCAGCCACCACCTTAACTACTGGGACACCGCCCCCGTACCGCCCCGACCCTTGACCCCCAATGCCGGCATCCGTACCCTAACCACTACACAGCCCCCAATGCATAATATCGAGGAGATCCCTGCCTCCAATGCACACATGTGGTGGGCCAGAGAGTCCTATCTTCACCCCACCAAGTATGCTCAAGTCTGGAGCACTGACCCCAAGATTGCTTGGACTGCCAGAATGCAATTCATCAGAAATGACACCACAAATGTTACTGACGCCTCCTACAACAAAACACCACACCATCCGTAAGAACAGCTCCCCGACGACCTGGTGCATGCTGTCTCTACCCCAGACCTTCTTGCTCCCCCAACCCCAGCCAAGCTCCTCCACCTCCTATATGGCAACCAACACAGCCTGACCCACCTCCTGGGCTTCAGAGCCCAAAAGAGGAAGGCTAACGAACCTCGAGAAACCCCACATCACAGATATTGGAGGGTCCAGAAAGCCCCATGTACCATTCTCTGCCACCATCTCCCTTGTTACATATCTGCTGGCCTCCCCGTGCATTCCCACACCTACTCCTCTGCCACCTCCATTGTCGTCACTTGGTCCCCCGTCCATCTCACAGAGGAACAAATCACCCTGCTGGTTGGTCCCACCAGATTCCAGGAACTCCTCCATGCATACAACACTGAAAGTACCCCCAAAGCCGCCCCCCCCTCCATTCAACCTAGACAAGACCTCCACCTCACTAACCTCCAACAACAAGGACAGTGGGCGGAGGGAGGAGAGTTTGATGCCAAATGGTACAGCGAACTCAGGCAAAACCTCATCATTAACTCGTCAGACCACCACCCAGACTGGGATATCCAACCCCCCGGCAAATACCATATACAGGCTGGTACACTGAATGACAGGTACCACCACCTCCCCCCCCAACTCAACGACGGAGACACCACCTACGTCTACTGTTACTAGGCTGCTGAGAGTATGTGCTGGTTTGCTAAAGGAGTGATGCCCTGATGCACTGGCCTGTTACAGGAGTGATGCCCTGCAGTGTTTTAATCTTAGATCAGCAAGACCTTTGCTTGCATGCCTTTCCTTCTTTTTCTGTGTTGCTCTTGGAGGTTACAGTGGTGTTTTATTGGTTGGGGAGAAACAGTGTTGCTTGGAGGTGGGGGTGGTGCTCGGAAGGCCCTTTGTCCTTTGTCCTCCTAGTAATTAGTTTGTGTCCCTCGGTCTTTTGTCCCCTAGTCTTTTCGTCTTTTGTCTTCGGATCTTTTGTCTTAGCGGACTTTTGGTCCATGTCCTCTAATCTTCTTCTTTGGTTTTTCTTCCTCGGTCACATAAAAAAAAAAAAAATAGGGATAGGTTTTATCAGATGTTCCCTTTTCCTGGTTCCTCCCTATGTAAAAAAAAAAAAAAAAAAAAGGTTCCTGTGCTAGTGTGATGTGGAGGGTCCAGAGGTGGGGAGAGTGTGCCTTGGTGGTATGGTATCTGTGGTGGAGGAGGTGGAGTTGGGAGAGGGGTATATGACAGACTAAAACAAAATCGAAAAAAGCAAATCAAACTCCTTAGAAAACGTCCTGGACGGTGAAAGGGTAGACCCACAAGATCCACTGACCAGCAAGGAAAAACCTTAAAGGCGCACTAAAGCAGCTAGCAAATAAACCGGTAGCCTGTGCATCAGGGCATCACTCCATTAGCATGACAGCGCAGTCTATTAGCAGCTTAGTATCAAGCCACTAGGTCGCCGATGCAAATCAGCAAGCTCTTTTTTTTTTTTTTTTTTTACAAAGGGGGGAAACAGGAAAAGGCGCAACCGATAAAAACTAGCCCTTTGTTACCAAGGAGAAAAGACCAAAGAAAAAGACAAGAACGGCTAAGGGACAGCTAAGGGACGGACACCACCTGGGCGACGTAAGGGACAAAGGAGGACGGGAACAGAAGACAAACAAACCAGAGAGGCAAGGAAGAAGCCAAAAACAGGAAGCCCAAGAGAAGGGGCTAGGACTACTAAGAAAAAAGACCTATGAAGGGGGGGGCCATAACATTGCAACCTCTAACAGTCACCGGATCAGAAGACTGAAAGAGGAGATGCAAACTAAGGAGGACTAAAAGGAAAACTATGCGAGAAACTAAGAGAAAAAAGGGGTGAGGGGGGGAGACTAAGGAGGCAACTGAGGGGGAAACCAAGGAGGCAACTAAGGGTGGAAACTGAACTAGGGGAAGCAAACTAAGGGAGAAACTGCAAAAACAAGCCAAAAGCAGGGAGGCAACCAGAAAAGAAGAAAGACAACTGGAAGCAAAGCGAAAACCTACAAGACTGGTCTGGGCATGTACAACAGGAATGAAGACAGAGACAGTATCAAGATCTAGATCTTGATCTGGATCTTAGCGCAGACCTTGATCTTGGTCCAGATCTAGCCCTAGATCTGGAACGTTGTCGTGTGCTGTGTCCAAATCTGGAACCTGATCCTGATCTGGGGCAGGGTCTTGATCTTGGGCTTGGGCTCGATCTAGGTCAGGGTCAAGGTCGGGGCCTAGAGCTGGGGCTTGGGCTGGACCTAAGTCAGGGTCTAGATCAGGGTCTAGAGCTCGAAAATGGGCGGGGTCTGGGTCAGGGTCTAGAGCAAGGTCTAGATCCGGGTTATGGGCTGGATCTGGGGCAGGGTCTAGATCAGGGTCTAGAACTAGGGCTTGGGCTGGGTCTGGGAGTGGGTCTGGGATAGGGGTGACAACGAGCGCTCTCTCTATTGCTGAGGCAATCCAAGAAGTTCCGGAAGGAGGACAGCATCCCGCCAGGGGTCTGGCAGAGAGGAGAGGATGAAGTCAAGGTCTTGGACAGCAGCGGGAGGGAGGTGAACTCGTTGTTGATGAGCTGAGCGGATGTCCTTGAGACGGTGCCACGAGAGTGCTTGGGAGGAGAGCACTTGGTTTGAGGTGATGGGCATGGACGGAAAAGGAGGGGTGTTGTTGAAGGTGGTTTCCAGTAGGATGGATTGGGGGCACTGCATGGGCGGAGCGATAATTCTACGAATGTTCAGCAGGAGAAAAGCCTCTGCACTTTCCCGGGCCAAGTTGGTGGTGATTGAGGCGATGTCCACAGAAGACGGGGCGGTAACCAGGGCATGGTATCCACTTGCCTGACCTGGAGGAAGGCGCACAGCCCGAGAAATCTCGTGACGGTAGAGCTGCTGCCAGGGGTGACCTGTGTAACTGAAGAGGAGCCATGTGGTCTTGGCCAGCATAGCAGCCGAGTGGGAAGCAAGATGGGGTACAGCACGCTCTCCTCGATGAAAATGAATGACGGCTGTCCCGAAGCGGGGGAAGAGGTGTCCTGGACGTGGTGATTCCTCCTCCTGCAGGCTAAAGGTTGCAACAAAGGCATTGAGAGAAGATTGCAACTGCTGGCGGAGAGGCGCTGGTGGTGATGCAAAGTTAGCCTGGAAGATGAACTTGGAAGCCAAGCATTGCATAGCAACATGCGCCCTTCCAATAACATTGAGATTGCGTGAGAGCCATGGAGCTGCTGCACGTGAGATGCTATGGGGCATGTGCTGGTAGGCTGCAGCCTTGCAAAGGGCAGTGTCTGCACCGAACGGCACGCCCAGCAATCTGTGAGGTGTGTCTGGGGGATGGAGGTGGTAACCAGTCAAGTGATGGGTGCCAAGGGCGGGGTCCAGATCTGCAGGGAGGGGTATGTCTGGGGGAAGTTCAAGAAGCAGAAGACGGGTCTTGGGAACAGACTGGGCGGGTAAGCCAGCCGAATTGGCGCTCGATGTTACTGGCAGCGTCTCGCTTCCTCTTGAAGATCCACTTGACAGGGAGTACATCGGTTCCAGGGGGTCTGTCCTCAACCTCCCAAGTCTTGTTGTGGAGCAGAGCAGAGCCTTCCAAGTCTTGTTGTGGAGCAGGGGGTCTGTCCTCAACCTCCCAAGTCTTGTTGTGGAGCAGAGCAGAGCCTTCCAAGTCTTGTTGTGGAGCAGGGGGTCTGTCCTCAACCTCCCAAGTCTTGTTGTGGAGCAGAGCAGAGCAGGGGGTCTGTCCTCAACCTCCCAAGTCTTGTTGTGGAGCAGAGCAGAGCCTTCCAAGTCTTGTTGTGGAGCAGGGGGTCTGTCCTCAACCTCCCAAGTCTTGTTGTGGAGCAGAGAGCCTTCCAAGTCTTGTTGTGGAGCAGGGGGTCTGTCCTCAACCTCCCAAGTCTTGTTGTGGAGCAGAGCAGAGCCTTCCTCGTTGCCCCTTCTTCCTCCTCGGTGACAACATCACCCTTTGGCCCGGGACACCCCCTCCTCCCTCTACCCTAAGGTTGTGGTCCTTCCTGCGTATAACCACCTTGGGCGCGATATGGCAGGTCCGTTCGTCCCGGGCTGACAGACTGGACCATTCTGAGCCCCTTCACCACAAGGCTATCTGCCTTGCCCTTGGCCACCTTCACCAAGCCATCGCCAGGGACTGGATGCGCACCCGGACGGATCTTCGACACCTTGATAATGGCGCCTTCTGTCAAGATTGGTGGCGTGGCCTAGATTGCTCTCTCACAGTGGCTTCCTTTGCAAGCTTATGGGCCACCCCCCCGATATTTTGCACCATGATTGGGGTCACTCCCGGTGACCAGGAGCCTGATACCCGCACCATGGAAATGACAATCCCCATGGCCCCAGCGCTCCCTACAATCCCAGACCCACTCCCAGACCCAGCCCAAGCCCTAGTTCTAGACCCTGATCTAGACCCTGACCCAGATCCAGCCCATTACCCGGATCTAGACCTTGCTCTAGACCCTGACCCAGACCCCGCCCATTCCTGAGCTCTAGACCCTGATCTAGACCCTGACTTAGGTCCAGCCCAAGCCCCAGCTCTAGGCCCCGATCTTGACCCTGACCTAGATCGAGCCCAAGCCCAAGATCAAGACCCTGCCCCAGATCAGGATCAGGTTCCAGATTTGGACACAGCACACGACAACGTTCCAGATCTAGGGCTAGATCTGGACCAAGATGAAGGTCCAGATCTGCGCTAAGATCCAGATCAAGATCTAGATCTTGATACTGTCTCTGTCTTCTTTCCTGTTGTACATGCCCAGACCAGTCTTTTAGGTTTTCGCTTTGCTTCCAGTTGTCTTTCTTCTTTTCTGGTTGCCTCCCTGCTTTTGGCTTGTTTTTGCAGTTTCTCCCTTAGTTTGCTTCCCCTAGTTCAGTTTCCACCCTTAGTTGCCTCCTTATTTTCCCCCTTAGTTGCCTCCTTAGTCCCCCCCCCCCCCCCCCACCCCCCTCCCCCCCTTTTTTCTCTTAGTTTCTCGCATAGTTTTCCTTTTAGTCCTCCTTAGTTTGCATCTCCTCTTTCAGTCTTCTGATCCGGTGACGGTTAGAGGTTGCAATGTTATGGCCCCCCCCTTCATAGGTCTTTTTTCTTAGTAGTCCTAGCCCCTTCTCTTGGGCTTCCTGTTTTTGGCTTCTTCCTTGCCTCTCTGGTTTGTTTGTCTTCTGTTCCCGTCCCTCCTTTGTCCCTTACGTCGCCCAGGTGGTGTCCGTCCCTTAGCTGTCCCTTAGCCGTTCTTGACTTTTTCTTTGGTCTTTTCTCCTTGGTCACAAAGGGCTAGGTTTTATCAGTTGCGCCTTTTCCTGGTTCCCCCCTTTGTAAAAAAAAAAAAAAAAAAGGAAGGCTTGCTGTACCACATCTTCCTTCCCACTCGGCTGCTATGCTGGCCAAGACCACATGGCTCCTCTTCAGTTACACAGGTCACCCCTGGCAGCAGCTCTACCGTCACAAGATTTCTCGGGCTGTGCGCCTTCCTCCAGGTCAGCCAAGTGGATACCATGCCCTGGTTACCACCCCGTCTTCTGTGGACATCGCCTCAATCACCACCAACTTGGCCCGGAAAGTGCAGAGGCTTTTCTCCTGCTGAACATTCGTAGAATTATCGCTCCGCCCATGCAGTGCCCCCAATCCATCCTACTGGAAACCACCTTCAACAACACCCCTCCTTTTCCGTCCATGCCCATCACCTCAAACCAAGTGCTCTCCTCCCAAGCACTCTCGTGGCACCGTCTCAAGGACATCCGCTCAGCTCATCAACAACGAGTTCACCTCCCTCCCGCTGCTGTCCAAGACCTTGACTTCATCCTCTCCTCTCTGCCAGACCCCTGGCGGGATGCTGTCCTCCTTCCTGAACTTCCACCTCCCAAATGGAAGCTCTTTCCCGCTGTGGCCCCTGCTGGTCCCCTTGCAGAGGGGCCAGATCCCCTCACTGGAGAGGACCGTCTTTGGGAGGTCTGGCCCTCTGGCCGGTTACACCCTCTCACCCTTCCTGCCCTTCCCCCCCAAGGACACCCCCAAGCTGCGCTCATCACCCTACGCAAGAAACCTCGAGAAGCATGGTTACGGGCAGACTTTGAGGAGCAGCTGATCCAGCAAGGCCTCCCCACCCACCAGAGGCAAGAGCTCTTGGAACCATGGCTGGTTGGTCTTTGGAGGACCTCCAACTGGACCCAACAACATGGGGTCTCCACCTCCATGATGATACTGGGGTGAACCTTCTTGAACTCTCTGTGCGCCAAGCACGGCAGGCCCTTCTTCACCAACATATCATGCAACAAAGCCCCAGTTCCCACCATTTTGTGCAAGGTTATACCGAGGAACGCGCTGCTTGGCCCAGGCTGTGGAGCATTCTACCCCCCTCCACCTTGGACACTCACCCTAGCACTAACCCTGACCTGCGAGGCCTCCGTGGTCTTGAATCCCGATGGATTGCCTCAGCAACAGAGAGAGCGCTCGTTGTCACCCCTATTCCAGTCCCCTCCCCTGAAGACCTCCCACAGAACGCTTGGGTGGACTTACAACGTGTCCGCCCCTCCCGTCCAGGCCCAGCGGAGAGAACTGCTCAAAGACAAGACGAACCTCAAGTCTCCCTCCCTCTACGTGCAGGCTTTTCGCAGGTGTGGGTACGCCTCGCTGACAAGACTCTCCACCGTTCTTATACCATCACTTGCCGGAGCTTGCTTCATGGCACCCTGGGCTGCAATGCGTTCCTTGCTCATTTACGAGGACGCTTCCAACGGGTCAACCAAGACGACCCCCCCTCCATAGTCTGCTCCATCCCTGACTGCTTGCAGCTGCACACTACTGACACAATGTCTCAAGCTTTCTTGGAATGCCCTGATTCTGCCCCTGTCATAGACTGGCTCCTTTCCACTTGGGAGACCCTCACCGGTGGGCAGCGCCTTCCTCGTTGCCCCTTCTTCCTCCTCGGTGACGACATCACCCTTTGGCCCGGGACACCCCCTCCTCCCTCTACCCTAAGGTTGTGGTCCTTCCTGCGTATAACCACCTTGGGCGCGATATGGCAGGTCCGTTCGTCCCGGGCTGACAGACTGGACCATTCTGAGCCCCTTCACCACAAGGCTATCTGCCTTGCCCTTGGCCACCTTCACCAAGCCATCGCCAGGGACTGGATGCGCACCCAGACGGATCTTCGACACCTTGATAATGGCGCCTTCTGTCATGATTGGTGGCGTGGCCTAGATTGCTCTCTCACAGTGGCTTCCTTTGCAAGCTTATGGGCCACCACCCCGATCTTTTGCACCATTATCAGATGGTTTTATCAGATGTTCCCTTTCCTGGTTCCTCCCTATGTAAAAAAAAAAAAAAAAAAAAAAAAAAAAAATTGCTTCCCCTAGTTCAGTTTCCACCCTTATTTGCCTCCTTAGTTTCCTCCTGTAAAAAAACCTGTAAACAAAAACAAAAACAAACATAAAAAGAATATTGGGGTCACTCCCGTTGACCAGGAGCCTGATACCCGCACCATGGAAATGACAATCCCCATGGCCCCAGCGCTCCCTACAATCCCAGACCCAATCCCAGACCCAGCCCAAGCCCTAGTTCTAGACCCTGATCTAGACCCTGCCCCAGATCCAATCCATGACCCGGATCTAGACCTTGCTCTAGACCCTTACCCAGATCTGCGCTAAGATCCAGATCAAGATCTAGATCTTGATACTGTCTTCATTCCTGTTGTTTACCTGCCCAGACCAGTCTTTTAGGTTTTCGCTTTGCTTCCAGTTGTCTTTCTTCTTTTCTGGTTGCCTCCCTGCTTTTGGCTTGTTTTTGCAGTTTCTCCCTTAGTTTGCTTCCCCTAGTTCAGTTTCCACCCTTAGTTGCCTCCTTAGTTTCCTCCTCAGTTGCCTCCTTAGTCCACCCCCCCCCCCCCTCCCCCCTTTTTCCTCTTAGTTTCTTGCATAGTTTTCCTTTTAGTCCTCCTTACTTTGCATCTCCTCTTTCAGTCTTCTGATCCGGTGACTGTTAGAGGTTGCAATGTCATGGCCCCCCCCTTCATAGGTCTTTTTCTCAGTAGTCCTAGCCCCTTCTCTTGGGCTTCCTGTTTTTGGCTTCTTCCTTGCCTCTCTGGTTTGTTTGTCTTCTGTTCCCGTCCTCCTTTGTCCCTTACGTCGCCCAGGTGGTGTCCGTCCCTTAGCTGTCCCTTAGCCGTTCTTGTCTTTTTCTTTGGTCTTTTCTCCTTGGTCACGAAGGGCTAGGTTTTATCAGTTGCGCCTTTTCTGTTAGAATATCAGTTAGCACTTGCCTTGTGATATTTGATGTCGGACTAGACTTCATGTCATGCTAATTAGGTAAAGGCAAAACGCTGCCCCCAGGGGGAATCGAACCCTTGTCGAATCTCCGTATAGCTCATGGCGTTACACCACTGAGCTAGTAGTACTACGCTGTGCTGTGTTTTGTGAGTACGAGATAGCGCAACCGGCCAACCGATTGTTACCGCCCGATGGCCGGTTTAGGGATGCTTCGCGGTAGCTACTGAAGGAATCTACCGGTGGAATCTTCCAAAGATGCCTTCCGTAGATTCCCTCCCGAACAGTATAAAAGGGGACTCACGAGAGCAGAGTACCACTTACTCTCTCTCTGGTCCCCAGGTAAGATTTACTGTTCTGCTGCCATTACTGCGTCTCTTGCTATGATCTTTGGTGCTCCAGAAAGCTGAGACTCGCGCGCATCTGTTCGCGCGCATCTGACCGAGCGAATCTGTTCGCGCGCACCTGACTGCGCGCATTTGTTCAAAGCTAGTTGTTTAGCTTTGTTTGCAGCTCTCTCTTTCTCTCTGCTTTGATACTCTGACACTTAGTCCTAATTGCTTTGCTTAGATATTGAAGGCTCTTTGCCTGCTTCTTGTACATTGCCTGTTCCCACTTGTCAGTTCTAA
Organism: Microglena sp. YARC; assembly: GCA_022414725.1. NCBI lineage: Eukaryota > Viridiplantae > Chlorophyta > Chlorophyceae > Chlamydomonadales > Chlamydomonadaceae > Microglena > Microglena sp. YARC. Next base: position 44,037,950 of record CM039464.1, read on the forward strand.
GGCATTCGCCTCTCTTTGTAGTTGTTTTATTTCTGATGTAATTACCACTTACTCTCTCTCTGGTCCCCAGCCTATTTATTTTACAGGTTATGGGCTCATCGCGCTAAAGTGCTGGATTGCACCCCACTGCGGATTGAATTGGAGCTGGCTGGATTGCCCCTCCTTTTAGCTGGACTGCTTTGTTGTGCTGGACTGCACAGCCCCCCTCTTCCTCAGCTCCTAGTACTGTGCTGGACTGCATAGTTGTCTGAAGCTGGACTGCTCCATCTTTTTGCTGGACTGCAAACCCCCCTCTGCAACCTTCTCTACCTCATCCATTCTGCTTTACAATGGAGGACACAAGGGTCTCTATGCCCAAGTTGGATGACAACAATTATGGGGTCTGGAGTGTTAGGATGATGGCATGCCTTGCCTTGAAGAAGGTGTCCAAGGCTATTTCAGAGGACACAGTGGACCCTGAGGATGATCTGCAAGCAAGATCCTTGCTGGTCATTTAGGTGAAGGATCACCTCCTACCCTTCATCAAGAATGAGAAGACTGCCAAGGGCATGTGGTTGAAACTTGAGGAGCTGCACAAGAACAAGTCCCAGGGCTCGCTTGAATCTGATGCGCCGAGAGCTGGCGCAACTGAAGAAGGAGCCCAAGGAGACTGTAGCCAAGTACACTGCCCGTGCGGAGTCACTCAGGGATCAGCTTGCAGCAGCAGGGGATACCACCTCTTCTGCTGACCTGATCAGCACTGTGTTGAATGGACTGCCTAAGGAGTTTGACACTGCAGTCCAAATCCTGGAGGCAGAGGACAACTCGGATCTGAGTGATGTCCTGGCCAGACTCTTGATTGCTGAAGCAAGGATGAGTAGGGAAGGATGATCGTACTAGAGCTGAGGACCACGGCTCTGCTCTTGCTGGACATGGCGGCACCCCCCCATCGCGTCCAGGTCAGGGCTCGTCCGGGTCAGACCACGGACAAGGACAAGAGGACCTGCTACTACTGTGGTAACGCGGGTCACATTGCAAAAGATTGTCGCAAGAAGAAATCTGACAAAGCCTCCGGGAAGTATACTCCCAAGACCCAGCCGGGTAAACAACGCCACAGTCGCCACTGCCTTCACCTGCTCGGGTGGCACTGCTGCACTCACTGATGAGGACTTGCCCCCTTTGATTGGTGAAGTGACTTGGATGCTGGACTCAGGTGCTTCCCACAAACATCACGGGGGACCGCGATCTGCTTGTGAACATCAGACACCTGGATACACCACTCCAATTCAGGTTTGCTGACGGAGTGGGACATCGGCGCAGAGTACGCTGGCGACGTCTTCCTGGAATCTGTAAATGGAGAGTATGTTCAGCTGCAGAATGTCCATTATGTCCCTGCATCTGCCAGAAATCTGATCTCCCTCTCAAGCGTTATGCGGAACGGAGCTCAGATAGAATACTGGGACGACACACGTTGTATCTTTGCCAAGAATGATGTGCGCATCGAAGCGGTTTGCATCAACGGCGTGTATGAGGTGGAGGGGATGGTGCCCGAGGCAGACATGCCAGTTGCTCCTCTTTTTACTGACGGTACTGTGTGCGCTGCAGTTGAGACGCCGGAGCTTTGGCATGCCAGGTTTGGTCATCTAGGGATGACAAACTTGGCCACTCTGCAGGCCAAGCAGATGGTACAGGGCATAAAGGTAGAAGCTGAGGCATTCAAGGACTTCAAGGATCCCTGCAAGGCGTGCGTGCTGTCAAAGCAGACCCGCGATCCTTTTCCTGCCAGTAAGTCAGCACCTGTGAAGGATTGCTTCATGTGGACCTATGTGGTCCTATCACACCTGCCTCTCTAGGGCAGAGCAAGTACTTCCTGGGTGTGTTGGAGGACCACTCCAAGTACAGCTTTGTCATCATGCTGAAGACCAAGGACCAGGCATCAGCAGCCCTGCATGACCTCATTCTCATGCTGCAGACTCAACATGGCATCACTGTCAAGATAGTGCGCTCGGACAGAGGAGGAGAATTCTGCAATGGTGAACTCGCTGCCTTCTTTGCTTCCAGAGGGATTGTCCATCAAACCACAGCCCCTTACAGCCCCGAGAGCAATGGCGCGGCGGAGCGTTTGAACAGGACCCTAATGGAAAAGGTTAGGGCCCTCCTGCTTCACAGTGGTGCCCCCTTCTACCTTTGGGCTGAGGGCCTACAGACAGCTAACACCTTAAGGAATGCCTCCCCAGTCAGTGGCCGGGAGCTTACGCCTCACCAGCTGCTGACAGGGTCAGTCCCAGAAGTATCCCACTTCAAGATTTTTGGGTGCAAGGCCTTTGCCCATGTGCCCAAGCTGAAGCGGCGCAAGCTGGATGCTGTAAGCAGACCAGGTGTCTTCATTGGGTACGAGGCCAACTCCAAGGCATACCGGATCCTGGATCCAGACGGGCAAGACTGTGCGTGTGGCTCGGGATGTTACCTTCCATGAGGGTGTCTTCCCATACAACACGCCGACGCCACCGGCCCATATGAATGATGAGCCACTGTGCATTGTAGACATCAAGCTGGAACCTGATGAGGAACCAGTTAGTGCACCTTCTGGCACCTCTCCAGCGGCACCCACTACCCCGACGGATGAAGCTGACAGTGAGGACGAAGACTTACCCCCTTTGCACATGGATACTGACTCAGATGAGGAAGATGAGGACATTGCTCCACTGCCTACTCAAGATGCACCTCCTCCGCGGCGATCATCCAGACTCAGGCAGGCACCTATAGTGTGGTGGGCCACCTCAGCTGCTGTTGTTGAACTTCAGCCTGAGCCAGTGTCTGTGAAGGAAGCTCTCGCAGGTCCCGAGGCTCAGCAGTGGAAAGCTTGCAATGGATGAAGAGTATGCAGCTCTGCTCCACAACAAGACTTGGGAGGTTGAGGACAGACCCCCTGGAACCAATGTACTTCCCTGTCAAGTGATCTTCAAGAGGAAGCGAGACGCTGCCGGTAACATCGAGCGCTACAAGGCTCGCCTGGTAGTTGTTGGATGCAGGCAGCGGGAGGGTCTCGACTACAATGAGATATATGCACCTGTAGGGAAGCACGCAAACTCTGCGCACCCTCTTGGCTGTCGCCAGCTCACCGCGATCTTGAACTGCATCAGCTGGACGTTGCCAACGCGTTCCTCAATGGGGAACTGGAAGAGGATCTGTGGATGCAGCAACCTCCAGGTTTTGCAGTTGGGGGAAGCGACCGCGCATGCCATTTGCGCAAGACTCTCTATGGTCTGAAGCAGAGCCCCCGTGCTTGGTATGCAAACTTGCGCTCCCAGCTGGAGGCCATTGGCTTTAATGCCTCTGTGGCCGACCCTGGATTGTTCATCATGATGGCTGGCTCTGGTGACTGGACCTATGTGCTGATCCATGTCGACGACATCCTGATTGCCGTTTAGCGGAAGGAGTCACACTGGTGAAAAACAAGCTGGCTGAAGTCTTCAAAATCAAGGACATGGGGGAATCCTCCTTTCTACCTTGGTATGGACATCATCAGGGACAGAGGGATGAAGACACTCCTCTTGACTCAGAAAAGGTATGTGGCTGACCTCATGGACAAGTTTGCCTCACATGCCAAGTCAAACAAGGTGCCACTATCCCCAGCCACCAAGCTGACCAAGGCAGGAGAGCCTATGGACCAGACTGTTGTGAGCTACAGCGAGATCATTGGGTCTCTGATGTATCTTGCAGTGTGCACCAGGCCTGACCTCTCACAGTCAGTGGGAGCTTTGGCCAGATACATGGCAAAACCCACTGAGGACCACCTGGCTGCTGCAAAGCATGTGTTGGCGTACATTTCTGGCACTCTGGACTATGGGTTGTTCTTTGGTGGCAGTGATCTGCTGGAGCTTCAGGGGTTCGCTGACTCAGACTTCGCTGGAGACACTGACACACGGAGGTCGACGACTGGCTACGCTTTCAGGCTGAATGGAGCTGTGGTCTCCTAGCAGAGCCGACTGCAGCCCACGGTGGCGCACTCCACAACAGAGGCTGAGTACATGGCTGCTGGTGCAGCTGTCAAGGAAGCACTCTGGTTCAGAAAGCTTCTACCTGAGTTTGTAATGGTGCTAGGAGCAGTACCTATCTACGGTGACAACCAAGCAGCCATTAAGCTGCTGAAGAACCCCATCTCCTGCGTGCGCACGAAGCATATTGATGTTGTGCACCACTTTGCGCGTGAGCGAGTGGCAAGGTCAGAGGTGACCTTCACCTACATCTCCACTGAGGAAATGGTGGCAGATGTACTCACTAAAATCCTGCCTAGGTGCAAGTTTGAGCTGTGCAGGCTCGGGTTGGGAGTTACCAACAAGTAGGAACATTCAGTCAGTCACGAGTGGGAGTGTTAGAATATCAGTTAGCACTTGCCTTGTGATATTTGATGTCGGACTAGACTTCATGTCATGCTAATTAGGTAAAGGCAAAACGCTGCCCCCAGGGGGAATCGAACCCTTGTCGAATCTCCGTATAGCTCATGGCGTTACACCACTGAGCTAGTAGTACTACGCTGTGCTGTGTTTTGTGAGTACGAGATAGCGCTGCTGGCCAACCGGTTGTTACCGTCGATGGCCGGTTTAAGGGATGCTTCGCGGTAGCTACTGAAGGAATCTACCGGTGGAATCTTCCAAAGATGCCTTCCGTAGATTCCCTCCCGAACAGTATAAAAGGGACTCACGAGAGCAGAGTACCACTTACTCTCTCTCTGGTCCCCAGGTAAGATTTACTGTTCTGCTGCCATTACTGCGTCTCTTGCTATGATCTTTGGTGCTCCAGAAAGCTGAGACTCGCGCGCATCTGTTCGCGCGCATCTGACCGAGCGAATCTGTTCGCGCGCACCTGACTGCGCGCATTTGTTCAAAGCTAGTTGTTTAGCTTTGTTTGCAGCTCTCTCTTTCTCTCTGCTTTGATACTCTGACACTTAGTCCTAATTGCTTTGTTAGAATATCAGTTAGCACTTGCCTTGTGATATTTGATGTCGGACTAGACTTCATGTCATGCTAATTAGGTAAAGGCAAAACGCTGCCCCCAGGGGGAATCGAACCCTTGTCAAATCTCCGTATAGCTCATGGCGTTACACCACTGAGCCAGTAGTACTATGCTGTGCTGTGTTTTGTGAGTACGAGATAGCGCTGGTGGCCAACCGGTTGTTGCCGCCCGATGGCCGGTTTAGGGATGCTTCGCGGTAGCTACTGAAGGAATCTACCGGTGGAATCTTCCAAAGATGCCTTCCGTAGATTCCCTCCCGAACAGTATAAAAGGGGACTCACGAGAGCAGAGTACCACTTACTCTCTCTTTGGTCCCCAGGTAAGATTTACTGTTCTGCTGCCATTACTGCGTCTCTTGCTATGATCTTTGGTGCTCCAGAAAGCTGAGACTCGCGCGCATCTGTTCGCGCGCATCTGACCGAGCGAATCTGTTCGCGCGCACCTGACTGCGCGTATTTGTTCAAAGCTAGTTGTTTAGCTTTGTTTGCAGCTCTCTCTTTCTCTCTGCTTTGATACTCTGACACTTAGTCCTAATTGCTTTGCTTAGATATTGAAGGCTCTTCGCCTGCTTCTTGTACATTGCCTGTTCCCACTTGTCAGTTCTAAGGCATTCGCCTCTCTTTGTAGTTGTTTTATTTCTGATGTAATAACCACTTACTCTCTCTTTGGTCCCCAGCCTATTTATTTTAAAGGTTATGGGCTCATCGCGCTAAAGTGCTGGATTGCACCCCACTGCGGATTGAATTGGAGCTGGCTGGATTGCCCCTCCTTTTAGCTGGACTGCTTTGTTGTGCTGGACTGCACAGCCCCCTCTTCTTCAGCTCCTAGTACTGTGCTGGACTGCATAGTTGTCTGAAGCTGGACTGCTCCATCTTTTTGCTGGACTGCAAACCCCCCTTTTGCAACCTTTTCTACCTCATCCATCTGCTTTACAATGGAGGACACAAGGGTCTCTATGCCCAAGTTGGATGACAACAATTATGGGGTCTGGAGTGTTAGGATGATGGCATGCCTTGCCTTGAAGAAGGTGTCCAAGGCTATTTCAGAGGACACGGTGGACCCTGAGGATGATCTGCAAGCACAATCCTTGCTGGTCATTCAGGACTTCAAGGATCCCTGCGAGGCTTGCGTGCTGTCGAAGCAGACCCGCGATCCTTTTCCTGCCAGTAAGTCAGCACCTGTGAAGGGATTGCTTCATGTGGACCTATGTGGTCCTATCACACCTGCCTCTCTAGGGCAGAGCAAGTACTTCCTGGGTGTGTTGGAGGACCACTCCAGGTACAGCTTTGTCATCATGCTGAAGACCAAGGACCAGGCATCAGCAGCCCTGCATGACCTCATTCTCATGCTGCAGACTCAACATGGCATCACTGTCAAGATAGTGCGCTCGGACAGAGGAGGAGAATTCTGCAATGGTGAACTCGCTGCCTTCTTTGCTTCCAGAGGGATTGTCCATCAAACCACAGCCCCTTACAGCCCCGAGAGCAATGGCGCGGCGGAGCGTTTGAACAGGACCCTAATGGAAAAGGTTAGGGCCCTCCTGCTTCACAGTGGTGCCCCCTTCTACCTTTGGGCTGAGGGCCTACAGACAGCTAACACCTTAAGGAATGCCTCCCCAGTCAGTGGCCGGGAGCTTACGCCTCACCAGCTGCTGACAGGGTCAGTCCCAGAAGTATCCCACTTCAAGATTTTTGGGTGCAAGGCCTTTGCCCATGTGCCCAAGCTGAAGCGGCGCAAGCTGGATGCTGTAAGCAGACCAGGTGTCTTCATTGGGTACGAGGCCAACTCCAAGGCATACCGGATCCTGGATCCAGACGGCAAGTCTGTTCGTGTGGCTCGAGATGTTACCTTCCATGAGGGTGTCTTCCCATACAACACGCCGACGCCACCGGCCCATATGAATGATGAGCCACTGTGCATTGTAGACATCAAGCTGGAACCTGATGAGGAACCAGTTAGTGCACCCTTCTGGCACCTCACCAGCGGCACCCACTACCCCGACGGAATGAAGCTGGACAGTGAGGACGAAGACTTACCCCTTTGCACATGGATACTGACTCAGATGAGGAAGATGAGGACATTGCTCCACTGCCTACTCAAGATGCACCTCCTCCGCGGCGATCATCCAGACTCAGGCAGGCACCTTCAGAGTGGTGGGCCACCTCAGCTGCTGTTGTTGAACTTCAGCCTGAGCCAGTGTCTGTGAAGGAAGCTCTCGCAGGTCCCGAAGCTCAGCAGTGGAAGCTTGCAATGGATGAAGAGTATGCAGCTCTTCTCCACAACAAGACTTGGGAGGTTGAGGACAGACCCCCTGGAACCAATGTACTCCCTGTCAAGTGGATCTTCAAGAGGAAGCGAGACGCTGCCGGTAACATCGAGCGCTACAAGGCTCGCCTGGTAGTTGTTTGGATGCAGGCAGCGGGAGGGTCTCGACTACAATGAGATATATGCACCTGTAGGGAAGCACGCAACTCTGCGCACCCTCTTGGCTGTCACAGCTCACCGCGATCTTGAACTGCATCAGCTGGACGTTGCCAACGCGTTCCTCAATGGGGAACTGGAAGAGGATCTGTGGATGCAGCAACCTCCAGGTTTTGCAGTTGGGGGAAGCGACCGCGCATGCCATTTGCGCAAGACTCTCTATGGTCTGAAGCAGAGCCCCCGTGCTTGGTATGCAAACTTGCGCTCCCAGCTGGAGGCCATTGGCTTTAATGCCTCTGTGGCCGACCCTGGATTGTTCATCATGATGGCTGGCTCTGGTGACTGGACCTATGTGCTGATCCATGTCGACGACATCCTGATTGCCGGTTTAGCGGAAGGAGTCACACTGGTGAAAACCAAGCTGGCTGAAGTCTTCAATATCTAAGCAAAGCAATTAGGACTAAGTGTCAGAGTATCAAAGCAGAGAGAAAGAGAGAGCTGCAAACAAAGCTAAACAACTAGCTTTGAACAAATACGCGCAGTCAGGTGCGCGCAAACAGATTCGCTCGGTCAGATGCGCGCGAACAGATGCGCGCGAGTCTCAGCTTTCTGGAGCACCAAAGATCATAGCAAGAGACGCAGTAATGGCAGCAGAACAGTAAATCTTACCTGGGGACCAAAGAGAGAGTAAGTGGTACTCTGCTCTCGTGAGTCCCCTTTTATACTGTTCGGAGGGAATCTACGGAAGGCATCTTTGGAAGATTCCACCGGTAGATTCCTTCAGTAGCTACCGCGAAGCATCCCTAAACCGGCCATCGGGCGGCAACAACCGGTTGGCCACCAGCGCTATCTCGTACTCACAAAACACAGCACAGCATAGTACTACTAGCTCAGTGGTGTAACGCCATGAGCTATACGGAGATTTGACAAGGGTTCGATTCCCCCTGGGGGCAGCGTTTTGCCTTTACCTAATTAGCATGACATGAAGTCTAGTCCGACATTCAATATCACAAGGCAAGTGCTAACTGATATTCTAACACTCCCACTCGTGACTGACTGAATGTTCCTACTTGTTGGTAACTCCCAACCCGAGCCTGCACAGCTCAAACTTGCACCTAGGCAGGATTTTAGTGAGTACATCTGCCACCATTTCCTCAGTGGAGATGTAGGTGAAGGTCACCTCTGACCTTGCCACTCGCTCACGCGCAAAGTGGTGCACAACATCAATATGCTTTGTGCGCACGCAGGAGATGGGGTTCTTCAGCAGCTTAATGGCTGCTTGGTTGTCACCGTAGATAGGTACTGCTCCTAGCACCATTCCAAAACTCAGGTAGAAGCTTCCTGAACCAGAGTGCTTCCTTGACAGCTGCACCAGCAGCCATGTACTCAGCCTCTGTGGTGGAGTGCGCCACCGTGGGCTGCAGTCGGCTCTGCCAGGAGACCACAGCTCCATTCAGCCTGAAAGCATAGCCAGTCGTCGACCTGCGTGTGTCAGTGTCTCCAGCGAAGTCTGAGTCAGCGAAGCCCTGAAGCTCCAGCAGATCACTGCCTCCAAAGAACAACCCATAGTCCAGAGTGCCAGAAATGTACGCCAACACATGCTTTGCAGCAGCCAGGTGGTCCTCAGTGGGGTTTTGCCATGTATCTGGCCAAAGCTCCCACTGACTGTGAGAGGTCAGGCCTGGTGCACACTGCAAGATACATCAGAGACCCAATGATCTCGCTGTAGCTCACAACAGTCTGGTCCATAGGCTCTCCTGCCTTGGTCAGCTTGGTGGCTGGGGATAGTGGCACCTTGTTTGACTTGGCATGTGAGGCAAACTTGTCCATGAGGTCAGCCACATACCTTTTCTGAGTCAAGAGGAGTGTCTTCATCCCTCTGTCCCTGATGATGTCCATACCAAGGTAGAAGGAGGATTCCCCCATGTCCTTGATTTTGAAGACTTCAGCCAGCTTGGTTTTCACCAGTGTGACTCCTTCCGCTAAACCGGCAATCAGGATGTCGTCGACATGGATCAGCACATAGGTCCAGTCACCAGAGCCAGCCATCATGATGAACAATCCAGGGTCGGCCACAGAGGCATTAAAGCCAATGGCCTCCAGCTGGGAGCGCAAGTTTGCATACCAAGCACGGGGGCTCTGCTTCAGACCATAGAGAGTCTTGCGCAAATGGCATGCGCGGTCGCTTCACCCAACTGCTTAGATATTGAAGGCTCTTTGCCTGCTTCTTGTACATTGCCTGTTCCCACTTGTCAGTTCTAAGGCATTCGCCTCTCTTTGTAGTTGTTTTATTTCTGATGTAATTACCACTTACTCTCTCTCTGGTCCCCAGCCTATTTATTTTACATTTTCCTGGTTCCCCCCTTTGTAAAAAAAAACATACCTACAGCAGCAGATGTTTTGACACCACAAGTAGCAGACTCAGTGTTGACAACCACAGCAACAACTTTGGTACCCATACAAAAAAAAAAAAAAAAAATACAATCTCCTATGCCTTCTCCACAAGACTGGTCAGCCTCAAGACTCCCTCGCAGGTTACCGTCCTATCACCCTTCTCAATTGTGACCTTAAGCTGATCCTTTTGATCATGGCTCACCGGCTGCAACGCCCACTGGAATATCTCATCGACGTCACTCAATCAGCTTTCCTCCGTGGCAGAGACATCAGTGACAACATCCGCTATCACCTAGGCTTGGCTGCGCGCTTGAAAGAGCTTGGCTTACCAGGCTGGTTGCTGCATTCTGACCTCACTAAAGCTTATGATTCTGTCAACAGGGGATGGCTCCTAAAGACAATGTCAGCCATGGATTCAATAGTGCGGGCATCACGCGCTGGTGCGATATCTCATGAATGGCAGCTCTACGCGAGTGCGTCTCAACGGTTTCTTCACTACCTCCTTCCCCAACACTTCCGGCTTCCCACAGGGTGGGGCCTTGAGCTGTAATCAATGGGTCATCATCTTTGAGCCCTTCATCACTACAATAACCAACTGAGATCTTGTGGAACTCTGCAATCCTTCCGTCTTCCCTCAGGAGAGTTGGCCCCTGCCACCCTCTCCTTTGCTGACGATGGCAAGCACTTTGTCCTCAACCCAGCCACAGATGGGCCTATCATCAAGGAGACATACGTCTTAGCCAATTCGGCTGGCTTACCCGCCCAGTCTGTTCCCAAGACCCGTCTTCTGCTTCTTGAACTTCCCCCAGACATACCCCTCCCTGCAGATCTGGACCCCGCCCTTGGCACCCATCACTTGACTGGTTACCACCTCCATCCCCCAGACACACCTCACAGATTGCTGGGCGTGCCGTTCGGTGCAAACACTGCCCTTTGCAAGGCTGCAGCCTACCAGCACATGCCCCATAGCATCTCACGTGCAGCAGCTCCATGGCTCTCACGCAATCTCAATGTTATTGGAAGGGCGCATGTTGCTATGCAATGCTTGGCTTCCAAGTTCATCTTCCAGGCTAACTTTGCATCACCACCAGCGCCTCTCCGCCAGCAATTTTTTTTTTTTTGCATAGGGAGGAACCAGGAAAGGGAACATCTGATAAAACCTAGCCCTATGTGACCGAGGAAGAAAAACCAAATAAGAAGATTAGAGGACATGGACCAAAAGTCCGCTAAGACAAAAGATCCGAAGACAAAAGACGAAAAGACTAGGGGACAAAAGACCGAGGGACACAAACTAATTACTAGGAGGACAAAGGACAAAGGGCCTTCCGAGCACCACCCCCACCTCCAAGCAACACTGTTTCTCCCCAACCAATAAAACACCACTGTAACCTCCAAGAGCAACACAGAAAAAGAAGGAAAGGCATGCACCCGAAGGTCTTGCTAATCTAAGATTAAAACACTGCAGGGCATCACTCCTGTAACAGGCCAGTGCATCAGAGGATCACTCCTTTAGCAAACCAGCACATACTCTCAGCAGCCTAGTAACACGTCGCTAGGTCACCCATGCAGATCAGCAAGCTCTGCAAAGACGACCAGAGCGCGGCATGCAACAAAAAACAGGACAGGGCCAAAGCTAACACTAACAAAGTAACTAAAAAAAATTGAAAGAAGCAAATCAAACTCGTTAGAAAACGTCCTAAACGGTGAAAGGGTAGAACCCCCACAAGATCCACTGACCAGCAAGGAAAAACCTTACAGGCGCACTAAAGCAGCTAGCAAAACAACCGGTAGCCTGTGCATCAGGGCATCACTCCATTAGCATGTCAGCGCAGTCTATCAGCAGCCTAGTATCAAGCCACTAGGTCGCCGATGCAAATCAGCAAGCTCTGCAAAGACAACCAAAAGGGGCATGTCTACGGTTCAAAGGTAGCGGTAACAAGGTAACAAAAACTATGAAGCTCCTAAGTAAACCTCCTGAACCTGCAGACGCAAGATACAACACGGTACGGGGCATCACTCCTATAACAGTCCAGTGCATCAGGGCATCACTCCATCAGCAGACCGGCATGCCAGATCAGCTGTCAAGTAGCATGCCACTTCTTCTCCAATGCAGACCAGCAAGCTCTGTAAGGAAGAAGACCAAAGCAGGGCATGCTACTGATAAATAGGTCCGGGAAAAAGCAAACAAAAACAGTCTTCAGGGCAGGAGCAGCAGATCCACCCCCAAAAAATACTATCCAGCCCTCTAGGGCAGCAAAATGCTAAGACAAAATGTATCGCTATGGTTTCCAACCAATGTCACACTCCAGGATCGGCAAGTCTCTAATTAGAGAACAAGAAGATGCTGACCAATGCAGACCTTCAAAAGGAGACCGGCTGACTGAGAATTCAAGAAAGAGGGAATGAGTCCCAACAGCACAACACCTGTCTAAGGCCAAAAAACACTAAAAAACGCGTCTCAAATGGGGCACTGAGCAGCTCCCATAGCCGCGAAATTGCAGTCGCTCCAGGCCGAAGCAGCTTCGCAGCAAAGTTAGAAGGCGGCCGGAGCAGCACATTGCTTGCTCCATCCAATTGTCGCCTTAAAGCTTCGTCTACTAGGTATCTCAGCAGCACATGAAGGAGCAGGGATGAGAGGGAGGAGATGGAGGATTCTGAGAGGAAGGAGGAAGTGGGTGGGGCTCGGAAGAAGGGAATCAGGAGAGAGCTGCTTCTGAAGTACTAAGGATGGGGTCGGGTGGTCCCAAATTAAACTTTGAAGAGAATAGCCTGCCCCTCCAGTAGGCTGACCTCTTATGCTGACCTCTGGAGGGGGCAGAGTAGCGGATTAGACCGCATGAGCGTCTGTAACACTCAAATGGGGCACTGAGCAGCTCCCATAGCCGCGAAATTGCAGTCGCTCCAGCCGAATTGGCCGAAGCAGCTTCGCAGCAAAGTTAGAAGGCGGCCGGAGAGCAGACATTGCTAGGGCGAAAAAAGGACCTCCAGCTCCAATTGTCGCCTTAAAGCTTCGTCTACTAGGTATCTCAGCAGCTGACATGAAGGAGCAGGGATGAGAGGGAGGAGATGGAGGATTCTGAGAGGAAGGAGGAAGTGGGTGGGGCTCAAGAAGGGAATCAGGAGAGAGCTGCTTCTGAAGTACTAAGGATGGGGTCGGGTGGTCCCAAATTAACTTGAAGAGAATAGCCTGCCCCCCTCCAGTAGGCTGACCTCTTATGCTGACCTCTGGAGGGGGCAGAGTTACGGATTAGACCGCATGAGCGTCTGTAACACTCAAATGGGGCACTGAGCAGCTCCATAGCCGCGAAATTGCAGTCGCTCCAGCCGAATTGGCCGAAGCAGCTTCGCAGCAAAGTTAGAAGGCGGCCGGAGAGCAGACATTGCTAGGGCGAAAAAAAGGACCTCCAGCTCCAATTGTCGCCTTAAAGCTTCGTCTACTAGGTATCTCAGCAGCTGACATGAAGGAGCAGGGATGAGAGGGAGGAGATGGAGGATTCTGAGAGGAAGGAGGAAGTGGGTGGGGCTCGGTAGAAGGGAATCAGGAGAGAGCTGCTTCTGAAGTACTAAGGATGGGGGTCGGGTGGTCCCAAATTAACTTGAAGAGAATAGCCTGCCCCCCTCCAGTAGGCTGACCTCTTATGCTGACCTCTGGAGGGGGCAGAGTTAGCGGATTAGACCGCATGAGCGTCTGTAACACTCAAATGGGGCACTGAGCAGCTCCCATAGCCGCGAAATTGCAGTCGCTCCAGCCGAATTGGCCGAAGCAGCTTCGCAGCAAAGTTAGAAGGCGGCCGGAGAGCAGACATTGCTAGGGCGAAAAAAGGACCTCCAGCTCCAATTGTCGCCTTAAAGCTTCGTCTACTAGGTATCTCAGCAGCTGACATGAAGGAGCAGGGATGAGAGGGAGGAGATGGAGGATTCTGAGAGGAAGGAGGAAGTGGGTGGGGCTCGGAAGAAGGGAATCAGGAGAGAGCTGCTTCTGAAGTACTAAGGATGGGGGTCGGGTGGTCCCAAATTAACTTGAAGAGAATAGCCTGCCCCCCTCCAGTAGGCTGACCTCTTATGCTGACCTCTGGAGGGGGCAGAGTAGCGGATTAGACCGCATGAGCGTCTGTAACACTCAAATGGGGCACTGAGCAGCTCCCATAGCCGCGAAATTGCAGTCGCTCCAGCCGAATTGGCCGAAGCAGCTTCGCAGCAAAGTTAGAAGGCGGCCGGAGAGCAGACATTGCTAGGGCGAAAAAAGGACCTCCAGCTCCAATTGTCGCCTTAAAGCTTTCGTCTACTAGGTATCTCAGCAGCTGACATGAAGGAGCAGGGATGAGAGGGAGGAGATGGAGGATTCTGAGAGGAAGGAGGAAGTGGGTGGGGCTCGGAAGAAGGGAATCAGGAGAGAGCTGCTTCTGAAGTACTAAGGATGGGGGTCGGGTGGTCCCAAATTAACTTGAAGAGAATAGCCTGCCCCCCTCCAGTAGGCTGACCTCTTATGCTGACCTCTGGAGGGGGCAGAGTAGCGGATTAGACCGCATGAGCGTCTGTAACACTCAAATGGGGCACTGAGCAGCTCCCATAGCCGCGAAATTGCAGTCGCTCCAGCCGAATTGGCCGAAGCAGCTTCGCAGCAAAGTTAGAAGGCGGCCGGAGAGCAGACATTGCTAGGGCGAAAAAAGGACCTCCAGCTCCAATTGTCGCCTTAAAGCTTCGTCTACTAGGTATCTCAGCAGCTGACATGAAGGAGCAGGGATGAGAGGGAGGAGATGGAGGATTCTGAGAGGAAGGAGGAAGTGGGTGGGGCTCGGAAGAAGGGAATCAGGAGAGAGCTGCTTCTGAAGTACTAAGGATGGGGGTCGGGTGGTCCCAAATTAACTTGAAGAGAATAGCCTGCCCCCCTCCAGTAGGCTGACCTCTTATGCTGACCTCTGGAGGGGGCAGAGTAGCGGATTAGACCGCATGAGCGTCTGTAACACTCAAATGGGGCACTGAGCAGCTCCCATAGCCGCGAAATTGCAGTCGCTCCAGCCGAATTGGCCGAAGCAGCTTCGCAGCAAAGTTAGAAGGCGGCCGGAGAGCAGACATTGCTAGGGCGAAAAAAAGGACCTCCAGCTCCAATTGTCGCCTCAAAGCTTCGTCTACTAGGTATCTCAGCAGCTGACATGAAGGAGCAGGGATGAGAGGGAGGAGATGGAGGATTCTGAGAGGAAGGAGGAAGTGGGTGGGGCTCGGAAGAAGGGAATCAGGAGAGAGCTGCTTCTGAAGTACTAAGGATGGGGGTCGGGTGGTCCCAAATTAACTTGAAGAGAATAGCCTGCCCCCTCCAGTAGGCTGACCTCTTATGCTGACCTCTGGAGGGGGCAGAGTTACGGATTAGACCGCATGAGCGTCTGTAACACTCAAATGGGGCACTGAGCAGCTCCCATAGCCGCGAAATTGCAGTCGCTCCAGCCGAATTGGCCGAAGCAGCTTCGCAGCAAAGTTAGAAGGCGGCCGGAGAGCAGACATTGCTAGGGCGAAAAAAGGACCTCCAGCTCCAATTGTCGCCTTAAAGCTTCGTCTACTAGGTATCTCAGCAGCTGACATGAAGGAGCAGGGATGAGAGGGAGGAGATGGAGGATTCTGAGAGGAAGGAGGAAGTGGGTGGGCTCGGAAGAAGGGAATCAGGAGAGAGCTGCTTCTGAAGTACTAAGGATGGGGGTCGGGTGGTCCCAAATTAACTTGAAGAGAATAGCCTGCCCCCCTCCAGTAGGCTGACCTCTTATGCTGACCTCTGGAGGGGGCAGAGTAGCGGATTAGACCGCATGAGCGTCTGTAACACTCAAATGGGGCACTGAGCAGCTCCCATAGCCGCGAAATTGCAGTCGCTCCAGCCGAATTGGCCGAAGCAGCTTCGCAGCAAAGTTAGAAGGCGGCCGGAGAGCAGACATTGCTAGGGCGAAAAAAGGACCTCCAGCTCCAATTGTCGCCTTAAAAGCTTCGTCTACTAGGTATCTCAGCAGCTGACATGAAGGAGCAGGGATGAGAGGGAGGAGATGGAGGATTCTGAGAGGAAGGAGGAAGTGGGTGGGGCTCGGAAGAAGGGAATCAGGAGAGAGCTGCTTCTGAAGTACTAAGGATGGGGTCGGGTGGTCCCAAATTAACTTGAAGAGAATAGCCTGCCCCCTCCAGTAGGCTGACCTCTTATGCTGACCTCTGGAGGGGGCAGAGTAGCGGATTAGACCGCATGAGCGTCTGTAACACTCAAATGGGGCACTGAGCAGCTCCCATAGCCGCGAAATTGCAGTCGCTCCAGCCGAATTGGCTGAAGCAGCTTCGCAGCAAAGTTAGAAGGCGGCCGGAGAGCAGACATTGCTAGGGCGAAAAAAGGACCTCCAGCTCCAATTGTCGCCTAAAGCTTCGTCTACTAGGTATCTCAGCAGCTGACATGAAGGAGCAGGGATGAGAGGGAGGAGATGGAGGATTCTGAGAGGAAGGAGGAAGTGGGTGGGGCTCGAAGAAGGGAATCAGGAGAGAGCTGCTTCTGAAGTACTAAGGATGGGGGTCGGGTGGTCCCAAATTAACTTGAAGAGAATAGCCTGCCCCCCTCCAGTAGGCTGACCTCTTATGCTGACCTCTGGAGGGGGCAGAGTAGCGGATTAGACCGCATGAGCGTCTGTAACACTCAATGGGGCACTGAGCAGCTCCCATAGCCGCGAAAATTGCAGTCGCTCCAGCCGAATTGGCCGAAGCAGCTTCGCAGCAAAGTTAGAAGGCGGCCGGAGAGCAGACATTGCTAGGGCGAAAAAAGGACCTCCAGCTCCAATTGTCGCCTCAAAGCTTCGTCTACTAGGTATCTCAGCAGCTGACATGAAGGAGCAGGGATGAGAGGGAGGAGATGGAGGATTCTGAGAGGAAGGAGGAAGTGGGTGGGGCTCGGAAGAAGGGAATCAGGAGAGAGCTGCTTCTGAAGTACTAAGGATGGGGGTCGGGTGGTCCCAAATTAACTTGAAGAGAATAGCCTGCCCCCTCCAGTAGGCTGACCTCTTATGCTGACCTCTGGAGGGGGCAGAGTAGCGGATTAGACCGCATGAGCGTCTGTAACACTCAAATGGGGCACTGAGCAGCTCCCATAGCCGCGAAATTGCAGTCGCTCCAGCCGAATTGGCCGAAGCAGCTTCGCAGCAAAGTTAGAAGGCGGCCGGAGAGCAGACATTGCTAGGGCGAAAAAAGGACCTCCAGCTCCAATTGTCGCCTTAAAGCTTCGTCTACTAGGTATCTCAGCAGCTGACATGAAGGAGCAGGGATGAGAGGGAGGAGATGGAGGATTCTGAGAGGAAGGAGGAAGTGGGTGGGGCTCGGAAGAAGGGAATCAGGAGAGAGCTGCTTCTGAAGTACTAAGGATGGGGGTCGGGTGGTCCCAAATTAACTTGAAGAGAATAGCCTGCCCCCCTCCAGTAGGCTGACCTCTTATGCTGACCTCTGGAGGGGCAGAGTTAGCGGATTAGAACCGCATGAGCGTCTGTAAGCACTCAAATGGGGCACTGAGCAGCTCCCATAGCCGCGAAATTGCAGTCGCTCCAGCACTGAATTGGCGAAAATTGCGAGCCGAATTGCAAGCTTCGCAGCAAAGTTAGAAGGCGGCCGGAGAGCAGACATTGCTAGGGCGAAAAAAGGACCTCCAGCTCCAATTGTCGCCTTAAAGCTTCGTCTACTAGGTATCTCAGCAGCTGACATGAAGGAGCAGGGATGAGAGGGAGGAGATGGAGGATTCTGAGAGGAAGGAGGAAGTGGGTGGGGCTCGGAGAAGGGAATCAGGAGAGAGCTGCTTCTGAAGTACTAAGGATGGGGGTCGGGTGGTCCCAAATTAACTTGAAGAGAATAGCCTGCCCCCCTCCAGTAGGCTGACCTCTTATGCTGACCTCTGGAGGGGGCAGAGTAGCGGATTAGACCGCATGAGCGTCTGTAACACTCAAATGGGGCACTGAGCAGCTCCCATAGCCGCGAAATTGCAGTCGCTCCAGCCGAATTGGCCGAAGCAGCTTCGCAGCAAAGTTAGAAGGCGGCCGGAGAGCAGACATTGCTAGGGCGAAAAAAGGACCTCCAGCTCCAATTGTCGCCTTAAAGCTTCGTCTACTAGGTATCTCAGCAGCTGACATGAAGGAGCAGGGATGAGAGGGAGGAGATGGAGGATTCTGAGAGGAAGGAGGAAGTGGGTGGGGCTCGGAGAAGGGAATCAGGAGAGAGCTGCTTCTGAAGTACTAAGGATGGGGGTCGGGTGGTCCCAAATTAACTTGAAGAGAATAGCCTGCCCCCTCCAGTAGGCTGACCTCTTATGCTGACCTCTGGAGGGGGCAGAGTTAGCGGATTAGACCGCATGAGCGTCTGTAACACTCAAATGGGGCACTGAGCAGCTCCCATAGCCGCGAAATTGCAGTCGCTCCAGCCGAATTGGCCGAAGCAGCTTCGCAGCAAAGTTAGAAGGCGGCCGGAGAGCAGACATTGCTAGGGCGAAAAAAGGACCTCCAGCTCCAATTGTCGCCTCAAAGCTTCGTCTACTAGGTATCTCAGCAGCTGACATGAAGGAGCAGGGATGAGAGGGAGGAGATGGAGGATTCTGAGAGGAAGGAGGAAGTGGGTGGGGCTCGGAAGAAGGGAATCAGGAGAGAGCTGCTTCTGAAGTACTAAGGATGGGGTCGGGTGGTCCCAAATTAACTTGAAGAGAATAGCCTGCCCCCTCCAGTAGGCTGACCTCTTATGCTGACCTCTGGAGGGGGCAGAGTAGCGGATTAGACCGCATGAGCGTCTGTAAACTCAAATGGGGCACTGAGCAGCTCCCATAGCCGCGAAATTTGCAGTCGCTCCAGCCGAATTGGCCGAAGCAGCTTCGCAGCAAAGTTAGAAGGCGGCCGGAGAGCAGACATTGCTAGGGCGAAAAAAGGACCTCCAGCTCCAATTGTCGCCTTAAAGCTTCGTCTACTAGGTATCTCAGCAGCTGACATGAAGGAGCAGGGATGAGAGGGAGGAGATGGAGGATTCTGAGAGGAAGGAGGAAGTGGGTGGGGGCTCGGGAAGAAGGGAATCAGGAGAGAGCTGCTTCTGAAGTACTAAGGATGGGGGTCGGGTGGTCCCAAATTAACTTGAAGAGAATAGCCTGCCCCCTCCAGTAGGCTGACCTCTTATGCTGACCTCTGGAGGGGGCAGAGTAGCGGATTAGACCGCATGAGCGTCTGTAACACTCAAATGGGGCACTGAGCAGCTCCATAGCCGCGAAATTGCAGTCGCTCCAGCCGAATTGGCCGAAGCAGCTTCGCAGCAAAGTTAGAAGGCGGCCGGAGAGCAGACATTGCTAGGGCGAAAAAAGGACCTCCAGCTCCAATTGTCGCCTTAAAGCTTCGTCTACTAGGTATCTCAGCAGCTGACATGAAGGAGCAGGGATGAGAGGGAGGAGATGGAGGATTCTGAGAGGAAGGAGGAAGTGGGTGGGGCTCGGAAGAAGGGAATCAGGAGAGAGCTGCTTCTGAAGTACTAAGGATGGGGGTCGGGTGGTCCCAAATTAACTTGAAGAGAATAGCCTGCCCCCCTCCAGTAGGCTGACCTCTTATGCTGACCTCTGGAGGGGGCAGAGTAGCGGATTAGACCCGCATGAGCGTCTGTAACACTCAAATGGGGCACTGAGCAGCTCCCATAGCCGCGAAATTGCAGTCGCTCCAGCCGAATTGGCCGAAGCAGCTTCGCAGCAAAGTTAGAAGGCGGCCGGAGAGCAGACATTGCTAGGGCGAAAAAAGGACCTCCAGCTCCAATTGTCGCCTCAAAGCTTCGTCTACTAGGTATCTCAGCAGCTGACATGAAGGAGCAGGGATGAGAGGGAGGAGATGGAGGATTCTGAGAGGAAGGAGGAAGTGGGTGGGGCTCGGAAGAAGGGAATCAGGAGAGAGCTGCTTCTGAAGTACTAAGGATGGGGGTCGGTGGTCCCAAATTAACTTGAAGAGAATAGCCTGCCCCCTCCAGTAGGCTGACCTCTTATGCTGACCTCTGGAGGGGGCAGAGTAGCGGATTAGACCGCATGAGCGTCTGTAACACTCAAATGGGGCACTGAGCAGCTCCCATAGCCGCGAAATTGCAGTCGCTCCAGCCGAATTGGCCGAAGCAGCTTCGCAGCAAAGTTAGAAGGCGGCCGGAGAGCAGACATTGCTAGGGCGAAAAAAGGACCTCCAGCTCCAATTGTCGCCTTAAAGCTTCGTCTACTAGGTATCTCAGCAGCTGACATGAAGGAGCAGGGATGAGAGGGAGGAGATGGAGGATTCTGAGAGGAAGGAGGAAGTGGGTGGGGCTCGGAAGAAGGGAATCAGGAGAGAGCTGCTTCTGAAGTACTAAGGATGGGGGTCGGGTGGTCCCAAATTAACTTGAAGAGAATAGCCTGCCCCCCTCCAGTAGGCTGACCTCTTATGCTGACCTCTGGAGGGGGCAGAGTAGCGGATTAGACCGCATGAGCGTCTGTAACACTCAAATGGGGCACTGAGCAGCTCCCATAGCCGCGAAATTGCAGTCGCTCCAGCCGAATTGGCCGAAGCAGCTTCGCAGCAAAGTTATAAGAAGGCGGCCGGAGAGCAGACATTGCTAGGGCGAAAAAAGGACCTCCAGCTCCAATTGTCGCCTCAAAGCTTCGTCTACTAGGTATCTCAGCAGCTGACATGAAGGAGCAGGGATGAGAGGGAGGAGATGGAGGATTCTGAGAGGAAGGAGGAAGTGGGTGGGGCTCGGAAGAAGGGAATCAGGAGAGAGCTGCTTCTGAAGTACTAAGGATGGGGGTCGGGTGGTCCCAAATTAACTTGAAGAGAATAGCCTGCCCCCCTCCAGTAGGCTGACCTCTTATGCTGACCTCTGGAGGGGGCAGAGTACGGATTAGACCGCATGAGCGTCTGTAACACTCAAATGGGGCACTGAGCAGCTCCCATAGCCGCGAAATTGCAGTCGCTCCAGCCGAATTGGCCGAAGCAGCTTCGCAGCAAAGTTAGAAGGCGGCCGGAGAGCAGACATTGCTAGGGCGAAAAAAGGACCTCCAGCTCCAATTGTCGCCTTAAAGCTTCGTCTACTAGGTATCTCAGCAGCTGACATGAAGGAGCAGGGATGAGAGGGAGGAGATGGAGGATTCTGAGAGGAAGGAGGAAGTGGGTGGGGCTCGGAAGAAGGGAATCAGGAGAGAGCTGCTTCTGAAAAGTACTAAGGATGGGGGTCGGGTGGTCCCAAATTAACTTGAAAGAGAATAGCCTGCCCCCTCCAGTAGGCTGACCTCTTATGCTGACCTCTGGAGGGGGCAGAGTAGCGGATTAGACCGCATGAGCGTCTGTAACACTCAAATGGGGCACTGAGCAGCTCCCATAGCCGCGAAATTGCAGTCGCTCCAGCCGAATTGGCCGAAGCAGCTTCGCAGCAAAGTTAGAAGGCGGCCGGAGAGCAGACATTGCTAGGGCGAAAAAAGGACCTCCAGCTCCAATTGTCGCCTCAAAGCTTCGTCTACTAGGTATCTCAGCAGCTGACATGAAGGAGCAGGGATGAGAGGGAGGAGATGGAGGATTCTGAGAGGAAGGAGGAAGTGGGTGGGGCTCGGAAGAAGGGAATCAGGAGAGAGCTGCTTCTGAAGTACTAAGGATGGGGGTCGGGTGGTCCCAAATTAACTTGAAGAGAATAGCCTGCCCCCCTCCAGTAGGCTGACCTCTTATGCTGACCTCTGGAGGGGGCAGAGTAGCGGATTAGACCGCATGAGCGTCTGTAACACTCAAATGGGGCACTGAGCAGCTCCCATAGCCGCGAAATTGCAGTCGCTCCAGCCGAATTGGCCGAAGCAGCTTCGCAGCAAAGTTAGAAGGCGGCCGGAGAGCAGACATTGCTAGGGCGAAAAAAGGACCTCCAGCTCCAATTGTCGCCTTAAAGCTTCGTCTACTAGGTATCTCAGCAGCTGACATGAAGGAGCAGGGATGAGAGGGAGGAGATGGAGGATTCTGAGAGGAAGGAGGAAGTGGGTGGGGCTCGGAAGAAGGGAATCAGGAGAGAGCTGCTTCTGAAGTACTAAGGATGGGGGTCGGGTGGTCCCAAATTAACTTGAAGAGAATAGCCTGCCCCCCTCCAGTAGGCTGACCTCTTATGCTGACCTCTGGAGGGGGCAGAGTAGCGGATTAGACCGCATGAGCGTCTGTAACACTCAAATGGGGCACTGAGCAGCTCCCATAGCCGCGAAATTGCAGTCGCTCCAGCCGAATTGGCCGAAGCAGCTTCGCAGCAAAGTTAGAAGGCGGCCGGAGAGCAGACATTGCTAGGGCGAAAAAAGGACCTCCAGCTCCAATTGTCGCCTTAAAGCTTCGTCTACTAGGTATCTCAGCAGCTGACATGAAGGAGCAGGGATGAGAGGGAGGAGATGGAGGATTCTGAGAGGAAGGAGGAAGTGGGTGGGGCTCGGAAGAAGGGAATCAGGAGAGAGCTGCTTCTGAAGTACTAAGGATGGGGGTCGGGTGGTCCCAAATTAACTTGAAGAGAATAGCCTGCCCCCCTCCAGTAGGCTGACCTCTTATGCTGACCTCTGGAGGGGGCAGAGTAGCGGATTAGACCGCATGAGCGTCTGTAAACACTCAAATGGGGCACTGAGCAGCTCCCATAGCCGCGAAATTGCAGTCGCTCCAGCCGAATTGGCCGAAGCAAGCTTCGCAGCAAAGTTAGAAGGCGGCCGGAGAGCAGACATTGCTAGGGCGAAAAAAGGACCTCCAGCTCCAATTGTCGCCTTAAAGCTTCGTCTACTAGGTATCTCAGCAGCTGACATGAAGGAGCAGGGATGAGAGGGAGGAGATGGAGGATTCTGAGAGGAAGGAGGAAGTGGGTGGGGCTCGGAAGAAAGGGAATCAGGAGAGAGCTGCTTCTGAAGTACTAAGGATGGGGGTCGGGTGGTCCCAAATTAACTTGAAGAGAATAGCCTGCCCCCTCCAGTAGGCTGACCTCTTATGCTGACCTCTGGAGGGGCAGAGTAGCGGATTAGACCGCATGAGCGTCTGTAACACTCAAATGGGGCACTGAGCAGCTCCATAGCCGCGAAATTGCAGTCGCTCCAGCCGAATTGGCCGAAGCAGCTTCGCAGCAAAGTTAGAAGGCGGCCGGAGAGCAGACATTGCTAGGGCGAAAAAAGGACCTCCAGCTCCAATTGTCGCCTTAAAGCTTCGTCTACTAGGTATCTCAGCAGCTGACATGAAGGAGCAGGGATGAGAGGGAGGAGATGGAGGATTCTGAGAGGAAGGAGGAAGTGGGTGGGGCTCGGAAGAAGGGAATCAGGAGAGAGCTGCTTCTGAAGTACTAAGGATGGGGGTCGGGTGGTCCCAAATTAACTTGAAGAGAATAGCCTGCCCCCCTCCAGTAGGCTGACCTCTTATGCTGACCTCTGGAGGGGGCAGAGTAGCGGATTAGACCGCATGAGCGTCTGTAACACTCAAATGGGGCACTGAGCAGCTCCCATAGCCGCGAAATTGCAGTCGCTCCAGCCGAATTGGCCGAAGCAGCTTCGCAGCAAAAGTTATAAAGGCGGCCGGAGAGCAGACATTGCTAGGGCGAAAAAAGGACCTCCATCTCCAATTGTCGCCTTAAAGCTTCGTCTACTAGGTATCTCAGCAGCTGACATGAAGGAGCAGGGATGAGAGGGAGGAGAATGGAGGATTCTGAGAGGAAGGAGGAAGTGGGTGGGGCTCGGAAGAAGGGAATCAGGAGAGAGCTGCTTCTGAAGTACTAAGGATGGGGGTCGGGTGGTCCCAAATTAACTTGAAGAGAATAGCCTGCC
Source organism: Microglena sp. YARC (assembly GCA_022414725.1). Taxonomy (NCBI): domain Eukaryota; kingdom Viridiplantae; phylum Chlorophyta; class Chlorophyceae; order Chlamydomonadales; family Chlamydomonadaceae; genus Microglena; species Microglena sp. YARC. The sequence continues at coordinate 44,061,546 of CM039464.1, forward strand.
CCCTCCAGTAGGCTGACCTCTTATGCTGACCTCTGGAGGGGGCAGAGTAGCGGATTAGACCGCATGAGCGTCTGTAACACTCAAATGGGGCACTGAGCAGCTCCATAGCCGCGAAATTGCAGTCGCTCCAGCCGAATTGGCCGAAGCAGCTTCGCAGCAAAGTTAGAAGGCGGCCGGAGAGCAGACATTGCTAGGGCGAAAAAAGGACCTCCAGCTCCAATTGTCGCCTCAAAGCTTCGTCTACTAGGTATCTCAGCAGCTGACATGAAGGAGCAGGGATGAGAGGGAGGAGATGGAGGATTCTGAGAGGAAGGAGGAAGTGGGTGGGGCTCGGAAGAAGGGAATCAGGAGAGAGCTGCTTCTGAAGTACTAAGGATGGGGGTCGGTGGTCCCAAATTAACTTGAAGAGAATAGCCTGCCCCCCTCCAGTAGGCTGACCTCTTATGCTGACCTCTGGAGGGGGCAGAGTAGCGGATTAGACCGCATGAGCGTCTGTAACACTCAAATGGGGCACTGAGCAGCTCCCATAGCCGCGAAATTGCAGTCGCTCCAGCCGAATTGGCCGAAGCAGATCGCAGCAAAGTTATAAGGCGGCCGGAGAGCAGACATTGCTAGGGCGAAAAAAGGACCTCCAGCTCCAATTGTCGCCTCAAAGCTTCGTCTACTAGGTATCTCAGCAGCTGACATGAAGGAGCAGGGATGAGAGGGAGGAGATGGAGGATTCTGAGAGGAAGGAGGAAGTGGGTGGGGCTCGGAAGAAGGGAATCAGGAGAGAGCTGCTTCTGAAGTACTAAGGATGGGGTCGGGTGGTCCCAAATTAACTTGAAGAGAATAGCCTGCCCCCTCCAGTAGGCTGACCTCTTATGCTGACCTCTGGAGGGGCAGAGTAGCGGATTAGACCGCATGAGCGTCTGTAACACTCAAATGGGGCACTGAGCAGCTCCCATAGCCGCGAAATTGCAGTCGCTCCAGCCGAATTGGCCGAAGCAGCTTCGCAGCAAAGTTAGGCGGCCGGAGAGCAGACATTGCTAGGGCGAAAAAGGACCTCCAGCTCCAATTGTCGCCTTAAAGCTTCGTCTACTAGGTATCTCAGCAGCTGACATGAAGGAGCAGGGATGAGAGGGAGGAGATGGAGGATTCTGAGAGGAAGGAGGAAGTGGGTGGGGCTCGGAAGAAGGGAATCAGGAGAGAGCTGCTTCTGAAGTACTAAGGATGGGGGTCGGGTGGTCCCAAATTAACTTGAAGAGAATAGCCTGCCCCCTCCAGTAGGCTGACCTCTTATGCTGACCTCTGGAGGGGGCAGAGTAGCGGATTAACCGCATGAGCGTCTGTAACACTCAAATGGGGCACTGAGCAGCTCCCATAGCCGCGAAATTGCAGTCGCTCCAGCCGAATTGGCCGAAGCAGCTTCGCAGCAAAGTTATAAGGCGGCGGAGAGCAGACATTGCTAGGGCGAAAAAAGGACTCCAGCTCCAATTGTCGCCTTAAAGCTTCGTCTACTAGGTATCTCAGCAGCTGACATGAAGGAGCAGGGATGAGAGGGAGGAGATGGAGGATTCTGAGAGGAAGGAAGGAAGTGGGTGGGGCTCGGAAGAAGGGAATCAGGAGAGAGCTGCTTCTGAAGTACAAGGATGGGGGTCGGGTGGTCCCAAATTAACTTGAAGAGAATAGCCCCTGCCCCCTCCAGTAGGCTGACTCTTATGCTGACCTCTGGAGGGGGCAGAGTAGCGGATTAGACCGCATGAGCGTCTGTAACACTCAAATGGGGCACTGAGCAGCTCCCATAGCCGCGAAATTGCAGTCGCTCCAGCCGAATTGGCCGAAGCAGCTTCGCAGCAAAGTTAGAAGGCGGCCGGAGAGCAGACATTGCTAGGGCGAAAAAAGGACCTCCAGCTCCAATTGTCGCCTTAAAGCTTCGTCTACTAGGTATCTCAGCAGCTGACATGAAGGAGCAGGGATGAGAGGGAGGAGATGGAGGATTCTGAGAGGAAGGAGGAAGTGGGTGGGGCTCGGAAGAAGGGAATCAGGAGAGAGCTGCTTCTGAAGTACTAAGGATGGGGGTCGGGTGGTCCCAAATTAACTTGAAGAGAATAGCCTGCCCCCCTCCAGTAGGCTGACCTCTTATGCTGACCTCTGGAGGGGCAGAGTAGCGGATTAGACCGCATGAGCGTCTGTAACACTCAAATGGGGCACTGAGCAGCTCCCATAGCCGCGAAATTGCAGTCGCTCCAGCCGAATTGGCCGAAGCAGCTTCGCAGCAAAGTTAGAAGGCGGCCGGAAGAGCAGACATTGCTAGGGCGAAAAAAGGACCTCCAGCTCCAATTGTCGCCTCAAAGCTTCGTCTACTAGGTATCTCAGCAGCTGACATGAAAGGAGCAGGGATGAGAGGGAGGAGATGGAGGATTCTGAGAGGAAGGAGGAAGTGGGTGGGGCTCGGAAGAAGGGAATCAGGAGAGAGCTGCTTCTGAAGTACTAAGGATGGGGTCGGGTGGTCCCAAATTAACTTGAAGAGAATAGCCTGCCCCCTCCAGTAGGCTGACCTCTTATGCTGACCTCTGGAGGGGGCAGAGTAGCGGATTAGACCGCATGAGCGTCTGTAACACTCAAATGGGGCACTGAGCAGCTCCCATAGCCGCGAAATTGCAGTCGCTCCAGCCGAATTGGCCGAAGCAGCTTCGCAGCAAAGTTAGAAGGCGGCCGGAGAGCAGACATTGCTAGGGCGAAAAAAGGACCTCCAGCTCCAATTGTCGCCTTAAAGCTTCGTCTACTAGGTATCTCAGCAGCTGACATGAAGGAGCAGGGATGAGAGGGAGGAGATGGAGGATTCTGAGAGGAAGGAGGAAGTGGGTGGGGCTCGGAAGAAGGGAATCAGGAGAGAGCTGCTTCTGAAGTACTAAGGATGGGGGTCGGGTGGTCCCAAATTAACTTGAAGAGAATAGCCTGCCCCCCTCCAGTAGGCTGACCTCTTATGCTGACCTCTGGAGGGGGCAGAGTAGCGGATTAGACCGCATGAGCGTCTGTAACACTCAAATGGGGCACTGAGCAGCTCCATAGCCGCGAAATTGCAGTCGCTCCAGCCGAATTGGCCGAAGCAGCTTCGCAGCAAAGTTAGATAAGGCGGCCGGAGAGCAGACATTGCTAGGGCGAAAAAAGGACCTCCAGCTCCAATTGTCGCCTCAAAGCTTCGTCTACTAGGTATTTCAGCAGCTGACATGAAGGAGCAGGGATGAGAGGGAGGAGATGGAGGATTCTGAGAGGAAGGAGGAAGTGGGTGGGGCTCGGAAGAAGGGAATCAGGAGAGAGCTGCTTCTGAAGTACTAAGGATGGGGGTCGGGTGGTCCCAAATTAACTTGAAGAGAATAGCCTGCCCCCCTCCAGTAGGCTGACCTCTTATGCTGACCTCTGGAGGGGGCAGAGTAGCGGATTAGACCGCATGAGCGTCTGTAACACTCAAATGGGGCACTGAGCAGCTCCCATAGCCGCGAAATTGCAGTCGCTCCAGCCGAATTGGCCGAAGCAGCTTCGCAGCAAAGTTATAAGGCGGCCGGAGAGCAGACATTGCTAGGGCGAAAAAAGGACCTCCAGCTCCAATTGTCGCCTTAAAGCTTCGTCTACTAGGTATCTCAGCAGCTGACATGAAGGAGCAGGGATGAGAGGGAGGAGATGGAGGATTCTGAGAGGAAGGAGGAAGTGGGTGGGGCTCGGAAGAAGGGAATCAGGAGAGAGCTGCTTCTGAAGTACTAAGGATGGGGGTCGGGTGGTCCCAAATTAACTTGAAGAGAATAGCCTGCCCCCTCCAGTAGGCTGACCTCTTATGCTGACCTCTGGAGGGGGCAGAGGTAGCGGATTAGACCGCATGAGCGTCTGTAACACTCAAAATGGGGCACTGAGCAGCTCCCTAGCCGCGAAATTGCAGTCGCTCCAGCCGAATTGGCCGAAGCAGCTTCGCAGCAAAGTTAGAAGGCGGCCCGGAGAGCAGACATTGCTAGGCGAAAAAAGGACCTCCAGCTCCAATTGACGCCTTAAAGCTTCGTCTACTAGGTATCTCAGCAGCTGACAATGAAAGGAGCAGGGATGAGAGGCGAGGAGATGGAGGATTCTGAGAGGAAGGAGGAAGTGGGTTGGGGCTCGGAAGAAGGGAATCAGGAGAGAGCTGTTTCTGAAGTACTAAGGATGGGGGTCGGGTGGTCCCAAATTAACTTGAAGAGAATAGCCTGCCCCCTCAGTAGGCTGACCTCTTATGCTGACCTCTGGAGGGGGCAGAGTAGCGGATTAGACCGCATGAGCGTCTGTAACACTCAAATGGGGACTGAGCAGCTCCCATAGCCGCGAAATTGCAGTCGCTCCAGCCGAATTGGCCGAAGCAGCTTCGCAGCAAAGTTAGAAGGCGGCCGGAGAGCAGACATTGCTAGGGCGAAAAAAGGACCTCCAGCTCCAATTGTCGCCTTAAAGCTTCGTCTACTAGGTATCTCAGCAGCTGACATGAAGGAGCAGGGATGAGAGGGAGGAGATGGAGGATTCTGAGAGAAGGAGGAAGTGGGTGGGGCTCGGGAAGAAGGGAATCAGGAGAGAGCTGCTTCTGAAGTACTAAGGATGGGGTCGGGTGGTCCAAATTAAACTTGAAGAGAATAGCCTGCCCCCCTCCAGTAGGCTGACCTCTTATGCTGACCTCTGGAGGGGGGAGAGTAGCGGATTAGACCCGCATGAGCGTCTGTAACACTCAAATGGGGCACTGAGCAGCTCCCATAGCCGCGAAATTGCAGTCGCTCCAGCCGAATTGGCCGAAGCAGCTTCGAGCAAAGTTAGAAGGCGGCCGGAGAGCAGACATTGCTAGGGCGAAAAAAGGACCTCCAGCTCCAATTGTCGCCTTAAAGCTTCGTCTATAGGTATCTCAGCAGCTGACATGAAGGAGCAGGATGAGAGGGAGGAGATGGAGGATTCTGAGAGGAGGAGGAAGTGGGTGGGGCTCGGAAGAAGGGAATCAGGAGAGAGCTGCTTCTGAAGTACTAAGGATGGGGGTCGGGTGGTCCCAAATTAACTTGAAGAGAATAGCCTGCCCCTCCAGTAGGCTGACTCTTATGCTGACCTCTGGAGGGGGCAGAGTTAGCGGATTAGACGCATGAGCGTCTGTAACACTCAAATGGGGCACTGAGCAGCTCCATAGCCGCGAAATTGCAGTCGCTCCAGCCGAATTGGCCGAAGCAGCTTCGCAGCAAAGTTATGAAGGCGGCCGGAGAGCAGACATTGCTAGGGCGAAAAAAGGACCTCCAGCTCCAATTGTCGCCTCAAAGCTTCGTCTACTAGGTATCTCAGCAGCTGACATGAAGGAGCAGGGATGAGAGGGAGGAGATGGAGGATTCTGAGAGGAAGGAGGAAGTGGTGGGGCTCGAAGAAGGGAATCAGGAGAGAGCTGCTTCTGAAGTACTAAGGATGGGGGTCGGGTGGTCCCAAATTAACTTGAAGAGAATAGCCTGCCCCCCTCGAGTAGGCTGACCTCTTATGCTGACCTCTGGAGGGGGCAGAGTACGGATTAGACCGCATGAGCGTCTGTAACACTCAAATGGGGCACTGAAGCAGCTCCCATAGCCGCGAAATTGCAGTCGCTCCAGCCGAATTGGCCGAAGCAGCTTCGCAGCAAAGTTAGAAAGGCGGCCGGAGAGCAGACATTGCTAGGGCGAAAAAGGACCTCCAGCTCCAATTGTCGCCTTAAAGCTTCGTCTACTAGGTATCTCAGCAGCTGACATGAAGGAGCAGGGATGAGAGGGAGGAGATGGAGGATTCTGAGAGGAAGGAGGAAGTGGGTGGGGGCTCGGAAGAAGGGAATCAAGGAGAGAGCTGCTTCTGAAGTACTAAGGATGGGGGTCGGGTGGTCCCCAAATTAAGTTGAAGAGAATAGCCTGCCCCCCTCCAGTAGGCTGACCTCTTATGCTGACCTCTGGAGGGGCAGAGTACGGATTAGACGCATGAGCGTCTGTAACACTCAAATGGGGCACTGAGCAGCTCCATAGGCCGCGAAATTGGCAGTCGCTCCAGCCGAATTGGCCGAAGCAGCTTCGCAGCAAAGTTATAGGCGGCCGGAGAGCAGACATTGCTAGGGCGAAAAAAAAGGACGCCTCCAGCTCCAATTGTCGGCCTCAAAGCTTCGTCTACTAGGTATCTCAGCAGCTGACATGAAGGAGCAGGATGAGAGGGAGGAGATGGAGGATTCTGAGAGGAAGGAGGAAGTGGGTGGGGCTCGGAAGAAGGGAATCAGGAGAGAGCTGCTTTCTGAAGTACTAAGGATGGGGGTCGGGTGGTCCCAAATTAACTTGAAGAGAATAGCCTGCCCCTCCAGTAGGCTGAACCTCTTATGCTGACCTCTGGAGGGGGCAGAGTAGCGGATTAGATAACCGCATGGTAAGCGTCTGTAACACTCAAATGGGGGCACTGAGAGGCAGCTCCCATATGCCGCGAATTGCAGTCGCCGAAGCGTTCGCGCAAAGTTATAAGGCGGCAGGACAGCAATTGCTAGGGCGAAAAAAGGACCTCAGCGAATTGGCGAAGAAGGAGCAGGGATGCTTCGCAGAGGAAGGAGGAAGTGGTGGGGCAAAGGGATCAGGAGAGAGCTGCTTCTGAAGTAAGGCGGGTGGTCCGGAGAGCTGCCCCCCTCCAGACATTGCTAGGGCGAAAAAAGGACCTCCAGCTCCTCCCAAGCCGCGAATTGTCGCCCGAGCCGAATCAGGGGCTAAAGCTTCGGCGGCGGAGAGCAGACCTCTACGAAAAAAGACCTAGGTATCGTCAGTATCAGCTGACAATGAAGGAGCAGGGATGGAGGGAGGAGATGGAAAGGATTCTGAGAGGCAGGAGGAAGTGGGTGGGGCTCGGAAGAAGGGAATCAGGAAGAGAGCTGCTTCTGAAGTACTAAGGATGGGGTCGGGTGGTCCAAATTAACTTGAAGAGAATAGCCTGCCCCCCTCCAGTAGGCTGAACTCTTATGCTGACCTCTGGAGGGGGCAAGAGTAATAGCGGATTAGACGGCATGAGCGTCTGTAAACACTCAAATGGGGCACTGAGCAGCTCCCATAAGCCGCGAAATGTGCAGTCGCTCCAGCGAATTGGCCGACAGCAGCTTGCAGCAAAAAGTTAGAAGGCGGCCGGAGAGCAGACATTGCTAGGGCGAAAAAAGGACCTCCAGCTCAATTGTCGCCTCAAAGCTTCGTCTACTAGGTATCTCAGCGACTGAAGGGCAGGATGAGAGGAGGAGGGAAGGTTATGGAGAGAAGGAGGAAGTGGTGGGTCGGAAGAAGGGAATTCAGGAGAGAGTGCTTCTGAAGTACTAAGGAGGATGGGGTCGGGCTCCCAAATTAACTTAGAAAGATAGCTGCCCCCAGGAGAGGGAGTGACGCATTTTCTGAAACACTAAGGATCTGGAGGGGCCCAAATACGGATGCCGCGCTGTAGCTCTCTGTAAGCACTCAAAGTGGGGCAAGCGTATTAGACATAAGCTGTATATTGAGTCGTCCAAATGTACAATTGGCCGGAAGGGCGCTTGCAGGCAAAGTTAGAAGTTAAAGCGGGGCGAGGCAAGACATTGCTAGGGAGCGAAAAAGGACCTCCAGCTCAATTGTCGCTTAAAGGTTAGATCTATAGGGTACTCAGCGCTGACATGAAGGAGAGGGATGAGAGGTGAGGAGATGGAGGATTGAGAGGAAGGAGGACGTGGTGGGGCTCGGGAAGAAGGGAAGCAGGAGAGTGCGTTCTGAAGTAGACTAAGGATGGGGTCGGGGGTGGTCCTCAAATATAACTTAAGAGAGATGCCTTGCCCCCTCCAAGTATAGGGCTGACATCTTATGGCTGACTCTGGAGGGGGCAGAGTAGCGGATGACCGCATGAGCGTCCTGTTACACTCAAATGGGCGCTAGGCGGATTGCAGTCGCTAGCCGAATTGGCCGAAGCAGTGAGCGTAATGTAGGGCGAGCATCGCCTCAAAGCTTCATGGGGCACAACTGAGCAGGGATGCGAGGGAGGAGATGGAGGATTCCCTGAGAGGAAGGAAGGAAGTGGGTGGGGCATGAGCAGCTATAAGAGTTGGGTCCCAAATTAACTTGCAGTCGCTCCACCGATGATTGACCGCCAAACTCAATAGGGCACTAGCCAAGATTGCCGAAGTTAGAAGGCGGCGCTTCGCAGCAGAGCAAGGACATTGCTAGGCGGAAAGAAGGGACGCTCCAGCTCCAGATTAGTCGCGTTAAAGCTTCGTCACTAGGTATCTCAGGCGTCTGACATGGAGGGAGAGGGATGAGAGAGTAGGATGGAGGATTCTGAGGAGGAAGGGGGTGGGGAGTGGGTTGGGGCTCAGTGAAAGAGAAGGGAAGTCAGGGAGAGAGTGCTTCTGAGATAGTATAAGGATGGTGGGGCCAGGTAGTCCGCAGAATTAACTTTGAAGAGAATAGCTGCCTCATGTAGGGCTGACATCTTATGTCTGACTTGGAGGGGGCTAGAGTAAGCAGGATTAGAGCGATGACGTGCTGTAACAACTCAATGGTCGCACTTGAAGCTTCCATAGGCTCGGTGCGAATTGCAGTCGTCACCCAGCGAATTGGCCGAAGCGCAGCTTCGCAGCACCAAAGTTAGAGGGTGCGGGCCCGGAGAGCACATTGCTATATGGGGGGAAAAAAGGACCTCCAGCTTCCAATTGTCGCTGTCAAGCTTCGTCTACTAGGTATCTCGCAGCTGACAAATGAAGGAGCAGGGATGAGAGGGAGGAGATGGAGGATTCTGAGAGGAAGGAAGGAAGTGGGTGGGGTCGGAAGAAGGGAATCAGGAGAGAGCTGCTTCTGAAGTACTAAGGATGGGGGTCGGGGTGGTCCAAATTAATTGAAGAGAATAGCCTGCCCATCCATGGCATGGTGTCGGTTTATGGTGATCCTGGATGGTGTGGCAGAGTAGGGATTAGACATGAGCCGTCTGTAAACACTCAAATGGGGCACTGAGCAGCTACCCATAGCCGCGAAATGCCAAGTCGCTCCAGCGAATGGCCGACAGCAGCTCCAGGCAAAAGTTTAAAGGGCGGCCGGAGAAGCAAGACATTGCTAGGGCGAAAAAAGGACCTCAGCTCCAATTGTCGCCTCAAAGCTTCGTCTACTAGGTATTCAGCAAGCTGACTGAAAGGAGCAGGGATAGAGGGAGGAGATGGAAGGTTCTGAAGGAAGGAGGAAGTGGTGGGCTCGGAAGAAGGGAATCAGGAGAGAGCTGCTTCTGAAGTACTAAGGGATGGGGGTCGGGTGGTCCCAAATTAACTTGAAAGAGATAGCCTGCCCCCCTCCAGTAGGCTGGACCTCTTATGCGCCTCGGGAGGGGGCAGAGTAGCGCATTAGACCGCATGAGCGTCTGTAAACACTCAAATGGGGACTGAGCAGCT
>CM039464.1:44071945-44176996 GCA_022414725.1 Microglena sp. YARC
GAATAATGCGGAAAGAACCCGAAAGGAATATTAAAGAAAAGGAAAAACAGGGAACAGGGAAAAAGAAAAGAAGACAATAAAGGAAATTAGGGAAAGAGGAAATAGGAAAAGAAGGAAACAAGGAGAAAAGCGAGACAAAGGAAAAAAAGCTGCTCTTACCATTACCTAGTGTAAAGGTGCACATACTCTTTCACTGTGGCTTGCCGTGAGGCGCGGTTTGCCCCCATCATGCATCCAAGCCAATGCTTTCAGCCTTCATGGAACAAAATAGGGAAGGAAAAAAAGAAAAAAAAGGAAAACAAGGAAAAAGCACAAAAAGGCAAAAAGGAAAAAAGCGGGCTTTATCATACCATAGTGTCTAGGTGCACATACTCTTCTCTGTTTGGCTGTAGTGAGGCACGGTTCCCTTCATCATCACCAAGTCAATGATTTTGATCTCCATGAACAAAATAGGAGGGATATAAGGAAAAAAATAAAAAGGGGAAAAAGGCCAAGATGAAAAAAAGAGAAAAAGGAAAAAACTGATTACTTAAGTGTATAGATGCACATACTTTCTCTGTTAGCTTAAAGAGGCAAGATTCCCGTGGGTTGAGGTTGGTTGGGGGGGCAGAAACAGTAGAAGAAGCAATAGCTGGGGGCGATGAAAAAAAGGAAAAAGAAAAACGCCTGTCTTACACCTGGTGCAAAGATTGCACATTACTCTCCTCTGTTGGCGTTAAGTGAGGGCTTCGTTCCGCGTAAGGTTGGGTTGGGGAGAGGAGGACGGGAGGGGAGGAGGAGTAAAAGAAAATACTGGGGCGGCTGGGAAAAAGGAAAAAGGAAAGAATGGGAAAAAATAAAAATTTGATTGGAAAACATTAAGAAGGGAAAAGAAAAAAAAGGAAAAAGAAACCCAAAGCTGTGGGCCGGGGGGGGGGGGGGGAATGGAAAAATGAAAAAACTGCCTTACCATAGTGTAAAGGAGCACCTACTCCTCTATGCTTGGCTGTATAAGGGCGCGGTTCCCGTCCATCACGCAACCAAGGCCAGGAGCTTTGATTCACGAAATAGAAAGAGAATAAGAACAAATAAAAAGAGAAAAAGAAAAAAGAAAAACAAATAAAATTTATGAAAAAATAAGAAGAGAAAAAAGAAAAAGGTAAAAAGGCTTTAAACCCCTTACCATGGTGCAAGGTGCACATACTCCTCTCTTTGCTGTAGTCGACGGGCGCGGCCCGCGGGTTGGGGTTTGGGGGGGGGGGGGCGTCAGAAAAAAGAAAGATAAAGTGGGGAAAAAAGGAAAAAAAGGAGAAAAAGGAAGAAAAAGAAATCAATGCCCTACCCATGTGTCAAGATGCATTACTCCTCTCTGTTGGCTGTAGTGAGGCGCGTCCTTCATCAAGCACCAAATCGATTGCTTTCGATCTATGGACAAATAGGAGGAGACAAGAAAAATATGAAAAAGAGAAAAGGGAAAAAGGAAAAAAGAAAAGGAAAAAAAGGAACAAGAAGCCACCATAACCATGTGTAGAATGCACCATACTTCTTCTCTGTTGGCTGTATGAGCACGGCTCCCGCGGGTGAGGGGTTGGAGTTTGGTTGGGTGGGGGTGGGGGGGCCCAGAAAAAGTAAAAGAAAAAATAGCTGATGGCTGTGTGGGGCGGGAAAAAAAGAAAAAAGGAAAAAAAGGAAGAAATAGAAACAAGCTGCCTTAACCATGGTTAAAGTGCCACATACTCTTCTCGGTTGGCTGTAGTGAGGGCGCGGTTCCCTCCATCATGCACCAAATCGATGCTTTCGATCTCTCCGAATCCTACTTCTGATCTGGCAACCTGGAAAAATAACAGTCTTACGTAGGGATTCAGTTTAGTAGGAATCTCTGTTGAATTCAGTTAAGTAGGGATTCAGTGTAGGGATTCAGTTGATGTAGTTGATTCAGTTTAGGGATTCAGCCTTGAAAAAAGTAAGGAATTCAGTTGTAGGGATTCAGTTGATGTAGGCGATTTCATTGTAGGATTCAGTTGAAGTAGATTCAGTTAGTAGAATTCAGGTTGAATTCACGTGGAGTAAGATCATTTTAGAAGAATTCAGTTGAATTAGGATTCAGAAGAATAGGATTCAGTTGGAAGTAGGGATTCATTGAAGTAGGGATTCAGTTGATTTGGATTTCAGTTTAGGTAGGAAATTCAATTGAAGTGTTGGATTACTTGACCTGGAGCATGAGGTTGTGCGCATTAAATGACCCTATTAAGACATAAAGTATAAAAAGCCCTAGAAAAAAAAGGTAAAAAAGCTATTAAAAAAGCCCATTTTAAAAAAGCTGACCCTGAAGGAGCCCTAAAGCTGAAAAAAACCACTTTCAGATTTGCAAAAAAAAAGGCCCAAAAGAAAGCAAGACCAAAACGACTCACATCCCCTCATGCTCGCACGAAGGTTTCTCTCCCAGCCGCTCGCACTGATGCCCCTCCCTTCCCCCCCCCCCCCCCCCCCAACACCACACACCCCAGCCCCCCCCCCCCCCCCCCAGCCGCCCCTCGCCACTGATGCCCACACCCCCCCCATCCCCCTCATCCTCGACAAGGTTTCTTCCCAGCCGCCTCGCCACTGATGCCTCCCCCCCCCCCCCCCCCCCCCCCCCCCCCCCCCAACACAACACACCCCAAGCCCCCCCCCTCTCCCCCCCCCCCGCCCCCCCCCCCCCCCCCCCCACCCCCCCCCCGCCCACCCCCCCCCCGCGCGCGCCCCAAACCCCACCCCCCCCCCCCCACCCCCCCCCCCCCCCCCCCAGCCGCCTCGCCACGTGATGCCCCCCCCAACACACACACCCCAGCCCCCCCCCCCACCAGTCCCGCCTCGCCACTGATTTCCCCCCCCCACCCCCCCACCCCAACACACACACACCAGCCCCCCCTCCCCAACAGCCGCCTCGCCACTATGCCCCCCCCACCCCCCAACACAACACCCCAGCCCCCCCCCCAGCCCCCCCAACAACAACACCACACCAGCCCCCCCCCCCCCCCGCCCCCCCCCCCCCAGCCGCCTGCCACTGATGCCCCCCCCCCCCAACACACACCACCCACCCACCCACCCCACACAGATGAGAGCACAATCCCCCCCCCCCCACACCCACCCCCCCATCCCCCCCCCCCCCCATTCTTCCCCCCCAACTCCAAACACCACACACACAACACCAAAGCACTTTTACCGTACTGAATATCATACGAACACACCTGTGCGTAACAAACACAAACACACGCACCTTATGGGTTTTTTCACACACGCACACATACAAACACGGCGCACCTTACATATGCTTCCTACATACGCACACAAACACCACACATCACACACACACATTTACCCCCCAGGCCCCCACCTGGAAAAAGAGTTCCAAAGGATTCCACTCCTCCTCATGCGCTAGAAGTTTCTGCAGGACTTTGGTGACTTCAGGGTGAAATGTTCTCTCAAGTTCGTCCAAACGCTGAGCGGCTGGCCATCAGTTTTCTTGTACACACCTGAGGAGATTGAAATGGTGGTTTAGGGTTTAGGAAGACACACAAACCCCACAACCTAAAACCCGTAAATCTTGGCGGCTGGCCCATCAGTTTCTTGTACAACACCTGAGGAGATGTGAAATGGGTTTAGGGTTTAGGAAAGACACACAAACCCCACAACCTAAACCCTAATCTTGGGCGGCTGGCCCATCAGTTTCTTGTTTAAACAATCCTGAGGAGATGTTAAAATGTAAAATCTGAGATGTTGAAATGTAACACCTTGAGGAGATGTGAAATGTAAATCTGAGATGTGAAATGTAACACCTGAGAGATGTGAAATGTAAAAGCTGAAAGAGTGAAAATTCAAACTGAGATGTGAAAATTATAACTGAGATGTAAAAAGTGAAAAATGAGATGATGTGAAATGTGACATCTGAGATGAGACATGTGAAACTCTGAGATGCTTGAACATGCTAAGACATGTGGTGCCATGTATGTGAGTTATGAGTGTTATGTGTGTTTGTGTTTAGTTGTGGTTCTGGTCTGTTCTGTCTGTTCTCGTCTGTCTGTCTGTATTCTGTCTGTCTGTCTGTACTGTCTGTTTCTGTCTGTCGTGATTGTATGTGTGTATTATGGTATACATGTCTTGTGTGTGGTCTGTCTGTCTGTCTGTCTGTCTGTCTGTTCTAGTCTGTCTGTCTGTCTGATTGTACGTGTGTATATGTTATACATGTTCGGTGTGATGTCTGTCTGTCTATCTGTCTGTCTTTGTCTGTTTGTCTGTCTGTCTGCCTGTCTGCCTAGTTGTCTGTTAATAGCTGTATGGCAGTGTGTGTGGTAGATGGGGGTGATGCGTGGTTGGTGTGGTGCATTTGTGAACCCAAAGCCAAAGACCACTAGGCCCACTTTGTAATAGTACTCTTCCTACCTTGTGACCCCCCCCCCCCCACACACAACACATCACCCCACCCACACGCACCACCACACCACACCCACATACACACACCAACACCACCCACACACACCACCACACAACAAAACACGCACCACCACACACACTAACACACACAACAAAACACACACACAAACACGCACCACCATCCCCCCCACCCCCCCCCCCACCCACACACCTTTTGGGAAAGAGAAACTCCAGGATGTGGCTGTTGTAGTAGCCAGACCTGTTATAAAGCCGGGGGGGGGAGGAGAAACAGACGTGGTTGTGCGTGCTGTTTGTGCGTTCTGTGTGTGTGTTTGTGTGTTTGGTCTGAGTATCTGTGTGTGTGTGTGGTTGTGTGGTGTGTGTGTGTGTTGTGTGTGTGTGTGTGGTGCGTCTGTTGTTAGTTTGTGTGGTTTGTGTTCTGGAGTATCTGTGTCTAGAGTGTGTGTGTTGTGTGCTGTGTGTGTGTGTCGTATGGTCATTGCATGTGTGTCTGTGTCTCTGCGTGTTTTGTCTCAGTGCGTGTGTTTGCGTCGGTGTGCGGTCTGTGTGTGTGATTTGCATGCGCAAAAGTATATATGGTGGGTCCAATTCCTACCCATTAAACATTCCTCACCTATCAAATCCCAACCAACTGCAACAAGCTCACACAAATACGACCAACTCAACATCCCAACCAATCTCAACAGCTTCACCCATCCAAGATCCAACCAACTCAGCAGCTCACCTATCAAGATCCCAACCAGCTCACATCCAACAACTCAAACAGCTCACCATCAAGACCCAACCAAACTCACACCTAACAACTCAACAGCTCACCTATCAAGATCCAACCAACTCAACGTCCTAACCAAACCTCAAACAGCTCACCTATCAAGATCCCAACCAACTCAACATCCCAACCAACTCAAACAGTCACCTATCAAGATCCCAACCAACTCAAACTCCACGTCCATCTCGAGGTGGGAGGGTCTGAACCAGTTCAGATTAGTTCGACCATCATAGGTGTACATGCCATAGTCTGGGTTGAATAGCTCCCGACCTGAAGTGGTGTGGGCCCATATGTTTGGTGTTGGTGTTGGGTGTTGGTTTGGGTGTTAGTGTTGGGTGTTGGTGTTGGGTGTGGTGTTGGTGTGGTGTGGTGTGGTGGTGGTGTGGGTGGTTGGTGTTGGGGTGGTGTTGGGTGTTTGGTGTGTGGTCGTTGGTGTTGGGTTGTGTTGGGTGTTGGTGTTGGGTGTTGGTGTTGGGTGTTAGTGTTGGGTGCTAGTGTTGGGTGTTGGTGTTGGGTGTGGTGTTGTGGTGTTGTGGTGTGGTGTTGGGGTGGTGTGGGTAGGTGTTGGGTGGTGGGGGTGTGTGGTGGTGGTTGGTGTTGTAGTTGGTGTTGGGTGTTGGTGTTGCGGTGTTTCGGTCGTTGGGTGTTGGTGTGGGTGTTGGTGTTGGGTTTGGTGGATCTGGTTGTTAGTGTTGGTGTTGGTGTTGGGTGTTGGTGTTGGGTGTTGGTGTTGCGCGTTGTTGGTGTTGTGAGTGTTGGTGTTGGGTGTTGGTGTTGGGTGTTGGTGGTTGGGTGTTAGTGTTGGTGTTATGTGGGTGTTAGTGTTGGCGTGTTGGGTGGTGGGGTTTGGTGTTGGTGGTGTTGGTGGTGGTGTTGGGCGGTATCGGTGGTGTTGGTGTTGGTCGTGGTGTTGGTGTGGTGTGGTGTGGTGTTGTAGTTGGTGTGGGTGTTTGCGGTGTTGGTGTTGGGTTTTGGTGTTGGGTTTGGTTGGTGTTGTTTGGTGTTGTGTGGGTGTTAGTTTGAGGTTGTTGGTTTGAGTGTTATGTTGGGTGCTTGGTTTGCGGTGTTGGTGCTGGTGTTTGTTGGCGTTTGTGCTTGCGGTGTTGGTGTGGTGTTGGTGTTGGGTGTTGGTGTGGTTTGGTGTTGGTGTAGTGTTGGGTTGTGGTGTTGGTGTTGGTGTTGGGTGTTGGTGTTGGTATTGGTGTGGGGTGTTGTGTTGGGTGTTGGTGTTGGGTAGTTGTGGGTGTGGTGTGGTGTCAGTTTGGGGTTAGTGTTGGGTGTTGTTGTTGGTGTGGTGTTGGTGTTGTGGTTGGTGTTGGTGTTGGGTGTTGCGTGTTGGTGTGGTGTTTGGGTGTTGGTGTGGGTGTTGGTGGCGTGAGGTTGGTGTTTGGATGTTGGGTGTTGGTGTTGGGGTGTTGGTGTTGGTGTGGCTGTTTAGTGTGGTGTGTGTTGGGTGTGGGCGTGTTGTTTAGTGTTGTTGTGGTGTTGGGGTGTTAGTGTGAGGTGTGGCGTTTGTGTTGATGGGCTTGGGTGTGGGTGCTGGTAGTTGTGATGGTTGCGGTGTGGTGGAGGGGTTGTGTGGTGTGTGTAGTGTTGGTTGGTGTTAGTTGGGTTGGTGTGGGTGTTGGGTGTTGTGGTGTGTGGTGTTGTGTTGGTGTTGTGTGGTGTGGGTTGGGTGTTCTTGTATGGTTGGCGTGTTGGATGTTGGATAGAGTTTGGTGTGAGGGTGATTTGGAATGTTTGGGTATTCGGTAACCCTGTGGAGGGTGTTGGCGCCTTGGTTCGGGGTGGTGGAAGGTGTGGTGTTGGGTTTGGTGTAATTGGTGAAGTGGAGGTGTTAGTGTATGGTGTGGGGTTGGTGTGGGGTTGGTGTGTGTGGTGTTGTGTGTGGGTTGCGCTGTCGGTGTTGTGGGAGTTGTGTCTGGGTTGGTGTTGGCTGTTAGTGTTGGGTGTTGGTGTTGGTTCAGGTCGTTGGTGTAGGGTGTGTGTGGGGTGTTGTGTTGGTGTTTTGTGTGGGTGTTGGTTTGTGGAGGCCACACCTGAAGCAGAAGGGAATAGGTAGGGAGAAGAAGCGTGTGTGCGGGGGGAGAGGCAGGGGGAGCGTCGAGCAAGGGCTGAGATGGCTGATTTCTTGACTGTGTTATAGGGGGGGGGGGGGGGGGAGGGGGGGCGGTGGCATACAAGGCGTTACCCGTTATGTAACCCAAACCAGACTAGGACCCATGGCCTGAGATGGGGGGTGGGGTGGGGGGTGGCCACCGGCCACACGGCTACCGTACTAGTATACATAATATATATATATATATAAAGAAATCATGGTCGTGGTCGGTGGTCGTGGTCGTGGTGGTGTCACCATTGCGACCCACGTGCCATGGGCGTGCGAAGTGTAAACCGGACTTTGCCAAACCGACTTTCCGTACACCCAAGTCTTCGCCCAAACGATTTCAATTGCCGAAAACAGCAGATGCGCTAAGCTATGCGCGCGCGCTCATTTCATGTCCACATCTGCCTCCCAATACTGCGACTGCAAATGAATTGCAATGAAAAATAGTGAGGAGATCCTCTCCTCGGAGGTCATTTGCTGACCTCAGATCGCTTTGCATGGCGCTCGGGAATAATTAGTTTTCAGTGTATTGCTTCACGGAGCGACTGCGGCTCATGCTTCAGAACTTTCACTTCGATCATGATTCGGCTGGCCCTTGACTTTCACTTGGCTCACGCATGCGCACTTCTTTCTTCAATCTCAGCATTACATTCGTTATCGCATTATGCTATCCCATCGCCTGATTCCGCTATCACATACGCCTGATTCGTGATGGAGGTGGTTGACTTCCATTCTCCAGCCTTTCTGCAGGCTCTATTGATACATTCATCTTGCTGCGAGCTAAGACACTGGCGCGGCTCATGGTATCTCTGCACGATCTAAGTCCCTGCAACCCTGTGACGTTCTTCCGACGTCCGACTTCCTTCTTGCTGCGTGCTCTTGCACCGCGTGCAATACCTCTTCAAGATCTTCCCCCCACCCCACACACTCACACCCTGCAACGATAAGGTTATTCTCGCGCTGAGCTGTAGCGAGTGCGTGACAGAGTTGACCGAGCGAAGGCCCTTTCGGAAAACAGCTTGCACGCCCAACCAGGTATCTATGCGCGAAGAGGAAGCTACAGGTAAGCACCTTTGCTCTCGTGCAATTCCGATTTTTCAAGCTGAGTCTCAAACTGCGCAGACGTTCGTTTGCGATTTCCAAAAGTCTTCGCATTTCCGCGTCGTCTGACGAAACGTCCAAACGTCTGCGCGATTTCAAACTCAGCTGGAAACATCATAATCGCTTCTGTTAAACCCATGTGCTATAGTGCCGAGAGAAAGATCAGATTAATGGGAACGGAGAAGCAGGGAAGTGCGGTGTGCTGGCGGGTAAAGGGTGAGGCAAATTTTAGATTGGGCCTGGGTCGAGGTTTGGGCAGAGTGGGGACTGTGTGTGTGTGTGGGGGGGGGGATGCATGGGGAGGGATTAGTGTGTGGGTAGTTGTTGGTGCTGGTGCTGGGGGTGGGGGCAGATGCGTCAGCATTTGAAGTGGGGGAAACATGATGACTGTGTTTATGAGAGGGGTGGGGTGAGGACATATGTGTAGCCCATTCTGTAACCCAGCCCCACGGGCACCCTATTATGATTGGGTAGGGGTGATGTGTGTCTGTGTGGCCACCGGCCACACGGGCTACCGTACTAGTATATATATATATATATGTATATATATATATATATATATATATATATATATAGGTTTTTTGAACTCCTGGTGCGTACGCATATATATATATATATATGTATATATATATATATATATTATATATATATATATATATATATATATATATATATATATATGCGTACGCACCAGGAGTTCAAAAAACCTTTTCTGCACGCCCCCCTCATCAACACCCTCCTCACAGACAAAACAACGGGACAGTCTAAACCAGATTGCAATTGCCAGACTTGGTTATTCAAAGGAATATGCGTACGCACCGGGATTTGGAAAAAACACTTTCTGCACGCCTCCCTCATCAACTCCCTCCTCACCACTGATCATAATTACCATTTATTCAAAGGATCATAAATAGTACTGGTGATCATAATTACCATTTATTCAAAGGCATATGCATACACCCCAGGAGTTGGAAGAACTCTTTTCAAAATATGCCCTCATCAACACCCTCCTCATGTACGGGAAAACGGTACATTATATACCATATTACTTTAATAAGACTTGGTCATTAAAAGGCATATGCATACACAGCAGGAGTTGGAAAAACTATTTTCAAAAGCTGCCCTCATCAACACCCTCCTCATATACAGGAAAACGGTACATTATATACCATATTACTTTTATAAGACTTGGCCATTCAAAGGCATATGCATACACACCAGGAGTTGGAAAAACTATTTTCAAAAGATGCCCTCATCAACACCCTCCTCATATACAGGAAAACGGTGGATTATATACCATAGTACATTTATAAGACTTGGTTATTCAAAGGCATATGCATACACAGCAGAATTTAAAACAATTATTTCTAAACGCCGCCCTTGTCAACTCCCTCCTCACCGACGAACGGTACCGCATTAAATGATAAGACTTATCTATTCAAAGGCATATACATACACAACAGGAATTGAAGAAACTCTTTCTAAACGCCGCCCTTGTCAACTCCCTCCTCACCGACGAACGGTACCGCATTAAATGATAAGACTTATCTATTCAAAGGCATATACATACACAACAGGAATTGAAGAAACTCTTTCTAAACGCCGCCCTGGTCAACTCCCTCCTCATCGACGAACGGTACCGCATTAAATGATAAGACTTATCTATTCAAAGGCATATACATACACAACAGGAATTGAAGAAACTCTTTCTAAACGCCGCCCTGGTCAACTCCCTCCTCATCGACGAACGGTACCGCATTAAATGATAAGACTTATTTATTCAAAGGCATATGCATACACAACAGGAGTTGAAGAAACTCTTTCTAAACGCCACCCACATCAACTCCCTCCTCACCATTGAAAAAAGCAGTACATTCCGGGGGTCGCTAGGAAGTTTTTTTATCTGCCTTACCCCCCCCCCCCCCCCCCCCCCCCCCCCCTGCCCACCCAAAAGGCCCATCCCTCCTTCAGGAATTATAATTAGGGGGTCAAAGTAGGGTCTATAGTGATCCCCTCGACAAGCTCTATCCATTTGTAGCCTTACATTTGGATTTTAGCAAAGTTTGACAACATGGTCAAGCAAACACACTTTCCTAGCCCTGATTCTGAGCTGAGTCAGCATTTTTTGGTGTTTCAGACTAAGAAGGTGGTGTTAAGCCTAAGTTTCATGCCTAAGTACCCTCCATACACCCAAGAAGTTTGGGGAGAAAATTCTGAGTTTCTGGTTTGGCCCAACTTCCACACTTGGTGTACTTAGAACTACTCGAGCACCACCTCGACACATTTACTCATTCTCGAAAACATCCGCGGATTCGGAATGCTCTCGTCAAACCAGTTTCATGGGTATGCTTAACTTCGTCAGATTCCGTCTGGTGAGGAAGTTGCGAGGGTATTTCTGAAACCGGCTCGACCCACGTACGAGGATCTGCCAGGTCACCAGGTGCCTTGGATCTAGAGGACCTCGCCTCCAGATTTACTTGGTGTTGGAAATAAGCTCGGATTCGGAAAGATCTCGTCGAGCTTGTGTCATAGGTTTGCTTGATTTGATCAGAGACCGACTTCTGAGGAAGTTTCGGCCTCTAACAGTTTTCACCAGAGAAATTTCTGAAAGTAGCCCCCCCCCCCCCCCCCTTTCTTGAGGGGTCGATATCTACCCCTCCCGATACATTCCGACATATTCTGGATGGTTTCGGGGCTTACGACGCCCTTAGGCCCCGATTCCGACATGCGGTACACGAGCAACTTTTTAGCGCCCCCCTGGTACATTCTATAACCATATTATAATGATAAGGCTTGGTTATAATATAATGATATATATATTATAATTATATATCACCATCTATAACTATATACTAATATACATATAACTGTCTATACCATAAACCATATAATAACTGTCTATACCCTTAAATAATATATATATATATATATAATAACTGTCAATACCTTCAACTATATAATAACTACCTATACGTATACATATGTATATAAGCGCACCAGTAGTTGGAAAAACTCTTTCTGCACGCCGCCCTCATCAACTCCCTCCTCACCGACGAATTTGACCTTGAGAGGCTTTCGGAGGGAACCCGAGTCTTTAGCACGATTCAGCTGGATCAAGGTGTCTTGGACCAGGTAGGGCCCACGGCGTACCTGCAGGGAGGGGGAGGGTGTGTGTGTGTGTGGGGGGGGGGGGGGAGGGGGGGTTGTGGTGGAGGGATAGGGGTGGAAGGAAGCAGAGTCATTAGCACGAATCAGCTGGATCAAGGTGTCTTGGACCAGGTAGGCCCACGGCGTACCAGCAGGGAGGGGGGAGGGTGGTGTTGTTGCGTGTTTTGGGGGGAGGAAGGGATGTTGTTGTTGTTGTTGTTGTTGTTGTTGTTGTTGTTGTTGTTATTGCGTGTTGTTGTTGTTGTTGTTGATGTTGTTGTTGTTGTTGTTGTTGTTGTTGTTATTGCGTGTTGTTGTTGTTGTTGTTGTTGTTGTTGTTGTTGTTGTTGCCTGTTAGGGGGAGAGGGAGCTTGTGTATCTCACTAACTCAAATTCATTTAAATTTAATTACATGCTTACATCAATTTAATGTTCTGGATAAGCTCGCGTATCTCACTCACCCAAATTCCATCACCACCACCACCACTACCATGGCCACCACCACCACCATGACCACCACCACCACCACCATGACCACCAACACCACTACCATGACCACCACACCACCATGACCACCACCACCACCACCACCATGACCACCACCACACCATGACCACCACCAACCACCACTACCATGGCACACCACACCACCATGACCACCACCACCACTACCACACCACCATGACCACCACCACCACCACCACCACCCACCATGACCACCACCACCACCACCACCATAACCATGACCACCACCACACCACCACCATGACCACCACCACCACGACCACCTCACCACCATGACCACCACCATGACCACCACCACCATGACATCACCACCACCACCATGACCACCACCATGACCACCACCACCATGACCACACCACCACCACCACCACCATGACCACACCACCACCACCACCATGACCACCATACCATGACCACCAACCATGACCACCTCCACCACCATGACCACCACCACCATGACCACCACCACCACCACACCATGACCACCAACCACCACCACCACCCACGCCACCACCACCACCACCACCATGACCACCCACCACCCACCACATGACCCATGACCACCACCACCACTACCATGACCACCATGCCACCACCACCACCATCTACCACCAATACCATGACCACCACCACACACCACCCACCATACCAATGACCACCACCACCACCACTACCATGACCACCACCACCACCCATGACCACCACCACCATGACCACCACACCCACCACCATGACCACCACCACCATGACCACCACCCACCACCACCACAAATGGCCACCACCACCACCATGACCACCACCACTACCACCTGACCACCACCACCACCATGACCACCATGACCACCACCACTACCATGGCCACCACCACCCATGACCACCACCACCACTACCATGACCACCACCACCACATGACCACCACCACCACTACCATGGCCACCACCACCACCATGACCACCACCACCACTACATGACCACCACCACCACCACCATGACCACCACCACCACCACCATGGCCACCACCACCACCATGACCACCACCACCACTACCATGACCACCACCACCACTACCATGGCCACCACCATGACCACCACCACCACTACCATGACCACCACCACCACACCATGACCACCACCACCACTACCATGGCCACCACCACCACCACCACCACCACCATGACCACCACTACCACTACCATGACCACCACCACCACTACCATGGCCACCACCACCACCATGACCACCACCACCACTACCATGACCACCACCACCACCATGACCACCACCACCACCATGACCACCACCACCACCATGACCACCACCACCACACCATGGCCACCACCACCCACCACCACCACCACCACCATGACCACCACCAACCACATGGCCACCACCACCACCACCATGACCACCACCACCACCACCACCACCACCACCATGACCACCACCACCACTACCATGGCCACCACCACCACCACCACCATGACCACCACCACCACTACCATGGCCACCACCACCACCACCACCATGACCACCACCACTACCATGACCACCACCACCACCATGACCACCACCCACCACCATGACCACCACCACCATGACCACCACCACCATGACCACCACCACCATGACCACCACCATGACCACCACCACTACCATGGCCACCACCACCACCACTGACCACCACCACTACCATGCCACCACCACCACCATGACCACCACCACCATGACCACCACCACCACTACCATGACCACCACCACATGACCACCACCACCACCATACCATGACCACCACCACCACCATGACCACCACCACCACTACCATGGCCACCACCAATATCCCCTGGACTGGAACCAACATCTTGTTGATAATAAATGATAACACAAAGATCACACACACACACATTAAATAAAATAATATAAATGATAACACAAAGATCACACACACACATTAAATAAAATAAAATAAATGATAACACAAAGATCACACACACACATTAAATAAAATAAATGATAACACAAAGATCACACACACACACATTAAATAAAATAAATGATAACACAAAGATCACACACACACACATTAAATAAAATAAATGATAACACAATGATCACACACATAAATAAAACACGACCTAAACCTATAACCTACCTTGAGTACTAAGAAGGGGCACATGTCCATGACAGGGCTGGCACTGATGAGACCCCTGAGAGAGCATGCGAGAGTAGTGTGTTGTGTTGTGTTGTAATGTGTTGTATTGCATGGGATAGCAGTGTGTTGGTGTATGGCAGGGGTGCATGGGTGCGTGGGTGGGTGGAATGTGCACATGTCCATGACAGGGCTGGCACTGAAGAGACCCCTGAGAGAGCATGCGAGAGTAGTGTGTTGTGTTGTGTTGTAATGTGTTGTATTGCATGGGTGCGTGGGTGGGTGGGTGGGTGGAATGTGCACATGTCCATGACAGGGCTGGCACTGAAGAGACCCCTGAGAGAGCATGCGAGAGTAGTGTGTTGTGTTGTGTTGTAATGTGTTGTATTGCATGGGATAGCAGTGTGTTGGTGTATGGCAGGGGTGCATGGGTGCGTGGGTGGGTGGAATGTGCACATGTCCATGACAGGGCTGGCACTGAAGAGACCCCTGAGAGAGCATGCGAGAGTAGTGTGTTGTGTTGTGTTGTAATGTGTTGTATTGCATGGGATAGCAGTGTGTTGGTGTATAGCAGGGGTGGGTAGGTGGATGGAAGGGTGTAATGGGTGCCTAGGTGGGTGGAATGTGCACAATCCATGGCAGGGCTGGCAATGAAGAGACCCCTGCGAGAGCATGCGAGAGTAGTGTGTTGTATTGTGTTGTGTTGTGTTGTACTTTATTGTGTTGTGTTGTGTTGTGTTGTGTTGTACTGCATATGATAGCAGAGCGTTGGTGGATGGCAGGGGTGGGTACATGCGTGGGTGGGTGGAAGGGTCACATGCCCATGACAGGGCTGGCAATGAAGAGACCCCTGCGAGAGCATGCCGGAGCAGTGTGTTGTGCTGATTTGTATTGCGTTGTATTACAGTGCATTGCATGGGATAGCAGCGCATTGGTGTACGGCAGGGGGGTGGGTGGGTGCGTGGGTGGGTAGAATGTGCACTAATGCATGACAGGGCTGATACTAAAAAGACCTCTGCGAGAGCATGCGAGAGTAGTGTGTCGTGTCTAGTTGCGTTGTATTGTATTGTATTGTATTGTATTGTATTGTATTGTATTGTATTGTATTGTATTTAACTGAATTGAATTGAATTATATAGGGGGTGAGGGTGTGGGTGAGGGTGAGGGTGTTAGGTGAGGGTGTGGTGGTGGGTGAGGTGAGGGTGAGGGTGAGTGTGGTGGTGTGGTGGTGAGGGTGAGGGTGTGGTTGTGGGTGAGGGTGAGGGTGTGGTGACTGTGAGTGAGGGTGTGGTGGTGGTGGTGGTGGGTGAGGGTGAGGGTGTGGTTGTGGTGAGGGTGGTGTGGTGGCTGTGAGTGAGGGTGTGTGGTGGTGTGGTAGGGTGAGGGTGTGGTTGTGGGTGAGGGTGAGGGTGTGGTGGCTGTGAGTGAGGGTGTGGTGTGGTGGTGGTGGGGTGTGAGGTGAGGGTGAGGGTGTGGTTGTGGGTGAGGGTGAGGGTGTGGTGGCTGTGAGTGAGGGTGTGGTGGTGTGGTGGTGGGTGGTGGGTGAGGGTGAGGGTGTGGTTGTGGGTGAGGGTGAGGGTGTGGTTGCTGTGAGTGAGGTGTGGTGGTGGTGTGGTGTGAGGGTGAGGGTGTGGTTGTGGGTGAGGGTGAGGGTGTGGTGGCTGTGAGTGAGGGTGTGGTGGTGGTGGTGGTGGGTGAGGGTGAGGGTGTGTTGGGTGAGGGTGAGGGTGTGCTGTGAGTGAGGGTGTGGTGGTGGTGGTGGGTGTGAGGTGAGGGTGTGGTTGTGGGTGAGGGTGAGGGTGTGGTGGCTGTGAGTGAGGTGTGGTGGTGGTGAGGTGAGGCGTGTGTGTGAGGTGAGGGTGAGGGTGTGGTGGCTGTGAGTGAGGGTGTGGTGTGGTGGTGGGTGAGGGTGAGGGTGTGGTTGTGAGTGAGGGTTGAGGGTGTGGTGGCTGTGAGTGAGGTGTGGTGGTGGTGGTGAGGGTGAGGGTGAGGTGAGGGTGGTGTGTGGGTGAGTGAGGGTGAGGGTGATGGTGGCTGTGAGTGAGGGTGTGGTGGTGGTGGTGGTGGTGAGGGTGAGGGTGTGGTTGTGAGTGAGGGTGAGGGTGTGGTGGCTGTGAGTGAGGGTGTGGTGGTGGTGGTGTGGTGGTGGTGGCGTGAGGGTGAGGTGTGGTTGTGAGTGAGGGTGAGTGTGAGTGTGAGTGTAAGTGTGAGTGTGTTGGTGTAGGTGAGGGTAAGAAAAAAGAAAAGAAAAAAAAAAAAAATCCCACTCACCTGAACAGTGCCCCCTGAAGTTCGCTGAATGGGATATCTGATTCTCCATCTGCAAGATCTTTGCAATAAATAAAAAAAACTAAACAGCACCCTCTGAATTTCGCTGACTATATATATAGTTCGCTGGCTATATATATATATATATATATATATATATATATGATTCTCCATGCAAATATCATAATGCAAAAAATCTTGTAAACAAAAAATTATGCATCACTCACCAGGGTACTACTTCTTGCCAAATTGGCCAGCGCTTTATAGTGCAAAAAGCGCAAAAAACTGCACGAAACGCGCAGAGGGGCTCAAAAAGTCAGCGCGGCACCGCGCGGCCGCGCGCGCTTAGTAGCACCCTGTCCCTCACCTGAACAGTGCCCCCTGAAGTTCGCTGAATTGAGATTTCTGATTCTCCATCTGAAAGATCACAGTGCAGAATTTTTTCAAAAAAAAGGGGGGGGGAGGGGGGGGGGAATCCCACTCACCTGAACAGTGCCCCCTGAAGTTCGCTGAATTGGGATATCTGATTCTCCATCTGCAATATCTTTGCCTTGCTGGCTGGGTCGTAGACAAAGGAGTAGCTGCAGAAGGAGAAGCTGCCCTCATGGCTCTGGGTGGGTGGGATGGGGGGGAAGACAGGGGTGTGGGTGGGTGGGTGGGTGGGTGGGGGGGTGATGTGAATGGTGTGGAGGTGCGGGGTGTGTGTGTGGGTGGGGTGGGGAGGTAAGGTGTGGTGTGGTGTGTGTGTGGGGGTGGGTGGGTGTGGGTGTGTTGGTAGAATTACACAAAGGAGTCGCTGCAGCTGCCCTCATGGCTCTGGGGGAGAGAGAGACAGGGGTGTGGGTGTGTGGGGTGGGTGGGTGTGGTGGTGTGTGTGGGGGTAAGGTGGTCGTGTTGTGTGGTATGGTGTGTGGTGGTGGTGGGATTACACAAAGGAGAAGCTGCCCTCATGGCTCTAGGGAAGAGAGACAGGTGGGTGGGTGGGGGTATGTGTGTGGGGGTAGGGGGTGGTGGGGGAGAGAAAGGGGTGGGTGGGTGGGTTGGGTTGGGTTGGGGTTAGGGGTTGGGGTTGTGTGGGGGGGGGGGGACACCACACACACACACTCACCGCTTTCCACCGTCTGAAGTCATCCTTGATGTTAAACTCTTCGCTGTTCACTGCATCGTTGTAGAAGTCAGCAAAGGGAAGGACCTCGCTTATGTTGTTGGCTTCGTCCAGCATGCCAAGGGCCCGTGTAGCAGATTGCACACCCTGAGGAGTGTGGGGGGGAATAAAATAAATATATTAAAAATAAAATAAAATATGAATATAAATCATGCACGGCATCTTTGATGAAGTCAGCAAAGGGAATTACACGTGTAGCAGATTTCACACCCTTAGAAGAGGGAGAAAACAAAAGAAATTCAAAATAGAAGTACAAAATAAAACAAAAATATTAAATACAATAAAAATATTAAAAATACGATACAAAATATGAGTATAAATCATGCACAGGATCTTGGATGAAGCCAGTTATGGGATGGGCACGTGTGGTAGATTGCAAACCCTTAAGAGTGTGAGAAACAAAATTAAGGATTTTAAAAAATAGAAAATAAAGTCATGCACAGCATCATTGTGGAAGTCTTCATATAATAATATGTATACTAATAGTGACTACTGCTAGTTCCGGCTTACACAGAGGTGTCCTTAACTTCACGTCCTGAAAGTGGCACATTAATCGTATGTAACAATTTCAATTTCAATTTCAATATGTATACTAGAGCAGACTAGATCATTATGAATTCAATTCAATTATGTAATGGAGAATAATTCATGTACATTAATTTAACTGTTCCTGTCCTTCTGTTTGGTTTTGCCTTACCACACACCCCTGCGTACACACACACACATACAGACACACACAGACACCCACACAACCACACGCACACACCCAAAACGCACATACAGAACCCCTCCCCCCCCCCCTCCCCCACCCACCCACACACGCACACACACCCACACACCGATACACACATATACATACACACCACCCACACACCCACACCCACACAAACACATACCCCCCCTCCCCCACCCACCCACACACACACACACACTCACACACACACATACACACACATATAAACACACACACACCACACAGACCCCCCCACACAAACACCTACCTACACGCACCCCGACCCCCCACACAACTTAGCATATGTTGCTTGTACAGGTGATGGTGATGAAAGGTAAGGTGATGGTGATGACACACACACATATACACACAAACACATACGCCCACACACACCCCACCCACGCACATGCACACAGACACACCCACCCACACACGTACACGCCCCCCCCCCCCTACCCACACACATTTACACCCCCCCACCCACACAATCCCCCCCCCCACCCCACCCCACCCCACCCCACACACACACCCCACACACACACCCCCACACACACACCCTCCACACACTCACCCAAACGCCACATCTAACTCAGCATTTTGTTTTTACCTGTGTGATAGCCTGCTGCTGGTACTAGGTGATGGTGATGACACCCACCCACACCCCACACACATACCCACACCCACACCACACACCACACCTGTGTGATGGCTTGCTGCTGATACAAGGTGATGGTGATGTACTGTTGCAAGACGGCGACCAGCCTCTGCATCTCAGCCTTCCCATACTTGGCCAATAGGGAGGTGATGATTCGCTCACACACATACCCACCACCACCACCACACACACACACCTACACTAACACACTCCCCCCCTTTCTCTACACACACACGCACCGACCCCACACCTAACTCAGCATTTTGTTTTTACCTGTGTGATGGCCTGCTGCTGGTACAAGGTGATGGTGATGACACGCTCTCACACCCACACACGCACCCACCCCCCCACACACACACATACCCACACACCACACACCATACCTGTGTGATGGCCTGCTGCTGGTACAGGTTGATGGTGATGACACGCTCTCACACCCACACTCATACCCACACACCCACAACCACACCCACACACCATACCTGTGTGATGGTGATGTACTCTTGCAAGATGGCGACCAGCCTTCGCATCTCACACACACACACACGCACACACACACACACAGACACACACCCAACTCAGCATTTTGCTTTTACCTGGGTGATGGTGATGACACGCATACTCACACACACATACACACACCCGACCCCATTTTGTTTTTACCTGTGGGAGGGCTTGCTGCTGGTACAATGTGATGGTGATGTACTGTTGCAAGATGGCGACCAGCTTTTTGTTTTTACCTGGGCGATGGTGACGACACGCTCTCACACCCACACACACGTACCCACACCCACACCCACACACATACCCACACACCCACATTCACACACATACCCACACACCCACATCCACACACATACCCACACACCCACATCCACACACATACCCACACACACACACCACACCTGTGTGATGGCTTGCTGCTGATACAAGGTGATGGTGATATACTGTTGCAAGATGGCGACCAGCCTCTGCATCTCAGCCTTTCCATACTTGGCCAATAGGGAGGTAACGACGCGCTCTCGCAGGTCTGGTGATAGGCTCTCCATGAGACTTGCCACCCTGGCATTTTCAGTTTTGTTTTAGTCAATTTTAGTGCTTTTGTGGCGTTTTTGAACTCATACTGAAAGTTTTTTTTTTTTTTTGTGATTTGTAAAGGCTTTTTTATCTCAGCCTTCCCATACTTGGCCAAGAGGGAGGTGATGACGCGCTCTCGCAAGTCTGGTGTTAGGCTCTCCATGAGACTTGCCACCCTGGCATTGCATTGCATTTGCCACCCTGCATTTGCCTTGCCACCCTGCATTTGCCTTGCATTGCATTTGCCACCCTTGCCTTGCCTTGCATTGCATTTGCCACCCTTGCCTTGCATTTGTTCGTACTATTTAGTGCCTTTTAATACTTTCTAGTGTTTTTAGTGCTTTGTTGTGCTTGTTAGTGTGTTAACTGCTCAGTGGAGGGTGAGGTGAGTAGGGTGTGGGGTGAGTGGGGAGGTGACGACGTGCTCTCGCAGGTCTGGCGATAGGCTCTCCATGAGACTTGCCACCCTGGCATTTGTTCGTGATTTGAGTGCCCTTTTTATTGCTTTTGTAGTGCGTATAGTGCGTTTAGTGCTCAGTGGAGGGTGAGGTGAGTGGGGTGTGGGGTGAGTGGGGAGTTGACGACTTGCTCTCGCAGGTCTGGTGATAGGCTCTCCATGAGACTTGCCACCCTGGCATTTGTTCGTACTTTGTAGTGCCTTTCAAATACTTTTTAGTGTTTCTAGTGTTTTTTGTGCTTATTTAGTGTGTGTAGTGCCTTTTTAGTGCGTTTAGTGCTCAGTGAGGGGTGAGGTGAGTGGAGTGTGGGGTGAGTGGGGTGGTCAAGACGCGCTCTCACAGGTCTGGTGATAGGCTCTCCATGAGGCTTGCCACCCTGGCATTTGTTAGTGCTTTTGTAGTGCCTTTAAAATACTTTTTTGTGCTTTTGTAGTGCGTCAAGTGCTCAGTGAAGGGTGAGGTGAGTGGGGTGTGGGGTGAGTGGGGAGGTGACGACTCACTCTCACAGGTCTGGCGAAAGGATCTCCATGAGGCTTGCCACCCTGGCATTTGTTAGTGATTTGTTAGTGCTTTTTTTGAAGTGATTTGTCAGGGTCGTTAATTTGATCAAATTTGTTAGGGTCGTTAATTTGATCAAATTTAGAAAACCCCAAGTATAGTGGTTGGTGTTAGGTGGTTGGTGGTTGGTGGCTTCACTAGTCGCCTGTAAGGTGCGTGCGTGTGTCTGTGGGTTGTGGGGTGAGTGGCCAAGAGGGAGGTGATGACGCGCTCTCGTATGTTTGGAGACAGGCTCTCCATGAGGCTTGCCACCCTTGACTTTTTTTTTGATTTTGTAGTGCGTTCAGTGCAGTTAGTGCTCAGTGGAGGGTGAGATGAGTGGGGTGTGGGGTGAGTGGGAGGGTGACGACTCTGGCTTGCCACCCTGGCATATTTTTTTTTTTTAGATAAATTTGAAGTGGATTGATTATGGAAGAACCAAGTATGGTGGTTGATGGTTGGTGGTTTCCGATTGCCATTTTCACTAGTTGCCTAGAGGATGTGTGTGTGTGTGGGGGGGGGGGGGGGGGGGGGGGGGGGGGGTATGAACAGAGGCGGGGTTTACTGCCACTGTACAACAGGGTCAACAAGGTTGCATGCAGAACTGGGGGTTGACGCACTTAACAAACGTATACAAATCCCCGCAACTCCCCCTGGGCGCACCTAGGGTAAGGGTTAAGTCAAAGGCCAGTGTTAGATACAGACATATATATATATATAATGTAGACATACATGGATTCCCGCGAACTCGCGCATGCCGACGCTAGCTGGCTTTGGCTCAATTTGCGGGTTACTAATAGCGGCGGCAGAGGCGGGGGCGGGGGGCAGAGGCACAGAGGGTGTACACGGACAATTTTAGTAATGTACTGCCATTTTCAAAATCTTCTCAGCGAAATGTTTTCAGGGCAACTTCGACCTTTCTCAGGGCAACTTCTCGGCGCTCAATCTACTCTGTTCGCTCAACTTATGCTGAGCGATTATCCACTCCGAGCGATTGCAAATTTTTCGCTGTCGGAGTCTGCTTTCCGTACCATGCTACAAACAAAAACAACGATGGCGAGCCCTTCAGCCCGATGAGCACAGGACCCATGCAAACCAGCATCATCGTTTAGCAGATGCTGATGACGGATCCCACCGGCGCCAGACCGATGTTATTGCCGCTTCTTTGAATGTCTCGACCTTTTCTTGGCCATTCCTTTTCACTGGGCGGTCTCGCCTTTGTACTGCTCATCGGATATCTGCAGCCTCTTTCCAATGCATCGAGAAATCTGTTGATGTGAATCATGCGATAGCGAGTGCGTGAATCCTAGAAGAACCTTTCTCGACTTGGACTTGTGCGAGTTCCAACAGGATTTGCGATGACTTCGGACCACCGTTCAACGGTACCAAAAGCTGTTGAACCTCTTACGCGAATCTTGCGAATCTGCGAATGAAGCCTTCCAGCGGAGATAAATGGATTTCAACACCACTGGCATGACTGGGCAAATGAGTGAGTAAACAAGCCTCAGGTACGTAGCTTTGCGATCGCGCAGGTACGGTTTTCTCTGCGGGTTCGGTAGCTATGCAAGCGTTCGCAGGTTCTCGGGGGAGGGTCGAGGGTGGCCTGGGTGGGGATAGCTGTGTTCATGTGGGTGGATAAGGGGCCGGAAGAGGTCGGGGAATGTAGGGGATATTGTGGGACTTGCTGGGGGTGGGTTGGAATGGTATGCGTGTGTAATACAGGGTGGGGGGCTGCTGAAGTGAAAGGGTATATGGTGTACATGTCTGTGTTTGTGGCGCGGGGGGAGAGGGAGGGGAGCGTAGAAGCGAGGGTGGAGATGGCTGGGTGGTGTGGGGGGTAGGGGAGAAAGAGAGTGTGTGTCAAGGGGCAGAAAGATTTAGGGAAAAGTAGGGGATCGTGCAGGTTGGGGGGGGAGGAAGGCATACATTACGGAAGGGAAGGGGGCATGCATCACACATTTTTAGCTGCAAAGGGGAAATGTCTTTACTAAGTGCATGTGAAGGGTGGGGGGAGACATACAAGGGCCTGACCCCTTCTGTAACCCTGAGAAGACCAAAGGACCTGGGCGGTTGGGGGGTGGCCACCGGCCACACGGGCAATGTACTAGTACATACATGCATACATACATGCAAACACACATGCATACATACATAGGCAGGCAGACAGACAGACACAGACAGGCAGACACACAAACATAGAAACATACCTGGCTGTGAGAGCAGCATAATCGATGTCCTCCATCAGGGGGTTGGCCAACACAATGCTGAGCTGGCGCATGAAGCCTGGATTGGCGGCTTCACTTGTCGTCTACAGTGGTTGGTGGTTGGTGATTGGCGCTTCACTAGAGGGTGGTGGTGGTGGGGGGGGGGGGACATCTTTCCCATCATTCTTAGAATTCTCATTTCAGGTTAACTTTGAGAAAGAAGTACGACCTACAACCTGTTAAAAAAACGAATTCCAATCATCCGCTGCATCGCTATTATAACTAGCATCTGAGCCCGTCGTCCCGACGGGAGGACCCCCCCCCCCCCGTGGCCACGTCAGCGACAGGTCTCTGAAAATCGAGATCCCAGACTCGCTGCCACCTGGGCGACAGGTCGGCAAGATATGGAACCAAAACCCCAAGCGGCTAGGCAAAAAGGGTCGGAACACGCGCCAGGCACACGCCATACCCTCGAAAGAGCGCTATTATATATAGGATTGCCACTTTGTTTGATCAACTTCTCTTGGTGGTTGGTGGTTGAAATAACTGTGGTAGGTGGTTGGTGGTTAGTGATTTACTGTGTTGGTGGTTGGTGGTTTGAAATAACTGTGGTTAGATGGTTGGTGATTGGTGGTTGGAGGTTGGTGGTTGGTGATTGAAGTCCCCCTCCCCCACATCTCCCCTCTCACTTCTTTCCCCCTGCCCCCCTAGCGAATTGCTTTAATACTCACCAAGATGATGGTGATCAACTTCTCAATACCACTCCCCCCCACCCCCTCAACCCTCTCCTCACCCCTCTTCCCCCTGCCCCCCTAGCGAATTGCTTTAATACTCACCAAGATGATGGTGATCAACTTCTCAATACCACTCCCCCCCACCCCCTCAACCCTCTCCTCACCCCTCTTCCCCCTACCCCCCTAGCGAATTGCTTTAATACTCACCAAGATGATGTGATCAACTTCTCAATACCACTCCCCCCCATCCCCTCAACCCTCTCCTCACCCCTCTTCCCCCTGCCCCCCTAGCTAATTGCTTTAATACTCACCAAGATGATGGTGATCAACTTCTCAATACCACTCCCCCCACCCCCTCAACCCTCTCCTCACCCCTCTTCCCCCTGCCCCCCTAGCGAATTGCTTTAATACTCACCAAGATGATGGTGATCAACTTCTCAATACCACTCCCCCCCACCCCCTCAACCCTCTCCTCACCCCTCTTCCCCCTGCCCCCCTAGCGAATTGCTTCATTACTCACCAAGATGATGGTGATCAACTTCTCAATACCACTCCCCCCCACCCCCTCAACCCTCTCCTCACCCCTCTTCCCCCTGCCCCCCTAGCGAATTGCTTTAATACTCACCAAGATGATGGTGATCAACTTCTCAATACCACTCCCCCCCACCCCCTCAACCCTCTCCTCACCCCTCTTCCCCCTGCCCCCTCTTCCCCCCTCTCGCCTCTTCCCCTCTCTCCCTTCTTTCCCCCTCTCCCCTCCCCTCTTCCCCCCTTCCCCTCCACTCCACTCCCCTCTTCCCTCCACTCCACTCCCCTCTTCCCTCCCTTCTTCCCCCCTCTCCCTTCTTCCCCCTCCCCCCCCTCTCCCCTCCCCCCCTCTCCCCTCCCCCCCTCTCCCCTCCCCCCCTCTCCCCTCTCCCCTCCCCCCTCCCCTCTGGTGAATCGCTTCAATACTCACTAAGATGATGGTGATCAACTTTTCAATACCACTGCTTAGTGCCTTCAGCACTCTCTGGCTCTGCGTTCTCATGATGCTGCTGTATATGTCCTGGGGAGGGTTGTGTGTGTGTTGGGGGGGGGGGGGGGGGGGGGGGGGATTGTGTGTGTGTGTGTGTGTGTGGGGGGGGGGGGGGGCAGGGGGATAGGGGGGAGGGGCAGGGGGTACAGGGATGAGGGGTAGAGGGGTGGGGGGCAGGGGGATAGAGGAGGTGAGGGGCTGGGTGGGAGGGTGAGGGTAATAGTGGGAGGGGCAGGGGGTGAAGGGTAGAGGAGGTGAGGGGAAGGAGGGGGAGGGAGAGGAGGTGAGGGGGTGAAGGTAGGGAGTCGAGGGAGTGAGGGGAAGGGAGGAAAGAAGGGGAGGGGGGGGGGGAGGGGTAGAGAGGGGAGGAGGGAGGGGTGAAGGGTATGGGAGGGGAAGTAAGGGGTACAGGGGTGAAGGGGTAGGGGAGGGGGAGCAAGGGATAGAGGGTGGAGAAGGGAGGGGGTGAAGGGGAGGGGAGGGAAGAGTAAGGGTACAGGGGGAGGGGGTTAAGGGTATGGGAGGGGGGAGGAGGTAAAGGGGAGGGGAGGGGGAGTAAGGGGTAGAGGGGGGAGGAGGGAGGGGTGAAGGGGAGGGGAGGGGGAGTAAGGGGCAGAGGGGGGAGGAGGGGAGGAGGGAAGGGAGGGGAGGGGGGAGTAAGGGGCAGAGGGGGGAGGAGGTGAAGGGGTAGGAGGGGGAGTAAGGGGTAGAGGGGGAGGAGGTGAGGGGTGAAGGGGAGGGGAGGGGGAGTAAGGGCAGAGGGGGAGGAGTGAGGGGGTGAAGGGGAGGAGGGGGGAGTAAGGGGTAGAGGGGGAGGAGGTGAGGGGTGAAGGGGAGAGGGGGGGAGTAAGGGTAGAGGGGGAGGAGGGAGGGGTGAAGGGGAGGGAGGGGGGAGTAAGGGTAGAGGGGGAGGAGGGAGGAGGTGAAGGGGGAGGGGAGGGCAGTATGTAACGTAAGCCTTGATTCTACCTCCAACAGTGCCTCAACTATATTAACAATAAATTGATATACAAACTAGATTTTAATGATTTTTTTTTTTAAAATCTATGAAAAAACCAGGGGGGGGGGGCAGAAAGACAGATTTTGGACCACACCTTCGATATGGTGCCCGATTCAGATGGGAGTTGGAATTGCGGAAGTTTCATACAAAAAGAGGTGGGAAATAGAGTTGGGGAAAAGTTTTTACCCCCCACCCACCCACCCACCCCCTCCTAAAACCCGATTTCCTCACCCTACCCCTAAAATGGGGTCATGCGAAAGATCTTTTCTGGCCCATTCCAGTTATGCTCTTAACATCTTTCATGGTTTGCCCAAACGTGATTTATCGCAAAGTTAAGATTTGGGCCGCTTTGGTTGAAAACAACTTTGGACCCCTCTAACTTGTGTACAAATTTATTTTTGGCTAAAAAAAAAAAAAAAAAAAAAATAGTTAGAGGATAGGCTCTATCCAAAGCGAAGGTGCGGTACGGCAGCTTTTTCTTGTCCCCCCCCTCGGAAAAAACTAAATAAATCCAGCAGTATGCCAACCAAAACTGATTTGTTTTTGCCTTTCTATCGTTGCATGGGGACGCATGGGTTTGGCGCTGCCCCCCGGGCCCCCCGGACACCCCATGTCCCTCGGACACCCCGGGCCCCCCCGGACACCCCATTTCCCTCGGACACCCGGGCCCCCGGACACCCCGGCCCCTCGGACACTCTCGGCCCCTCGACCCCCCGGACACCCCGGGCCCCCGGACACTCTCGGCCCCCCGCCCCCCCCGGACACCCCGGCCCCCCGGACACCCCATTTCCCTCGGACACCCCATGTCCCTCGGACACCCCGGGCCCCCCGGACACCCCATTTCCCTCGGACACCCCATGTCCCTCGGACACCCCCGGCCCCCGGACACCCCGGGCCCCTCGGACACTCTCGGCCCCCCGGCCCCCCCGGACACCCCAGGCCCCCCGGACACCCCATTTCCCTCCGACACCCCATGTCCCTCGGACACCCCGGGCCCCCCAGACACCCCATTTCCCTCGGACACCCCATTCCCTCGGACACCCCCGGCCCCCCGGACACCCCGGGCCCCTCGGACACTCTCGGCCCTCGGCCCCCCGGACACCCCGGGCCCCCCGGACACTCTCGCCCCCCCCCCCCCGGACACCCGGACACTCTCGGCCCCCCGCCCCCCCGGACACCCCGGGCCCCCCCGGACATCCCGGACCCCTCCCGGGCCCCCCCGGACATCCCCGGACCCCCCCCGGACATCCCAGGCTGCGAGCAGATACGTCTACACTACTTTTTACTGACACATCTTTTCATTAGACTGAGGCAGTATTACTCGATCAGCCGGGGACCGAGGCATTTTCAACGTGCATCATCTCTAATGCCTACCAAATAAATATGGGCAAGTTAAAATCCGCGCTGCGCCATGCGCTCTGCCATGCGATGGCTATGCAACAATCCTGAAATCAGGCTTGAGTAGCCCAAGTAGCCACACACACACACTCACACACACACACAGTGTAGCCCAAGTAGCCACACACACACACTCACACACACACACAGTGTAGCCCAAGTAGCCACACACACACACTCACACACACACACAGTGTAGCCCAAGTAGCCACACACACACACTCACACACACACACAGTGTAGCCCAAGTAGCCACACACACACACTCACACACACACACAGTGTAGCCCAAGTAGCCACTCAACCTGGCCTACAGAAATCTGAAAGAGAAAAGAAAAAATGTAAACCAACCTGGTGGTTGGCCCCAGTGAAAGCTAACGGGCTGGCCCCCTCAACCTCACGACTCGTAACAAGGCGTCATATTTATTTAAACCAACCTGCAGCACCACAACCAACCAACCAACATACCAACCAACTAACCAACCTACCAACCAACCAACATACCAACCAACCAACATACCAACCAACATAACAAACAAACAACATAACCAACAACCAACCTACCAACCAACATACCAACTAATCAACCAACATACCAACCAACCAACATACCAACCAACCAACCAACCGACCTGCAGCGCGACAACATCGAGGAACGGTAGTACTTCGCCTCTCCCCTCGGCAGCAGTACAAGCAGTACTGCAGCTGGCTTCCTGTCAAATAAAAGCAAACGTGTACTCAGCCCGCGTTCATCTGTGTATGCGAGTGTGTGTATGTGTGCTTGTGTTTGCGAGTGTGTGTATGTGTATGTGTGCTTGTGTTTGTCTGAGTATAAAAAATAAAAATGTATGCATGCTTGCTTGCGTGCAATTGTGTATGTGTGAGCATACGTGTGGATGCAAGTGCGTGTATGTGTATGTGTGCTTGTGTTTGTCTGAGTAAAAATTTGAAAAAACAAGTGAGTACGTATATTTGTGTGTATGCGAGTTTATATGTGTGCATGTGTGTTTATCCGTGATTGCGTGTGTGCATGTGTGTATGTGTGTGTACACGTGTGTGTATGCGAGAGTGTGTATGTGTGTGTATACGTGAGTGTATGCGAGAGTGTGTATGTGCGTGTATACGTGAGTGTATGCGAGAGTGTGTATGTGCGTGTATACGTGAGTGTATGCGAGAGTGTGTATGTGCGTGTATACGTGAGTGTATGCGAGAGTGTGTATGTGCGTGTATACGTGAGTGTATGCGAGAGTGTGTATGTGCGTGTATACGTGAGTGTATGCGAGAGTGTGTATGTGCGTGTATACGTGAGTGTTTGCGAGAGTGTGTATGTGCGTGTATACGTGAGTGTATGCGAGAGTGTGTATGTGCGTGTATACGTGAGTGTATGCGAGAGTGTGTATGTGCGTGTATACGTGAGTGTATGCGAGATGTGTGTATGTGCGTGTATACGTGAGTGTATGCGAGAGTGTGTATGTGCGTGTTTATACGTGAGTGTATGCGAGAGTGTGTATGTGCGTGTATACGTGAGTGTATGCGAGAGTGTGTATGTGCGTGTATACGTGAGTGTATGCGAGAGTGTGTATGTGCGTGTATACGTGAGTGTATGCGAGAGTGTGTATGTGCGTGTATACGTGAGTGTATGCGAGAGTGTGTATGTGCGTGTATACGTGAGTGTATGCGAGAGTGTGTATGTGTGTGCATACGTGTGTGCATGCGAGAGTGTGTATGTGCGTGTATAACGTGTGCGAGAGTGGTATGTGTGTTGTGTGTGTATACGTCAGTGTATGCGAGTGTGTATGTGTGTGCATACGTGTGTGCATGCGAGAGTGTGTATGTGTGTGTATACGTGTGTGCATGCGAGAGTGTGTATGTGTGTGCATACGTGTGTGCATGCGAGAGTGTGTATGTGTGTGTATACGTGTGTGCATGCGAGAGTGTGTATGTGTGTGCATACGTGTGTGCATGCGAGAGTGTGTATGTGTGTGTATACGTGTGTGCATGCGAGAGTGTGTATGTGTGTGTATACGTGTGTGCATGCAAGAGTGTGTATGTGTGTGTATACGTGTGTGCATGCGAGAGTGTGTATGTGTGTGTATACGTGTGTGCATGCGAGAGTGTGTATGTGTGTGTATACGTGTGTGCATGCAGAGTGTGTAGTGTGTGTATACGTGTGTGCATGCGAGAGTGTGTATGTGTGTGTATACGTGTGTGCATGCAAGAGTGTGTATGTGTGTGTATACGTGTGTGCATGCGAGAGTGTGTATGTGTGTGTATACGTGTGTGCATGCGAGAGTTGTATGTGTGTGTATACGTGTGTGCATGCGAGAGTGTGTATGTGTGTGTATACGTGTGTGCATGCGAGAGTGTGTATGTGTGTGTATACGTGTGTGCATGCGAGAGTGTGTATGTGTGTGTATACGTGTGTGCATGCAAGAGTGTGTATGTGTGTGTATACGTGTGTGCATGCGAGAGTGTGTATGTGTGTGTATACGTGTGTGCATGCGAGAGTGTGTATGTGTGTGTATACGTGTGTGCATGCGAGAGTGTGTATGTGTGTGTATACGTGTGTGCATGCGAGAGTGTGTATGTGTGTGTATACGTGTGTGCATGCTGTGTATGTCGTGTGTTGCATGTGTGTGTTGTGCATATGTGTATATACGTGTGTGCATGAGAGTGTGTATGTGTGTGTATACGTGTGTGCATGCGAGTGTGTATGTGTGTGTATACGTGTGTGCATGCGAGAGTGTGTATGTGTGTGTATACGTGTGTGCATGCGAGAGTGTGTATGTGTGTGTATACGTGTGTGCATGCGAGAGTGTGTATGTGTATGCGTACTCAGCTCGTGTTCATCTGAGTACAAAAATAAAATGCATACACCCTGCCACGGGGTGTGAGGTTGAAGAAACCTTCCCGTTCAAATTCAAATTCATACACCCTGCCACGGGGTGTGAGGTTGAAGAAACCCTCCCGTTCAAATTCAAATTCATACACCTGCCACGGGTGTGAGGTTGAAAGAAACCCTCCTGTTCGCATGCACCGTACATACTGTTAGAATGGCTGCTTGGTTGGCGTTTTCGGTTTTCACAGACCGCTACTGCGCCTGAGCATGGACTACCATGTGTGTTTGTTTGCGTGTGTCCATGTTGTGTGTGCATGTGTGTTTGTGTGCATTTGTGTGTATGCAAGTTTGTGTCTGCATGTGTGTGTGTGTGTGTGTGTGTTCAAATGTGCATACGCATGTTAATGTGTGTGCATATGTGCGTATTCATGTTTGTGTGTATGCATGAGTGTGAACGCGTGTTTGTGTGCATGTGAGTAATGCGTGTGTAACGCGTGTTTGTGTGTGTGCGTGTGTTTGTATGTGTGTTTGTGTGTGTGCATGTGTTGTGTTGTGTGTGTGCTGTTTGTGTGCATGTGTGTGTATGCGTGTGTGCATGCGGGTTTGCGTGTGTGCATGTCTGTATGCATGTTTCTGTGTGTGCATGAGTGTGTATGTGTGTTTCTGTATGTGCATGTTTGTGTATGCGTGTTTCTGTGAGTGCATGTGTGTGTATGCGTGTGTGTGTGTGTGAGTGTGTGTGTGTGTGTATGTGTGTGTGTATGCGTGTTTCTGTGTGTGCATGTGTGCTGTGCATGTGTGCTGTGCATGTGTGTGTTTGCCTGTGTGTGTGTGTGTGTGCATGTGTGTGCATGTGTGCTGTGCATGTGTGTGTATGCGTCTTTGTGTGCATGTGTGTGTATGCGTGTTTGTGTGCATATGTGCGTATGTGTGTGTATGTATGCGTGTTTGTGCGTGTGCATGTGTGTGTATGCGTGTTTGTGCGCATGTGTGTGCATGTGTGTATGCATGTTAGTCTGTGCATATGTATGTATGTGTGTGCATGTGTGTGCATGTGTGCGTATGCGTGTTTGTGTGTGTGCATGTGGTATGCATGTTTGTTGTGTGATGTGTGTGCAAGTTTGTGTGCATGTGTGTATGCGCCCATGTTACCTGCTGTTGCTTGTCAGCCTGCTTCCGACTTAACCAGAAAGCAGCGTGCAAGTTGTTTGTGTGTGTATGCGTGTTTGTGTGTGTGCTGTGCATGTGTGTGTGTGCGTTTTAGTGTGTGTGCAAGTGTGTGTATGCATGTGTGTGTGTGCATGTGTGTGCATGTGTGTGCCCATGGTACCTGCTGCTGCTTGTCAGCCTGCTCCCGACTCAACCAGAAAGCAGCATGCAAGGAGTCAGGGCTTGAGAAGAGGCAGAAGACTTTGAGTGCCGCATCATCATAGGAATGGCTGCTCTCAGCAGCGACCAAACTCTCCTGGACTGACTGGGTGGACATGGGCGGCTCAGCTGCAACAGTCACACAGGATGGGGTGGGTGGAGGGGGGTAGGGAATTCTGTGTGTCTGTGTGCTGTTGTAGAGGGGGTAGGGTGTGTGTGGGGGGGGGGGGGGGGGGGGGGGGGGGGGGGCACCTTGAGTGCAGCATCGTCATAAAAAATGCTGCTCTCAGCAGCGACCAAACTCTCCTGAACCGACTGGGTGGACATGGGCGCGCTCAGCTGCAACAGTCACACAGGATGGGGTGGGTGGGTGGGTGAGGGGGGTAGGGAATTCCGTGTGTCTGTGTGTGTTGTAGAGGGGGGAGGGGGCGGGGTAAGAATTGTGTGTGCGTGTGTGTGTGTGTGTTTTGAAGGGGGGGGGGAGGGGGGGGGGGGAGAGAAAGTGTGTGTGTGTGTGTGCGTGTGTGCGTTTGTGTGTGTTTGTGTCGGGGGGAGGGGGGGCGGGGGGGGGGGGGGAGGGATGAGGGGATGGAGGAGGGAAATACTGCACAAAAAGCCGCTTAACTGGCAGACTACTGGCACAGAAGACGCTAAATGCACGCTGGAAAAATATGTGTTGTGTGTGTGTGTGTGTTTGTGTGTGTAGTGCTGCAGGTGGTGGGGGGGGGGGAGAGGAGGGAGGAACGTGTACATGCAGGCTGAGAAAGAGAAACAGAAACAGAAAGTGAATAACCACCGCACGATATTGGTTGTGTTGGACCCAAGTGCAAGCAATCGGGCTGCCCCCCTCAACCGCACGCCTCTTAATAAGGCGTACTATGTGTATGTATTTTTTTATTTATCTATTTATTTATTTTTATTTATCTATTTATTTATTTATAATATTTTTTATTTTTTATTATTTTTTTATTTATGTATGCAGATGCATGTATTTATTTATTTGTGTATTCATTTATTTCTGTATTATTGATTTATTTATCTATTTATTTGCTTATTTATTACACCCGCATGACTCACCCATGCCCCAAGCAATCTTGAGCCAAGGAGATGCTTCGCAATATGGCGTAACTATTTGCTTTTTTATTTTATTACACCGCACGACTCACCCATGCCCGAAGCAATCTTGAGGGCCAAGGAGCATGCTTCATAATGAGGCATACAAATTATGTATGTATTTATTTATATAATGATTTTATGTATTACACCACCCAACTCAGCCATGCCTGAAGCAATCTTGAGGGCCAAGGAGCATGCCTCATTAGGATCCATGCCCTGCTTCGTCAAGTCAGTAAACTGCCTGTGCAAGGTGGAATGATTTACACACAGTCAATGATGTACCCGAGCAGCTAATGATGTACACACAGTCAATGATGTACACACAGTCAATGATGTACACACAGACAATGATGTACACACAGACAATGATGTACGCACAGTCAATGATGGCCACACAGACAACGACGTACACACAGTCAATGATGTACACACAGACAACGATGTACACACAGTCAACGATGTACAGATAGTCCATGATGTACACACAGTCCATGATGTACACACAGTCAATGATGTACGCACATTCCCATACACACAGTCCATGATGTACACACATCCAATGATGTACACACAGACAACGATGTGCACACAGTCCATGATGTACACACAGTCCATGATTTACACACAGTCAATGATGTACGCTAACATCTAATAACAATGATGGTTACACTGAGGATGGTTGGAAGACCTCCAACACCCCACCCCACCCCACCCCACCCACCGTGTGTGTGTGTGTGTGTGTGTGTGTGTGTGTGTGTGTGTGTGTTGTGGACCAGGCTAGTCTTGGGCCAACTATGCCCTGTC
Organism: Microglena sp. YARC; assembly: GCA_022414725.1. Lineage (NCBI taxonomy): Eukaryota > Viridiplantae > Chlorophyta > Chlorophyceae > Chlamydomonadales > Chlamydomonadaceae > Microglena > Microglena sp. YARC. Next base: position 44,105,525 of record CM039464.1, read on the forward strand.
TTTGACAATGCAATGAATTATCATGGTGCCCTGCAGGACTCCAAACATGCCCACGGCTTGTTGGTATTGAGGGAGACATGTAAAAGAAGTACTCAGAAGTACCGCCGTACTTGGTGGTATTAAGGAAGCTATCCGGAGGGGGTCCTCGGACAACCAGTGGGGGGGAGGTAAGGGGGGCGAAGGAAACGTGGTGGAGGCCGCGAGGACAGAAGTGGGGAAGGAAAGGTGGTAGATCCATCTGTACTCCAAGCACCAAGAGACACTCATCACTGTTAGTCCTCCCTTACAGGGACCTCTTCCCACTTTTTGACTACATGGTGAACACCTTCTCAAAACGCCTCCTGACAGTTCTCCTCTACAGTGTGCTCTGTTTTGGTTCGGCTTCATTCATGCATTAGCAGTCCGAGCGTTTTGAATAATGGATGATTGAAAATCCGCAGGGGAGCTGGTTTCGAGAAGCTGGTTAGAAAATGCGCAGCGAGTTGCTTCGTCCGATGCAATGCGATGCAAAGCACTGCAGAGCGCAGGACGTAATCCACACCCAACAAAAGAACGATACCTTGGCACGCGGGGAGCGGGAACGTTTCGAGGAGGAAAGTAGTCGAGATGGCCTTTTGAGAAAGAATTTATGTAAGGGATATGAGCGAAGGTCGGGACGACACGCAAGGAGGCGAAGAAGGGTCGAGAATGAAAAGACAACGAACGGAAACCGGAAAGGTGCAAGTGTAGTGCCACCCAAGTGGCATGGATCACGGGATCCGCAGTACACATCGGTTCAATTAGGTCCTGGGCCTCGGCAACTAGGCATTTAAACTGATACGCTGATGCGCCCTGGACATACATTAATCACATGTACCACATCTCGTGGGGTTTCCATCCGTATTACAACATACAGTGAGCACAATTTACTTGCAGACAGTGCAAGACACATTTTAAGCGGGCTGCATTTTAAAACACAATATTGGCCATTGCAGTTCCATTTTAACAAATTCATTCATCTATCCAAACCCTGATAATGATCCTGGTCCTAAGCATAGAGGATATCCTATGCATGGGATTAAACTAATATCTGGCCTAGGCATAATATAAACTGATACAACTTGGCATGAACTATGACTTGTACCTTTTTCTATTTCTTTTTCTTGTTAAGCCCTTCCTACACGGTCGGGCAATTCCCTTTGGCCTACGTGGCCTACCCCTGGACTGTAACATACATACAATTTGTACCATCGGAGAGGGAGAGGAAGGCAGGGTCTACAAGTAGAGCGCCAACATCTTGGGGCATCCATCAATTCTGCTGAAACGAAAACAATTTACAATTCTGCAGAAACGAAAACAATATACAATTCTGCTAAAACGAAAACAATTTACAATTATACAATTACAATTATACTTGAACCGCTTTGCCGGATTTATCTTGAATGTGTACAGCAATGTATTGCACCGCTCAGTGCACGAACATTGGCGGTATACCCGGGTTGGGCTCGAACCTCAGGTTGGCCTACACGCAACCCTTGCAGGTATTTAGTGTTATAGACCGGTTCTCCCGGTCCAGCTAGAGTGTCTTAGTGCGCCAGGCTCTCCGCCTGGAAGCTTCCGCTGTAGTGCCTCTGCTGCGATAGGCCAGAGCCTAGCGGCAGCAGTACCCTAGGTACTGGTCGCTTTCTCTTTTATACTTGCCATGTCGCTGGCATGGCATCTCGTATGTAAGCTTTACGCCCTATTTTCATTCCCTGTGTCAGAGCTAACACATAACGCTCGGAAAGCTAAATTTAGCGGTACACTATCGCCAAATGAGCAGCCACACATGCAGGCGCCTCCGATATCTAAGCGTTCATTATCAAGGGTGATCGTTCTCCGGTCGTGGTTGGGGGAGATGGAAACATAACAACATCGGATTGCACGATATTGCTTACATTCTGACTTAAAAACACATGTATCGGACTAATCCAGGGTAAGGTCTTTCTAGGGGGCGGGGGGGCGCCACTGGCGGTGCCTTGTCCGCATCTTTTCTTCTTTCCTTCAAGGCGGGATAGTTGCTTACTCACGTGTTGAGTTGTGTTGTTGTCCGACACACGTCGGTCACTGAGTCGGCATAATGCATACTGGTACCTGGTCCCTCCAGGTCCCGAGTTGACTGCCGCCAGGCCACAGGCTAGTTGTGGCCCACACGTGTCCGCAAGGTCTTGCAGCATGCTCTCATCTTCGATATAAGCGCACTCGTTGCGTCCTTTAGTTATCTTCTCTTCAGTCCTCTACTGTGTAAATACTCTACGATTGAAAAGTTGTTAATCATTACTCACGTGTTGAGTTGTAAATCACGTACTCACGTGTTGAGTTGTTAATCACTTACTCACGTGTTGAGTTGTTAATCACTTACTCACGTGTTGAGTTGTTACACATATTTTCTTCTTTCCTTCACTGAGGCGGGATAGTCACTTACTCACGTGTTGAGTTGTTGCTTCTGTGACTGCCTCCCACCCTTAGAGGCGAAAATCCGTTTACTACCCCCCCCCCCCCACACACACACACACACACAACAACAACAACAATCTCACATACTATCCCCCACACCCACACCCACAGGAAAACAAAATTACCCGAATCCCCACTTCTCTTTCATATTGGTAGAACGCGTTGACTGGCACAATTACGCAGGGTGTTCAAGAATGCTCGAGAATCTCCGTTTCATGGCATCAGGGTTGAATGAGCAAAATTTATTTCTCATGAGCCAAAAAACTTCGTTTGAGACGTGAGACATGACGTTTAGAAAACCCTGCAGACCAGGGTCCTTCAGGAGACCCAAGCTTTGCTGCCTAAAGAAGCAACGAATTGTATAAGCCTGCGTCCTGCGACGCAACAGACCTTTATTGCTGTTCAACGGACCCTCCCACGTTGCGTCCTGCGCCGCAACAGACCCTGCAACGGTCTGCGGCGGAGGACGCAGCGTCCTGAACAACCCTGCGCAGACTACTAGACTGGGAGCAACACACAAATTTAGAAACTCTTGACCCGGCATTGCAATTATTATCCACATAGATGCATTTACACACATCCGTGAATGTACTGTTCATACCCATATGAAAAAAAATCAATGTAGCACGAACTCACAAACGATTCTTTGGGGTTCAGTTCATCAGTGTTTTTTCATGTTAGCCCCTCCTATTATCATGGTTGGGCAGGGCCCTTTAGCCTACTATGCTACCCATGTAATGTAACAACATACATACACGGCCACACTTGTTCGGGATAGCTGAAGCTGGCCTCGAACGTTCCCCTAAGTTTGTCTAGAGAGTCTACAATTCTGCACAGCACGAAATCAGGCTTTTTGGTGATAATGAGGCACACCTGAGGTCTGGTAAATCAAATAAAGACATTTAACTTCCAAGAATATGTCAAATGACACTTCTAAGGACGTGGGGTCAAGGGAACCGGCTCGTAAGTATGTGTTGGACGGGCTTACATCACACCTAGAGTCCAGCTACCATTCTGGTCGACGACCCTCCAGGTGAGGTCTGGTACAGAATAGTGGTATGTAAGGTATAGTATGTATATACTAGTGAAATATTGTTACAATGAGTAGAAGACCGTGAAAACAACTGAACCGTCTGGCGGTACTGAGCAGTACACCATCGACGACGTGCTCCCCTGATAGGGCAGTGGCGTCGAGGGCTGCAAGCTAAGCAGTCCTGCAAACCAGATGGCAGGACTTGAGAGGGCACAGCACTAGGGCAATGCCGGGCGGTCTAGTATGTATATACTAGTCTCAAGTCTGGTGGGCTTGGTGTTCTGGATTGCTTACTTTTGCATCCCTCCCCTTTCCGCTCTCCTTTACACCTCTAGTTTGTTTCCTTTTTTGGGACTTGACCTAGTCTGTTTTCAGGTTTGTGGGGGTGCCTTAAAACAAGATTTTTTGGCGGAGCCCCCCTTTCTTGGGGGCGGGAGCCAGTGTTACCCCATTTGTCCGGAGCTATCGACCCGACCATCCGTCGTCATCCATTGACCGTGATGAAAGCTCGACACGTCAGCCAACGGTCCTCGTAACTAAACTCACGCTTCCGCTGCCACCTGTCTACTCCCCCTCCGATCAGTCTCCGCCATTTTTTAGCGTCGCAGGCGACGCTGCATCGAATTGTCAATTGAGTCCTACCGTACATAAAACAAGTACGGGTACAATTGTTTTAGGTACAACACAATTAATACCGATTCGTTTGTGCACCAGCTGCTTTAGCTGCCAATCAAAATCTAGTGCCAGCCGTTTCTATTTTGCGCTACACGTAGCAGCTTCTAGGTAGCTCCTTTCACACACCCTTGTGCCAAACCTGAAGCCAGCTAGTGCGTTCGAAAGCTGGCATGCCAGGCTTTCCAAGGCAGCTGTAATATTGGGGCTCGACTCAGTCGCTGGCTGATGGAGCTGGACGGAAGCTGCTACGCATAGCCCCAAAAGGAAACAGTGGTAGTCCTTCCGCCAGCTGTCGCCAGGGCGCACCTGATGTTATTATGGAGATGATAGCCCCCCTCTGTAGGGGGTTTCAAAGACAAAAGTGACCTTTTCAAATCGGGACCAACTTCGGGAATATGGTTTATCTAATCTTCAAAATATTTTCGAGAAAGGAAAAAAAGGGCCTGGTGATGGTTAGCCCCAGTGAAAGCAAGCAGGCTGCCCCCCCTCAAACACCCACGCTTCGTAATAAGGCGTACTATTAATTTATTATGGGCCAATAGCTTGTAAGCAGCTGCTTGCAGCCAGAGCTTGTTTTTCCACCACCAGTAGCGACCGCTACCTGGGACCCTGGTTTGGCCAAACCTTCCGCTTCGTACTACGCAGACTCGAATCCTCGGCCCCCCCCCCCCTAACCCCCTAAGGGACGCCTACCCAAATTGCTACCAGGGGCCCAACCTTGAAAGGCACCAAATTCCTAATCGCTACCAGAAAACCCCCTTCTGGTACCCTGAGTCTCCCCGCCCCCCGCCCCGCCCCCAACCCTGCCGGGCCTGGCCAAATCGCTACCAGAAGACCCCTTCTGCTACCCACCACGTGAGTCTCCCCCGCCCCGCCCCCCCTCTCTCCGCCCAACCCTGCCCGGCCTGGCCAAATCCGCTACCAGAAGACCCCCTTCTGCTACCTCTGAGTCTCCCCCGCCCGCCCCAACCCTGCCCTGGCCTGGCCAAATCGCTAGGAGCCCAACCTTGAAAGCGTGAACACCAAATTCCTAATCGCTAGAAACCAGAAGACCCATTCTGCTACCCTGAGTCCTCCCAGCCCGCCCCGCCCCCAACCCTGCCGCGGCCTGGCCAAAGTAGCGCTACCAGGGGAGCCCAACCTTGAAGGCACCAAATTCCCTGATCGCTATCAGAAGACCCCTTTCTGAAACGAAAGAAAGCTTTGACTTGCTTGCTTGAAACACGCCACAATAGCTAACCGTTTACTCTGCTCTGGATGCGCCCTACACCACCTGACGTTTACTCTGTTCTGAAGCGAAGGAGAGATCTGACTTGCTTACCACGCCACCTAACGTTTACTCTGCTCTGGATGCGTCCCACGCCACCTGACATTTCCTCTGCTCTGAAACGGAAAAAAACCCTGACTTGCAGCCCTCCCTAGGTATTCTGTCAAAACAGAAGTGCGCGTTGGTGGTTGGCCCCAGTGCAAGCAAACAGGCTGGCCCCCTCAACCTCACAGCATGCAATAAGGCGTACTTTAATTTTGTATTGACCCCCTGTACTGGTGGTTGGCCCAGTGCAAGCAAACGGGCTGGCCCCCTCAACCTCACGCCTCGTAATAAGGCATACATTATTGACCCACCCAACCCCGATCCCCGCCCCCTCCACTTGTGCATTGGAAAGTTAGACTGGCCATGAGCTGCCAGCTGAACTGTTGAAAATGCGGTCTTTGACCAGAGACTGGTCATGGGACCTGGCTTGAAATTAGTGGTGACCGGCCAGGTTCATGCCAGGTTCATGCACAGGTGGCGTGGCTTGAAATCAGAGGTGACCGGCCAGGGTCATGCCCAGGTGGCATGGGACGAAGGCCTTGGTCGACGGCAAAGCCTTAGGTATAATCGTCTCTCCTGCCAGTAGAACAGGTGTCGTACCGAGGTTGAGCCTTCATTGGGGGCCGGCAGGACGGGTGTCGTCACCAAGCTGAGCCGCATTGGAGGCCGGCAGTACAGGTGTTATACCACCGAGGGCTGAGCCTTCATTGTGAGGCCGGCAGTACGGGTGTTTGTACCGAGGTTGAGCCTTCATTGGAGCCGGCAGTACGGGTGTTGTACGAGGCTGAGCCTTCATCTATGGAGCTGGCAGTACGGGTGTCATTTGTACGCGAGGTTGAGCCTTCATTGGAGGCCGGCAGTACTACGGGTTTGACCGAGGCTGAGCCTTCATTGGAGGCTGGCAGTACGGGTATTTGTACGAGGCTGAACTCTCATCGGGGGCCGGCAGTACGGGTGTCATACCGAGGCTGAGCCTTTATTGGAGGCCGGCAGTACAGGTGTTATACCGAGGCTGAACTCTCATCGGGGGCCGGCAGTATAGGTGATCTACCGAGGCTGAGCCGTTACGTTGGAGGCCGGCAGTACAGTTTATACTAGTATATACCGAGGCTGAACTCTCATCGGGGGCCGGCAGTATAGGTGATCTACCGAGGCTGAGCCTTCGTTGGAGGCCGGCAGTACAGGTGTTATACCGAGGCTGAGCCTTCATTGGAGACCTGCAGTACAGGTGTTATAATGAGGCTGAGTCTTCATCGCATGGCTGCGCCGCCTTGGCCAGTACGGGTATACCGCCCGGAGGCTGAGCCTTCATTAAGGCCGCAGTACAGGCGTTCTATCGAGGCTGAGTCTTCATTGGAGGGTGGCAGTACGGGTGTTGTACCGAGGTTGAGCCTTCATTGAGGAAGAGTACAGTGTGTTATACCGAGGCTGAAGCTTCCATTGGAGGCCGGCAGTACGGAGTGTAATACGAGACCGAGCTTCATCACAAAAAGAAGTCCTGGCCAGCATTTGCCACGCCTATTTCCATTTCTTCAATCTCCCTGCACCGGATCAAAATAAGATACTTAGTCCTAAAGCTAGCAGGACAAACAAGCAGGAACCAAACTAACAGGACTAACAAGGGAATTAACCCTAACAGGACATCAGCAAGCAGGACCAACCCCTAACAGACTAACAAGGCGGAATTACTAACCCTAACACGGTACAAGCAAGGCAGGATCCTAGGACAACAGGACTAAAAGGGAATTAAACCTAACAGGACAAGCAAGCAGGACCAACCCTAACAGGACTAGGGGAATTAACGCTAACAGACAAGCAAGCAGGACCACCCTAACAGGACTAACAAGGGAATTAACAGGACAAGCAAGAATAGTCAGGGAACAACCCTAACAGGACTAACAAGGGAATTAACCTAACAGGACAAGCAAGCAGGACCAACCCTAACAGGACTAACAAGGGAATTAACCTAACAGGACAAGCAAGCAGGACCAAAACCTAAACAAGACTAACAAGGGAAAATAACCTAACAGGACAAGCAAGCAGGGACCATGAGAGAGGGACCACAGTCTGGGCTCTCCTACCTTCCACTGCTTTCCCAACTCTTGGAATCCTCCCTTGAGAAAGGATGATTAGGCGCTGTGTGTGTCTGTGAGTGTGTGTGTGTGTGTGTGTGTGTGTTTGTGTGGTGTGTCTACAACTCAAGTGTTCCAATACATATCCTACATTACACATACTTGACCATCTTGGTCTCTTGGAAGCCTCCCCTTGAGGATTTAAAGGCAAATTTAGGGTGGTGTGTGCGTGTGCGTGCGCGGTGCGTGTGTGTGTGTGTGGGGGGGGGGGGGGGTGGGGGTGGGGTGGGGTGGGCTGGGGGGGTCAACAGTCTGGGCCTCTCCTACCTTCCACTTCTGCAGTGGCTGCCCCCCACTCTTGGAAGCCTCCCTTCGAGACAGGCCAAATTCAGGGTGTGTGGGGTGAGGTGAATCGTGTGTGTGTGTGTGTGTGGGGGGGAGGGGGGGGGGCTGGTGGGGCCCAGGAGGAGGGTACCACAGCCTAAGCCTCTCCTACCTGCAGCTACTTGACTACTCTTGGAATCCCCCCTCGAGAAAGCCCCAAATTAGGTGAGTGTTTGTGTGTGTTTGTGTGTGTCGGGGGGGTACCACAGTCTGGGCCTCTCCTACCTTCCACTGCCTGCCCATTCTTGGAAGCCTCCCTTGAGAAAGACCAAATTTGTGTTGCCAGCCTGAACCAAGTTGAAGGCAGCAACCAAGGACCGTGTTTGGGACAACTTCTTGTTTCCTTCCAAGGGCTCTCAACCAGGAGCTTGGTGAAGCCACAGTACAAGATGCAGGTTCTTTTGTCACTCGCCTACCAAGAAGAGCTTGTACCTCTGAGCATGGTGTGGGGAGTGAAGGTGTTGAGTGTGGTGTGTGTGGTGTGTGTGTGGGGTGTGCGCGGTGTGTGTGGGTGAAAAGCAAGCACAAGATGCAGGTCTTGTTACTGCCTTCCAAGAGAGCTTGCACCTCTGAGCAAAAAAGGATGGGTGGTGGGCGGTGTGTGTGTGGGGTGTGGGGTGTGTGAGGTGTGGGTGCTGTGAGTTTGTGGGGGGGTGAAGCACAGTACAAGATGCAGGAATCTTGTTCACTGCCTTCCAATAGAGCTTATACCTCTGAGAAAAAAAGGGGGGGGAGGGGGGGGGGGGGGAGGGGGGCAAGAATAAAGTTCTCAACCACATCTAAGAAGTTGTTTGTTTTCATCTGTACCCTCCACCCACCCACCCACTCGCCCACACCTCGCCCCTGCGCCCCACTTTGAGGCTCATACCTGGGCACACAGGCAGTCAAATGCAGGGACGGGGCTATGTTTAAAATATTAGTGAATACATAATATTAGCATAATATTAGTCGGACAAGCCGTCTCACCAAAATTCGAATTAATTTTTGAAAAAAATATTTTGTGACACTATAATAATATTAGTTAATACAAGTTTTTCGAACACTAATATTACCGTAGTTGCCGTTCCTTAGTCATATACAGTGAAAGCAGGGGGGGGGGGGCTAGGGGGGGCTACGGGCACGGCACGTCTCGAAACCCGTGACTATGCTGAGGTTCACGTAATGCGCATCGATCGCATCAATCTAAACGCGCACATAATTCGGCCTGTGGTGCAGCCCCACCTAAACGCGCACATAATTCGGCTGTGGTGCAAGCCCCCTAAACGCGCACATAATTCGGCTGTGGTGCAGCCCCCCCCCCGTAGGGGGGGGGGGGGGGGGGTCCATTTGCACAAGCTCGTCAAGGCCTTTCCAACCATACAACCCAATCGGGGCGACCAGGTGGCAAACAGAATCGAGCGGGCTGAGACAATTTGTTATTGGACAGGTGATTGACATGCCAGGTATCTTCTAGGTCGCACGTCTGCCGGCCAAACGGACAACAGGGTGGCCCTGGGAGCTCACACACCCCAGAAGGGGGGGCTCCGCCAAACATATCATGTGTGAACAAAATCTTGTCACCGCCGTCCAAAAGCTCCAAAGGAGCTTGGGATTTTTTTTTTTTTTTTAAGTTTTGAAAGTTTTTTAGAAGTTTTTATATTAGGAGCTTGGATTTTTTTTTTTTAAGTTTTTACTTTTTTTTTTTTTTTTTTTTTTTTTAAGTTTTTAAGTTTTTTTACAAGTTTATATTTTAGGACCTTGGAGTTTTTTTTTGAAAGTTGTGCAAGGTATTTCACACCAGGAGGTAGGTCTCCCCACACAAACCAGCGGCACCGAGGATTCAGTTCGAATGGCGTTGCCACTTTTGCTACTGACAAAAAGAGTAGGCACTTAGGGGAGTTTAGGGGAGTACAAAAAGAGTAGGCACTTAGGAGAGTTTAGGGGAGTGCAAAAGAGTAGCACTTAGGAGAGTTTAGGGGGAGAGTAGTTACAAAAGAGTAGGCACTTAGGGGAGTTTAGGGGTAGTTTACAAAAGAGTAGGCACTTAGGAGAGTTGGGGAGTTTAGGCACTAGGAGTAGGGGAGTACAAAAGAGTAGGCACTTAGTTTTAGGGAGTCAAAAGAGTAGGCACTTAGGGGAGTTTAGGGGAGTACAAAAGAGTAGGCACTTAGGAAGAGTTTAGGGGAGTACAAAGAGTAGGCACTTAGGGGAGAGTTTAGGGGAGTACAAAAGAGTAGGCACTTAGGAGAGTTTAGGGGAGTACAAAAGAGTAGGCACTTAGGAGAGTTTTAGGGGAGTACAAAAGAGTAGGCACTAGGAGTTTAGGGGAGTACAAAAGAGTAGGCAACTTAGGGAGTTTTAGGGGAGTACAAAAGAGTAGGCACTTAGGAGTTTAGGGTACAAAAGAGTTTTTAGGGGAGGCACTTAGGAGTTTAGGGGAGTACAAAAGAGTAGGCACTAGGAGAGTTTAGGGGAGTACAAAAGAGTAGGCACTTAGGGGAGGTTAGGGGAGTACAAAAGAGTAGGCACTTAGGAGAGTTTAGGGGAGTACAAAAGAGTAGGCACTTAGGAGAGTTTAGGGGAGTACAAAAGAGTAGGCACTTAGGAGAGTTTAGGGGGAGTAACAAAAGAGTAGGCACTTAGGGGAGTTTAGGGGAGTACAAAAGAGTAGGCACTTAGGAGAGTTTAGGGGAGTACAAAAGAGTAGGCACTTAGGAGAGTTTAGGGGAGTACAAAAGAGTAGGCACTTAGGAGAGTTTAGGGGAGTACAAAAGAGTAGGCACTTAGGGGAGTTTAGGGGAGTACAAAAGAGTAGGCACTAAGGAGAGTTTAGGGGAGTACAAAAGAGTAGGCACTTAGGGGAGTTTAGGGGAGTACAAAAGAGTAGGCATTAGGAGAGTTTAGGGGAAGGAGTACAAAAGAGTAGGCAGATTAGGGGAGTTTAGGGGGAGTACAAAAGAGTAGGGGTCACTTAGGAGAGTTTAGGGAGTACAAAAGAGTAGGCACTAGAGTAGGAGTTAGAGTACTACAAAAAAGAGTAGGCACTTAGGGGAGTAATTAGGGGAGTAGTACAAATAGGCACTTAGCAAAAGAGTAGGCACTTAGGAGAGTTTTAGGGGAGTACAAAGAAGGCACTTCAGGAGAGTTTTAGGCAAGGGGAGTTATTACAAAAGGTAGGCACTTAGGCGCACTAGAATACGGAAGCACGTGAATACAGACAAGTCCTATGCAGCGTCTCGAGCGAAGCGGAAAATTGGCGGAGAGTGTTGGCAACAGAGCGACAGGTGGCAACGGAATGGAGCGGACCGAAGCCAGTTAGTTACGAGACAGTTGGCTGACGTGTCGGGCTTCGTGTCGGGTCACACGGTCGTCGGTCGGTCAGTCGTTTGGTCGCACAAACAAACGGAAAACGGGGTGACCCTGACGTGTGTGTGGTGTGCGTGTGGTAAATGTGTGTGGTGTGTGTGTGGTGTTTGTTTCCACCAGCTTATGGTGATTCCAGGCAGACCTGGTGTGTGTAAGTGTGTGTGTGGTGTGTGCGGTGTGTGTGTGTGTACGGTGAGTGTGTGTGTGGTGTGCCGAGGGGGTATGTCGAGGACACACCAGATGGGGGAGCCCCGTCAAAAATAAAATGTAGGTGATAAGTGGGTGAGAATATTTCTGACTAGCAAAATTAGGAAAGTATATATGGGTGCAGTGTGGGAGAGACCTATTTCCAAAACAATTAGGGACCAAGGGGCAAGGGTTTGAGAGCAGTATTAGTGTCAAGGAGTTGGTAGCTTGTTTAGTGCTGTGGTGTCCTTAATTTCACGTCCTGAGAGTGACTGCATTACACGGATGTAACAATTTCAATTTCAATTCCAATGTCAAGGAGTTGGTAGTTTGTAAAATGTAGGTGAGAACTGGGTGATAACTATTCTAACTGTGTGTGTGTGTGTGTGTGTGTGTGTGTGTGTGTGTGTGTGTGTGTGTGTGTGTGTAGGGTTAGGGGTGGGTGTGGGGTTAGGAGTGGGGTTAGGGGGGGGTGGGGGTGGGGGTAGGGTTAGGGTGGGGGTAGGGGTAGGGTGGGGGTAAGGGTAGGGGTGGGGTGGGGGTGGGGGTGGGGCTGTCAACCCCTAAGGGGCAGTTATCAGTACTTGGGCATTCCATAGCTCACCTTCTTCAACTTGGGTTTACTACAGTCACGTTCATGACACCATCAATAGGGGTGGGGGTGGGAGTAAATCAAATTATCAGAAAAAAAAAAAAAAAAAAAAAAAAAAAATGTATTTACGTATTTATTTTATTTATTAAAATAAAATAAATACAACAAGATTACCAGGGCGTTCCATGGCTCACCTTGTTCAAACTTGGGGGTCACCTCGGTCCCATTCATGACACCCATCAATAGGGATGGGGTGGGAGTGAAACACAATCACCAGAAAAATAAAATAAAATAAATCTAATTGATGTACTTAAGTATTTATGTATTTATTTTATTTATTAAAATAAAATAAATACAACAAGATTACCAGGGCATTCCATGGCTCACCTTGTTCGAAATTGGGGTTCACCTCAGTCCCGTTCATGACACCCATCAAAGCATAGCCCAGGCGGCGAGATATCTAAATGGCGAGGGAGGGAGCAATGTGGGCATTGGCTGTCTCAAGCATGATGAGGTTGTGTTTCGTTGGGTTGGTTGGTAGATTTGGTTGATTTGGTTGGTTGGTTGATTTGATTGGTTGGTTGATTTGGTTGGTTGGTTGATTTGGTTGGTTGGTTGATTTGGTTTGAGATCTGATGGCGAGGGAGGGAGCATTGGATGTCTCAGGTAAGATGAGGTAGTGTACCATTGGGCTGGTTGGCTGGTCGATTTTGATGATTTTGTTGGTTGGTTGGTTGGTTGATTCGGTTAATTGGTTGATTTGGTTGGAGATCTGATGGCGAGGGAGGGAGCAGTGTAAGGATTGGATGTTGCAGCTATGATGAGGTAGTGTTCCGTTGCGGAGGGTTGGGTTGGTTGGTTGGTTGGTCGGTTGATTTGGTTGGAGATCTGATGGCAAGGGAGGGAACAGTGTGGGCATTGGATGTCTCAGGTATGATGAGGTAGTGTCCGCTTGGGTTGGTTGGTTGGTTGGTTGATTTGGTCGGTTGATTTGGTTGGTTGGTTGGTTGGTTGGTTGGTTGGTTGGTTGATTTGGTCGGTTGATTTGGTTGGTTGGTTGGTTGGTTGGTTGGTTGGTTGATATGGTTGGTTGATATGGTTGGTTGGTTGATTTGGTTGGTTGGCTGTTTGGTTGGTTGGTTGATTTGGTTAGTTGGATGATTTGGTTGGAGATCTGATGGTGAGGGAGGGAGCAGTGTAAGGATTTGATGTTGCAGCTATGATGAGGTAGTGTTTGGTTGGGCTGGTTGGTTGGTTGATTTGGTTTGAGTTGGTTTGAGATCTTATGGCAATGGAGGGAGCAGTGTGGGGATTGAATGTCTCAGGTATAATGAGGTAGTGTTTCCTTGGGCTGGTTGGCTGGTCGATTTTGTTGATTTTGTTGGTTGGTTGATTTGGTTGGAGATGTGATGGCAATAGAGGGAGCAGTGTGGGCATTGGATGTCTCAGGTATGATGAGGTAATGTCCGCTTGGGTTGGTTGGTTGGTTGATCTTGTTGGAGATCTGATGGCGAGGGAGGGAGCAGTGTTTGCCAAATAAATAAGTAAATAAAGAAATAAGTAAATAAATAAATAAATAAATAAGAATAATAAATGAGTAAATAAGTAAATAAAATAAATAAGTAAATAAATAAATAATAAATAAATAAATAATAATAAATAATAATAAATAAATAAATAAATAATAAATAAGTAATAAATAAATAAATAAATAAATAAGTAAATAACAAATAAGTGAAAAAGTAAATAAATAAATAAGTAAATAAATAAATAAATAAATAAAAAATAAATAAATAAATAAGCAAGCAAATAAATAAATAAATAAATAAATAAATAAGTAAATAACAAATAAGTGAATAAGTAAATAAATAAATAAATAAATAAGTAAGTAAGTAATTAAATAAATAAATAAGTAAAGTAAGTAATAAATAAGTAATAAATTAATAAATAAAATAAATAATAAATAATAATATAATAAGTAAATAAATAAAGTAATATAAAGTCATAAATAAAGTAAATAAATAAATAATAAGTAAGTAAGTAAAATAAATAAATAAGTAAATAAGTAATAATAAATAGATAAATAAGTAAATAAGTAAATAAATAAATAAATAAGTAAATAAATAAATAAATAATAAATAAATAAGTAAATAAATAAATAAGTAAATAAAAGTAAAATAAAGAATAAATTAGTATGCCTTATAGTGAGGCATGAGGTTGAGGGGGCCAGCCCGTTTGCTTGCACTGGGGACAACCACCAACAGTGCTTGCGAACTGTCCTGTGCCTTCTTCCTTTTTTATACAAGAAGGATTTTTGCCCAAAAGGTCTTCAGGTGCTAGCCAGCTTTTTTCAAATCTGAAAGTGAGTTTTTTTTCTAAGCTTAATGGTTTCAGGCCTCCTCCAGGGACAGCGTTTATAGCTTTTCTAGCCCTTTATAGCATTTTCAGACCAACTAGGGCTAACAAACAAAACTTGTCATCCATTTTTTATAGCGATAATTTTGCCAAAACAGGGTTTAAACTAGCGATCGCTATATATAGCGGAAATCAAAATCCTGGCGCTAACCCTATGCTTGAAACTCTTAATATTGCTAACTGGATATTGTGCCTTAGGACACTCGCACCACTTTTTGGTAGAAGAAGCTAGTGAATGACGGCATCTTATAGCAATTCAGGGATGAATGGACAAACGTTTTGTACTTCGTCGAGAATTGTCGAGAGATTCCAGGCCAAATTGTTGAGGCAGGCGGATTTTCGGCCAAAATTCTCGACAAAGTACTAATTACGAGTTTTCGGGAAGCATTTTTTGTCCAGTTCATCCCCTGAGTTCTATAATAGGCTTACCAACCTTCACATGTTAGTTTTTTTTTACAATCTTAATTTGCAGTTGAATATATTTCTTAGGACAATTATTATTTATTATCCTTAAAATTATTTGCAGTTGAATATATTATCCTTAGGACAATTGCGATGGATTCTGTCGATGTCATCTGCAAGGTCTCTCCTAGATGTGTATTATTATTATTATCATCATCATCATCATCAACATCATCATCATCATCGTCACCAATCATCAACATCATCATCACCATCACTATTCATCATCATATCATCATCATCATCATATCATCTTCATTATCATCATCATCATCATCATCATCATCATCATCATATCATCATCATTATCATTCACATCATCATCATCATCATCATATCATCATCATCATCATCATCATCATCATTCATCATCATCATCATCATCATCATCATCATATTCATCATCATCAATCATCATACATATATATTATTATTATTATTATTTTATTATTATTATTATCATTATTATAATTAGATATAATTGTAATTATAATTATAAATATTATATTATTATCATTATTATCATTACTTAAATCATTAGTATCATAATTATTTTCCTAAAATAGGTGGTAGATGCATATAAAATTAAATCAGGAAGCTGTGTACAAGCTGCTGATCAGAGTCTGAACAGAAAACTATGTCGCACTGCCAAGGCTCCCATCCAGAAATAGGCTGGTAGAAAGGCACATTTATAGCTCCTGGTACACGACCCTGCACGTTTAGGGTTCAGGGTTTAGGGGTAGTGCCACATAGAGATCAGAAATCAGGTGGCAGATGCAGAAGGGCGGAGAGAGGGGTGGGGTGGGGCGGGGCGGGAGGGGAGAGGGGTGGGGTGGGCGGGGGGGGGAGAGGGGGTGGGGGCGGGGTAGGAGAGGGGTGTAGGGTGGGGCGGGCGCTGAGGGAGAGGGGTGGGGCGGGGAGGGAGGGGAAAGGGGTGTGTGTGGTGGGTGGTGTGTGGTGTGGGTGGGGTGGGTGGGGGTGGTTGGGTTCCAGATCGGTCAGAGGGATGTAGAACTACGGTTGCAGATTAAGAGATGGAATGGCACACACACATATGCCCACACACAGAGATCCACGCTCGCACACACACGCTCAACACACACATAGCCCACACCCACCCAACAGAGATCCGCACATGCAAACACTGACACACGCACACACAATCCACGAAAATACACACCTACGTCCACACACACACGCACACACAAATCCACGAAAATATCAACACCTACGCCCACACACCCACACCACACACACACAAATCCACGAAAATACACACCTACGTTCCAACACACACACACAACACACACACACAAATCCACAAAATACACACTACGTCCACACACACACACACACACAAATCCACGAAAATACACACCTACGCCCACACACACACGCACACACAAATCCACGAAAATACACACCTACGCCCACACACATACGCACACACAAATCCACGAAAATACACACCTACGTCCACACACACATTCACGCACACACAGAGATCTGCCCACACATACATGTACACCACACACGCACAACAATACACACATGCACACATACGCTCACACTCGCATCCACCACACACACGTACACACACTGATAACACACACATGCACACACAGCACCCGAAAACACGCGCACAAACACTGACACATGCGCACATAACACATACAAACGCACACACAATACTTCTCACACACAATTACGCATACTCCACACACACGAACGCGCCCCCCCTTTCCCCCCCCCCCCCCCCACACACACACACACGCACACACACACCACCACACCACACACCACCCACACCCACACACCACCCACACACACTTTCACACCCACCCACACCCTCACACCCACACACCCAAACACATTAGCCACACACACATGCGCACATAAACACGACACTCACCTTATTGAATTTGTCAGCTGGTCTTACGTCCAAGAAAATAGCAGTCTCATTGTCCACAGCAAACTTGGCTTCTTGAGGAGATATGATCTTGATCTGTTTTGAAAAAAGGTGGGGTGTGCGGGGGGGGGGGGTGTCTGTGTGTGTATGTGTATGAAAGCGTGTGTGTGAAGCTGTTGTGTATGTGTATGTGTATGTGTGTGTGTATGTGCGGTCGTGTGCAAATGTGCGTGTATGTGTATGTGTATGTGTGTGTGTGTTTGTGTGCGTGTGTGTGCGTGTGTGAGTGTGAGAGAGTGTATGTTTTTGTGTATGTGTGTTTATATGTGTGTCTATGTACTTGTGTGTGTGTGTGTGTGTGTGTAGGGGGAGTGCTGGTAAAATGGACCAGAAACAACATCCATTCACATGCCATATAGACCCTTTTGCTTACGGTATGTGTGGGCAAGCTCCCTTGTTGGCCCTTAACGGTTAGTTGACACTACCCATTTTTTCTCTGCCCATGCTACCAGTGACCAACCTCGGCTTTCTTGAGAGTTGTGATCAACTGAGCCCACCCCTTGTTGCTAGTAATGCGAGATCCGTTGATGTCAAGGCCCGAGGGACCACTGCGTTTGACCGTTTCCTGAGCAATTGCGCCTTCCGTCTGCGCCTGCGCGACCGTGAGCACGCCTCGATGGGCACGGACAGCACCACGGATGGTGGGGTACGGGAAGGTGGTGCCGCTTGGGCTGCCGGTCTGGCCGACCCGAGGCGAGGCGAGATGGTCTGCATAGGGCTTGGGTAGATCGAGGGCAGCTTAGGACCTGTGCGCGTATCGTGGAGAGAGTGGCTGCTGGCTGGGATAAGGTGGGTGGGTGAGCGGAAGTTGACGTAGGTGGGTGCTCGGCTGTTCGGCAGCTGGGCGGATTGAAGCGGGATGAGGAAGTGGGGGAGGGAAGGAGAAGAACCTGGGGCGGAGCCGGGAGGGGCTAGTGCGTGTATGCGCTTAGTCACGCGCCCGTCCGAGGGGGACCGACGCCGACCACTGTGGGCCGAAACCGAACCCTGATCGCTCCGAAGCCACGAGGGGGTAGCTCCGGGTTGTGGTGGTGGGGGTGGGGGTGGGGGGGGGGGGGGGGCGGGGGCGGGCCAAAGTTAGGTTCTTATTAAATCCGATGTCTCCGACACGCCTGAAACATGATATGTTTTAAATTTGGGGCTGTTTGGGGGCAATTATGCGATCTATGCCTTCTAGTCTGTCAACCCATTAGGGCCATTTCAAATTTTGTTGTTAGCTCCCGGACAATGGTGGCAATAGGTGTTCAGAAGTCAAGATGAAAAATGAAGGATTCAAAAGTGGGAAATAGTAAAACTATTACAAGGTATTAGGCTTTAAAAGCCAGGTCGTGGAAGTTGTTAACCGAAAAAGAGGACATTATTTGTTTTCCTAACATTTTATAGGAGTGGCAACGCGATTCGAACTGAACCTCAGTGTCCCTGGTTTGCGTCGGGAGATGTTCATAGATTCGATGGTTACAAGAACGAGGGCACTTGTTTAAGTATGGCAGTAGAACCAGGACAGGTTCTACAGCGGACTTCCGGAAGTAGGTGAGGTTATTCCGGAAGCGAGCACTCGGCTAAGTGGCGTGGTCCAGTTGTCATCTGGACCGTGCTGAGCAACGCGTCAACGCTACTGTAGCAATAACAGGAAGACCCACCTCTTGGGGTGAAATGTTTGCGCTAAATCACACACACACAATCACACTCCCCCCGCCACCCCACCCCACCCCCACCCCCCACACACACTCACACACACACTTTTACACCACACACACGGTGACTATATAGCTAGCTCCGGCTTACGCTGTGGTGTCCTTAACATCACGTTCCTGTGTGGGACACGGATGTAACATTTCAATTTCAATTTACCCACAACCCCATGACAAGAACAACTAACCAGATCTGCCCCTAGGTACCATCCCACCCACTGCACCCAGCAAGCACCACACACAAAACGCGGCTCCAAGGGATTTCAATTCAAATGGCGTTGCCACTCCTAGAAGAGAGTGGGACGTACAATAACAAACAAATAAAGCAAGGCTGTTAATCAGGGATGTTACAAAATAGCTAGCTGCACTCTATCATGATCAGAATTAACAACAATCGATGCCTGAAGTGTGTGGATGTCCCTCCCGGGTACGAACTCATGATCACGACATAATGCTTCCAAGCTTCCTAAAACAGGTGGAAAGAATGAATGGATGAATATTAGGTGGCACCACTGGGCACAAGTAGCCACAGATAACTTGCCAAGAGCCTCTCCAGCACGTGGGCCAGATGATCCCCCCCCCCCCCCCCCCCCCCCCCCCCCCCCCCCCCCGCACCCCCCCCCCGCCTTTTGGTGGTTGGGCCCAGTGCAAGCAAACGGGCAGCCCCCTTCAACTTCACGCCTCGCTAGTAAGGCATATTACGGTATTTATTTATTTAGTAGAGAAGTTAAGGACTGAATGGGTCACAACAAACCAAACGTCAGTCTTAATTATAGTAACCCCAGTGCAAGAAAAACAGGCTGCCCCACACCCATACCTTCGCGCCTCGTAATAAGGCGTACTATTTTTTTATAGTTAACTAGGACCGACGAACTCGTTTGTTTGCAGGTAATCAGCTGAGTAATAACAATAATAGCCAAAAACTTCAAGGATGGATCACGCACAATGCATGTAGATGCTGGTGGATTAGCACCCAGTGATCAGCTTAGCACACCCAGTGACAGCTTCAAAAAATTCTATCAACCAAGACACACGTAACACGAAGCAGGATGAATCATGGCGTAGTACTGTCGATATAGGCAGTAGTGCTGCAAACATAGGAGTGTAGGGGCGTATCGGACAGTAGTGGCTGCCGATATAGGCAGAGTGCTGCATACAGGCAGCAGTTAGCTGCCTGTATAAACAGATTCTTTGAAAAGGAGCGCCCTTCTCTTCCACAACATAGCAATCGGATTGGATGTCATGCGACTGCTACTATAATCGATACACCTGGCGTGGGGCGATAGCACTTAAGGCCAAAAGTGCCCCTGTTTGCTCATCCATTTTGCTCGTCCGATTTGCATCTCTCCGGTTTGCCGCCACGTTTTTTGCTCCTCCGGCTGTACGCCTGAATGTACTAAGTCGCTACTCATGGAGGGGCAGTAAAGAAGCGCCCTTCACTTCCACAACATAGCAATCAATTTTTGTGTACTGCCGAAGACGGCGAGCAGCCAAATTTCTGGCAGAAGCTATGTAACCAAGTCCAAGTTCACTGCCACAACATAGCAATCAAAGAGGCTTTGCTCCCTTGTATCTTTACCTTTACCTGTCATCATACATGACAGCCCCCCACCCCCCCCCAACACACCACACACATTGTTAATTTTTTGGCTACGCGTGTCTTTACCTGAACCTGTCATCAGTTGACTACAAGAAAGGGACATCGTAAAAGAGAGGCCCGCGATAACTAACCAAAAGAAACAGTGCCTCGCGCCCCCCCCCTGTAACTGGTGGTTGGCCCCAGTGCAAGCAAACGGGCTGGGCCCCCTCGAACCCACGATAAATAAGTTGGTTGTACAAACTTGCGCTCTCACACTCCAGGGGGATGAAGCAGGACCCCCCCCCCCCCCCCCCCTACACACACACCACACACACAGTTTCTTTTTGGCTACGCATAGCAGCTTCTAGGCAGCTTCTTTTCCCCATCCTTGGGCCAGACTTGAAGCTAGCTAGTGCGTTTGAAAGGCGATGCAACAGGCAATCAATGCAGAGCTGCAAGTTTGGGCTTCACCCGGTGGCTGGCTAATGGAGGCTGAGTGGAAGCTGCCTTGTGTAGCCCCAAAAGAAAACAGTGCCCTCCCCCCCCCCCCCCCTAAACTGGTGGTTGCCCCCAGTGCAAGCAAACGGGCTGGCCCCCTCGACCTCACGCCTCATAATAAGGCGTAATATTTATTTGATTTTGTTGCACACTCACAACTCTCTCGTCACAATCAAAAACTTGTCGGCAACAAGTAGTGCTGGATAGCATCACTTAGTCTTTCAACAATAAAGGCATCAACCCTCTTCAAGCTTTTTTTGTGGAGCCCCTCTTCAAGGGGTGGGAGCCCCCTGGGTTACCTATTTGTCTGTCCGACCGACCGAATGTCTGACCGAGACGAAGCCTGACACGTCAGCCAACTGTCTCGTCACTAACTCGCTTCCGTTGCCACCTGTCGCTCTGTCGCGAACACTCTCCGCCAATTGTTATAACGAAACAAGTTTCTGTTGCATGCGACGCTGCATATAAACTTGGTTTAGGGTTTTAGGGTTTAGGGCTTAAAACCCAATAAACCCTTTTTAAGTTCTATGATGCGACGCTGCATAGAACTGGTTAGACCCAAGTCGCCAAATTTTGAACTGGGCGCTCATACAATCTCACAGTAGGCCACTTCAGGCAACCGAATGCCTCAGACAGTAGGCCACACAGGTGGTAGAACTCCTCAGACAGAACGCCTCAGACAGTAGACCACAGAGGCAGTAGACTACAATCTTCACTTTCGGGGCAACATGCAGAGTGGCTTTTATGAGTTTGTCAGAAGCCGGTCATCGTGCTTGCTAATCCAAAATTCATCCGGTCAACCGTTCAAACACTCAAAATTAAAACGCACTCAACCTCCACCTCTACACCCCTTGTAAGATGTGGCCCCTGGTGATGAGACAGAGCGGCCTGAGTTTGTCAAGAATGCCTCAGACAGTAGGCCACAAGAGGTGGTAGAACTCCTCAGACAGAAGCCTCAGATTGCCTGAGGCCACACGCACGCACGCACACACATACATGCTTCAGGCGACCAAACACCTCAGACAGTAGGCCACAAGAGGTGGCAGAACTCCTCAGACAGAACGCTTCAGGCACTTGCCTGAGGCCACACGCACACACGCACGCGTGCACACACATACATGCTTCAGGCGACCAAACACCTCAGACAGTAGGCCTCAGACAGTTGGCCACAGAGGTGGCAGAACTCCTCTGACAGAATGCCTCAGACACTTGCCTGAGGCCACATGCACGCACGCACACACACACGCTTCAGGCGACCGAACACCTCAGACAGTAGGCCTCAGACAATTGGCCACAGAGGTGGCAGAACTCCTCAGGCAGAACGCCTCAAAGAGGAGGCCTCAGACAGTTGGCCACAGAGGAGGCAGAAATCCCCAGACACTAGGCCTTAGACAGTTGGCCACAGAGGAGGCAGAAATCCCCAGACACGAGGCCTTAGACAGTTGGCCACAGAGGAGGCAGAAATCCCCAGACACTAGGCCTTAGACAGTTGGCCACAGAGGTGGCAGAACTCCTCAGACACTAGGCCTTAGACAGTTGGCCACAGAGGTGGCAGAACTCCTCAGACACTAGGCCTTAGACAGTTGGCCACAGAGGTGGCAGAAATCCTCAGACACTAGGCCTTAGACAGTTGGCCACAGAGGTGGCAGAACTCCTCAGACACTAGGCTGCTTTAGGCGACAGAACGCCTAAAAATGAAGGCTCTGCCATATCCTTAGGAGGCGTGCGTGATGCGTTGGGAAACACAGACCTCTTGATCATACCGCCACACTCCTGGCAGTCGACATATCGCTTAGCCATGCACATCGGGCACCTGCGGGTAAGATAGAGTGCACGAGGTTGTGTGTGTGGTGCGTGTTTTGGGGTGGGGTGGGGTGGGGGGTGGGCAAGGGTGTGTTTGTGTTGTGGTGGTGGTGGTGTGGTGTGGGGTGTGTGGTGTGGGGGTAGGGATGGGGGTAGGGATTGTGTGTGGGTGTGGGTGTGTGGGTGGCAATGTGTGAGGTGTGGGGATGTGTGGTGGGTGGTTTGCGATATGTGTGGTAATAGGATGGGGCTGTGGTGGGTGGGTTTTGCGTATGTGGGGTGTGGGGGCTGTGTTCAGTGGGGTGAGTTTTGCGATATGTGTGGTGGGATGGGGTGTGGTGGGGTGGTTTGCAGTATGTGTGGTGTGGTGTGGTGGGAGGGGTGTGCGATATGTGTAGTGGGGTGGGTTTGATGGCCTAGTCATCGGGCACCTGCGAGGAAGATAGAGTGTAAAAGTTTAGAGACCGTTGGGTTAGGGATGTGGGTAGGGTTGGGATGGGGGGTAGGGATGTGGGTAGGGGACTGCGGATATGTGGTGTGGATGGAGGTAGGGATGGGTAGGGATATGTGGTTGTTGGATGGCGGAGGTGAGCGCATATATGTGGTGTGGGGATGTGTGGTGTGGTGTGGTGGGTTTGGTGGCCTAGTCATCGGGCACATGCGGGAAAGACAGAGTACAAGAGGTAAGAGACTAAACCATGCGGACCAGAGCAGATTTAGCCACCCGAGTATTCACAGCGACAAGGACAAGGGTGAAGGAATCGGGGGCTTTCACATGCACACACAAACATACATTAGCGTTCACAAGCAAATAAACCAACGAATCACACACACGCCCACACACAGGACTGTAGAAGGAAGGGGACACAGGGGAATTCATAGCTGCCTTGCTTATCACATGCACACACACACACGCACACACACACATACACATTAGCGTTCACAAGAAAATAAACCAACGAATTACACACACGCCCACACACAGGACCGTAGACAGGACAGGGTACCAGGGGAATTCAGGGCTGCCTTGCTAATTACACACACACACACTTCAGCGTTCACAAGCAAACGAAGCAACGAATCACACACACACACGCTTCAGCGTTAACAAGCAAGCGAAGCAAGGAATCACACACACACACACTTCAGCGTTTCACAAGCAAAAAACCAATGCATTGGGCAAGGTGAAGGATCAGGGGCTTAGCACATATTGGATGGAGCAGAACGTGGACGTCTGGTTGACTTCACACTAATGCTTAGACCCAACCAGGGTAAAATACAAAGAGGATCACTTCTGGCCAAATTGGTCAGCGCTTAAAGCGCACAAACATCAAATTGGTCAGCGCTTTTTGGTACAAAAAGCGCAAAAACTGCGCGCTGCGCCCACCGAGGGGTTGAAAAAACTGCGAGAAACGTTGGAGATCTAACCATGTGGACCAGAGCAGATTTATTCACCCGAGCATTCACAGCAACAAGGACAATGGTGGAGGACTCAGGGGCTTAGCACATATTGGTAGGGGCCGGCATATCAAACGATTTCGATCAAAGGCGAGTATGATATCATACAAATTGCATCATATGATATTGCACATAAATGGTGAATTTAACCAAGCCAGGCCGCCGCCATCATATGATATCACATTGCCGTTCCCTACAGTTAGGGCGCACACAAAACAACTATTTTGAGTAATTTTTATAATAGCGAGGAATTTTGCCAAACCGGGGTCACTGATACATATAGCGATCGCTATATGTAGCGGAAAATAGAAAGCCCCGGAGAAGAGATATAATGGCGGAGAAGCCCTGGCGCACAAAAAAAAACGGAAGTAGTCTAGACCTGGCTATCATTACTATCAAGGCTTTTCGTCACAAACTCAACTCATGCCGTTGTGGTGCACTCTGGAAGCAGTAGCACCTACACCCAGGCTTGGCACACACACTGGTGCAAGGTAGGCGGAAAGACAGCAGGAGGTTAACAAATCCTATGCAGCGTCGCAAGCGACGCGGAAAAGTTGGAGGAGTGTGTTGGAAAGAACAAATGTCACAGGTGTGAGATTGAGGCCCCATTTTGCATGCATGTGAACATAATGGAGAATGGCTACCATGTTGGGTTAAAGCATGGGGTAACATTCACACTGGTAAACTTTGAAATCATGCGTCTTTGTAGGAAGCATGGGGTAACATACACACTAGTACACTTTAAACTCACACGTCTTTGATAGGAAAAACTTGGCGTTCCAGTCCACCTGGGGTTAGGGGATGTGGGTGGGGATGGCTTAGGGATTGGGTTAGGGATTGTGGGGTGGGGTGGGGTGGGGTTAGGGAATGGGGGTAAGGATGTGGTTGGGGTTGGGTTGGGGTGGTTTAGGGGTGGGGTTAGGGATGGGTTAGGGATGTGGGTGGGGTTTGGGTTGGGGATGTGGGTAGGGATGTGGGTAGGGTCTGCGAATAATTGTGGGGCGGGATGGGGTATGAATGGGGGTAGGGATGTGGGGTGGGGTGGGGTGGGGTTAGGGATGGGGGTAGGGATGTAGGGTGGAGTGGGTGGGGTGGTGAAGTTAGGGATGTGGGGAGGGGTTGGGTTAGGGATGGGGTTAGGGATGGGGTTGGGGTTGGGTTAGGGGATGGGGTTAGGGATGTGGGGTGTGGTGTGGTGGGGTTAGGGATGGGGTTAGGGATAGTGGGGTTGGGTTTAGGGATGGGGTTGGGGATGGGGGTGGGGTGGGGGTTATGGATGGGGTTAGGGATATTGGGGTGGGGTGGGGGTATGGATGGGGGTAAGGATGTGGGCTGGGGTGGGGGTATGGATGGGGGTAGGGATGTGGGGTGGGGTGGGGTGGGGTGAGGTGTGGTGCCGTGGGGTGGTTGGGTGTGCGATATGTGGGGTGGGGTGGGTTTGGTGGCCTAGTCCTGTGTTGGAGTGTGTGCTTATCTGCAGGGATGTGGTGTGGTGTGGTGTGGTGTGGGATACGGGATGGGGGTAGAGATGTGGTGTGGTGTGGGGGTAAGGGGTGACGCACCTGACCACCGCCATCGCACAGGGTGCAGCGGGTGATGCCGTAGCCCTTGCAGCAGGTGCAGCTGCGCACTTTATGCCTCATGGCTCGGCGCATTGCTGCGGCGATGGTTGTCAGGAGGCCGAAGCATAGAATCATCACCCCGATGACTCCAGCCTTGGGGGCACGGGGGATGACAGCACGCAGTACGGATTGAGGACGTTTTGAGATGAGCACTCGCGAGAGAGACGCATACTTCTCGGAACCCGCGAATATGCTAGTCGTCCCGCTACATGACGAGAAGACTGCCTCATTGGTGCCTGTTACCTCAAATCGCACAGCCGGCTGGCAGCAAACGACCTGCTGGCAACCACGGATAACTCCTGGCTGGGAATTTGTCGAGGCCGCGGGAGACACTCTGGGCCCCACTTGCGGAAGTACAGAGGCAGCAGTGTGCCTCTGCTGACAGTATGAATATGAGGCCTGGCTGGACATAGTAAATACCTGCACGGAGTTGGGGTGCAATCAGGACGGAGCCCGGCAACAGGGATCGAGCCCGAAAATATGTATGATTGCACTAAGATAATATATGTTGCATACAGCGCAACGCGACAAGCAAAATGAGATTTCAGTAAGAGAGCATGTTTTCCCGTCGTATTGCGGCATCGGCATGAACATGATGCGGCGAAGGTAAGCGGGGCGACTGCTGGAGAAGTCGCCTTCAAATATATATCGTACCTGCTGCATTTTGGGCCGTGTTGGAGTTTAGAGGATAATGATGAGGCGAGCTTGGTTTCCCGGCGAGAGATGAGTACTCAGGATATGACTTCTGCAACAGAAATGCTAGCAGCAGGAGTATCGGAGATTGAGTGCGAATAGTTGGCGTGTAGAAGTAAGTGTATCGGAGTTTGAGTGCAAGGAGTCTGAAAGAAAGCAACGCGCCTAAGGGCAGTTGAGAAGAAATTGAATAGGAGACTGGCGGTTGCGATTTGATAATGGACTCTTTGAGAAATGGTAGTTTTCGAGGCTATCTAGGAAACGCTTTTTACGCCGATAAGCCTGCGCGCATGCATGCGCCCATGGGCGCATGCATGCGTCACCTCATGGTACATGTGACGCATGGGCGCGTCCATGCGTCACCTCATGGTACAGCAGCGCTCTTCTTCGTACGCGTCCGTAATGACGCGTCCGTACAATTGGCCTGCCCCTTTTCTTTTTTCTTTTTTCTTTTTTGACGATTTGTTTCGGGCCGGCCGCTGATCGAAATCCGGGGACCCATTGAAATCCGAGGACATATCAAAAAGCCAAGGACCGATCAATCGAGTCCGAGGACGGGCCTGGCCCTCTGACGGATCTGGGGTTGCCAGGACGGGCAATCCGATGAGGAGTAGTTGCATGAATGAGGCTGGCGGTGATATGTAGACACGCTGATGTACACCCAGCCACAGCCAGCCCAGCCAGCCCAACAGCCCTCGCATCCATTTATCAGGCTACACACCCATGTATCAGCTCTTACACCCATATGTCAGCCCACTCACCCATATATAAGCCCACGCACTCATGTATCACCCATGCACCAGTCTTTCAGCCCGTGCACCCATTTGTATATCAGTCCGTGCACCCATATATCATCCCATGCATCCATCCATCATCGGTCTATGCACATTGTGAGTCGTTGCTTTGTCTGACCTATGCAGATCTTACTTGTTGGGGGGCAGGTTAATGTGTGCATGATGAAGTGGGTGATGCCAGGCTCATGACAGCTTGTCCTTTCTTGTCTTTCTTGTTGAGATCAGTTGCCTTCTGCAACATGAACCGCATTTCGTTTTCAGGCTGGGATGTGGAACTAGTGCCTATGTAGGTATTCTGGCGTCAGTCGGCAGTTGGGAAGCGGCGAGTGCTTGTTTATCATGAGGGCGATATCACAAGGGGCGTTTATCATCAGCTTCATCCCCAGTTTATCTAAACCGCTCTAACAGCACTTTTGCAAGCAAGAGGCCTGGCACAAGCGGGCACGAGGCCACCAGACCCGACCAGACAGGGGCCCCTGCGACCAGACCCCCGCCCCCGGTCCAGACCTGGCACTGTCAGAAGACGAGTGTAGTGCAAGCAGTACAACCAATTGCGCTTCAACCCTCTAACCCACAAATGATGTAGTGGCAGCCCGCCTGCAAGCATTGTTGCTTCGAATTGATCCGCCTCATTACCACTGCGACATTCAGCTGCACGCATTTTGCGCAAGCGCAACCGCATCGCCATGGAGTCTTTTTACTCGGTTCTGTTTAGTATTCTCGCTGTCGCAGTCGCTGGTCTTGTCTGGTCTCAAAGCACATCAGCGTCCATCGTTCCTAAGACTGGCACGAATGTAACCAGCTTCGTGAAGCTCAGAAACAACTATGTGTTTGTATACGCGCTCATGATGGGTAAGGAGCAATTTAATCCGCCAGATCTGCACATTTAATTTTCTCAAGTACCTACCTGTCGCAACTTGTCTAGATCACGGGATTAGCATCGACCATGCTCCGCTCCTATACATAACGGGCTATAACAATGCATTTGCACCCTGCAGCCGGAGATTGGCTCCAAGGCCCGCACGTCTACGCCCTATATCAGTTTTACGGCTTCGGCATGAAGGATATCGGCAGGCTCTTTGTCGCTGGCTTCGGTTCATCCATGATCTTCGGGACCATCGTAGGAGCCATGGCAGATAAGCAGTAAGTGCCTTCTCTCCCTTCACCTTCATCCCATGGACGTTTTCAGGACTTCGTCACCATGAACCATGCATCGTTATCACACTAACCAGATAAATTGGTGTGTCACTGGGGATATGAGAGGGTATTTTATGGCCTATCCCTTGTTCACTTATTGCGCAAGGGATGGAGGGAGAACCATAGATACAAGGGATAAGAGGAGCTCCCATAATGACAAGGGATACTAGAGGCTCCCATAGAAACTAAGGATGAGACAGGCTCTCTAGGATTCGATTTAATTGGATTCTTACATGCTTGTCAGCCAAATCTGGGCTGCTAACCGTTTCCACTTCGAAGTACCCCTGTGCAATACCCACAGAAGCCAGGGAGCATATATCGGACAATACAGTTGAAAGGCTTGGGGGGGAAGTAGCTAGGCCCCCCTCCCCCCCCCCAATTTCCCTATGAGCATCTCCAAGCTTGTGTAAAGTCTTTCCTATGTGAAGTCACCCACATGCCACTCATAAGCGTTAGCTATGGGGCATGTGTGTTGGGGGTAGCTACGTTACGCACATGCTCCATGTCCATTTTTCTGTGCAAGTCCTACCACCTAGCCCCTTGTCACCACTGTCACCACTGTCAGCCTCAGCCCCCACCCCACCCCTCTCCCCTTTCTCTTCTTCTTTTCTCTTTCTGTCTGCCATTGCGAATCCTGGTGCAATGTCCAAGGACCTCCCTTCAAAAACAGAACACGTAACTCTCTCCCCCCGACTGGAGTCGCCTCAGTCAGACGCGTGTGCAGTTACGCTTGTAGTGTCACAATGTTCCAGTATTGTAATGCATCACGTTTATACAAAGGAAACTTGGCGCGTCTTCACTTCCTGAGTGTAGTCTTCACCGCTACCAAGCACTCCTCCGAATACTGGGTCCTTGTTTTTGGTCGATTCTTGGGTGGCATCGCTACTCCTCCTCCTCCTCCCTCCTCCTCCTCCTCCTCTCCTCCCCTCTTCCACACTAAAACCACCACCACCACACCACCACCACCACCTTCGCAGTGGGCGCAAAAAGGCCGCCCTCTTGTATGTCTTCACCTACGCCCTGAGCTGCGCCACCAAGCACTCCTCCGACTACTGGGTCCTCATGTTTGGTCGGTTCTTGGGTGGCATCGCTACCTCCCTCCTGTTCTCTGCTTTTGAGTCATGGCTAGTGGCTGAGCACTTCTCCAAGGGCTTTGATGAGAAGTGGCTTGGTGATACTTTCTCCAAGGTGAGACCAACGAACAATCAATCCAACAAACATCATCGCATTGCTCCCTGCCTCCTATTCTCTGCTTTTGAGTCATGGCTAGTGGCTGAGCACTTCGCCAAAGGCATTGACGAGAAGTGGCTTGGCGATACTTTCTCTAAAGTGAGACCTGGGTGAGACCAACCAACCAACCAACAAACATTCAATGAAACATCATGGCATCGCTACCTCCCTCATATTCTCTGCTTTTGAGTCATGGCTAGTGGCTGAGCACTTAGCCAAAGGCTCTGACGAGAAGTGGCTTGGCAATACTTTCTCCAAGGTGAGACCAACAAGTAAACAAATAAACAAACAATCAAGCAAACATCATCGCATTGCTCCCTTACTCCTGTTCTCTGCTTTTGAGTCATGGCTGATGGCTAAGCAATTCGCCAAAGGCATTGACGAGAAGTGGCTTGGTGATACTTTCTCTAAGGTGAGACCTGGGTGAGACCAACAAACAAACAAACAAGCAATCAAGCAAACATCATCGCATCGCTCCCTTGCTCCTGTTCTCTGCTTTTGAGTCATGGCTGTTAGCCAAGCACTTCTCCAAGGGCGTTGACGAGAAGTGGCTTGGTGATACTTTCTCTAAGGTGAGACCAACAAACAATCAATCCATCAAACATCATTGCATCGCTCCCTCCCTCCTATTCTCTGCTTATGTGTCATGGCTGGTGGCTGAGTACTTCTCCAAGGGCTTTGATGAGAACTGGCTTGGCGATACTTTCTCCAAGGAAAGATCAACACACAATCAATCAAACATCATTGCATCGCTCCCTCCATCCTGTTCTCTGCTTTTGAGTCATGGCTAATGGCCAAGCATTTTTCCAAGGGCTTTGACGAGAAGTGGCTTGGCGATACTTTCTCCAAGGTGAGACCTACAAACAAGAACTAATGCAAAAACAATCCGAGCGTATCTCATAGTGTCTAGAAACAACTTCTTAACCCCCCCTCCCCTGACAGGGTCTAGAAAAACTTCAGAGGCCCTGCAACAGGCCCTGACCCTGCTATGACCCTACTATGACCCCCCTAATTATAATTGGAGGGGGAGATAATGGGCCTCACAAGTTTGGAGGGGGTGGGGGTGGGGTGGGGGGTGGGTGGGGGGGGGGGGCAAATAAACAAAATCCGAGCGTAGTGTCTAGAAAAAACTTCGCCGCCCCCCCCCCCTAATAGTGTCTAGAACCCTCTCGCCCCCCCCTGGTAGGGTCTAGAAAACAATTCTTAGGCCCCCCTCCCCCTGATCATTGATCATTGATGATCCTTGCTGGACTGGTTGCCAACTCTCTGGTAGAAAGCCTAAACCCTAAACCTTAAAACCACTTGCTGGACTGGTTGCCAACTACCTGGTGGAAGCCCTGAAGCCTACAACCCCTTTTTCTGCAGGCTGTCTTTGTGGGCAATGGCTTGGTGGCCATCCTCGCTGGACTGGTTGCCAACTATCTGGTGGACAGCCTAAACCCTAACCCCTTAACCCTACAACCCCTTTTCTGCAGGCTGTCTTTGTGGGCAATGGCTTGGTGGCCATCCTCGCTGGACTGGTTGCCAACTATCTGGTGGACAGCCTAAAACCAAAACCCTTAACCCTACAACCCCTTTTCTGCAGGCTGTCTTTGTGGGCAATGGCTTGGTGGCCATCCTCGCTGGACTGGTTGCCAACTATCTGGTGGAGAGCCTTAAACTTGGCCCCGTGGCTCCCTTTGATGCATCCGCCACTGTCCTGCTTTTGGGAGGTGCCGTCATCATGTTCTCGTGGTCGGAAAACTATGGCGACACCAAGTCCAACAACTCTCTTAACCACCAGTTCAAGCTTGCCTTTGCTGCCATCCTCAGTGGTAAGACAGTTTTGTTATGTTGATGTAGCTATGCAGTGGGGGAGGTTTCATGGAAGGCGTCATGCATACACTAAATGATACCCCCCCTCCACCCAACCTATACCAACCAGCCAACACCAACCCTCAACAACCAATCAACCCTCCACCCTCCACCTGCAGGTTACACGATCGCTTTGTTAGGGGCCATGCAGTCCTTGTTTGTCCTGTCACCTTCCACCTGCACCCTCCACCCAACCAACACCAACCCTCACCCTCCACATGCACCCTCCACCCAACCTATACCAACCAACTCCACCCAACCAACACCGACCCTAAACCTCCACCTGCAGATCCCAATATCGCCTTGTTAGGGGACATGCAGTCCTTGTGTGAGGCTGTCACCCTCCACCTGCACACTCCACCCGACCAACCCCAACCAACCCTAACCAACCAACTCCAACCAACCAACCAACCATCCCTCACCCTCACCCTCCACCTGCAGATCCCAAGATCGCCTTGTTGGGGGACATGCAGTCCTTGTGTGAGGCTGTCACCCTCCACCTGCACACTCCACCTGACCAACCCCAACCAACCCTAACCAACCAACTCCAACCAACCAACCAACCATCCCTCACCCTCACCCTCCACCTGCAGATCTCAAGATTGCCTTGTTGGGTGCCATGCAGTCCTTGTGTGAGGCTGTCACCCTCCACCTGCACACTCCCAACCAACCCTAACCAACCAACTCCAACCAACCAACCATCCCTCACCCTCACCCTCCACCTGCAGATCTCAAGATCGCCTTGTTGGGTGCCATGCAGTCCTTGTGTGAGGCTGTCACCCTCCACCTGCACACTCCACCCAACCAACCCCAACCAACCAACCCTCACCCTCACCCTCACCCTCCACCTGCAGATCCCAATATCGCCTTGTTGGGTGCCATGCAGTCCTTGTTTGTCCTGTCGCCCTCCACATGCACCCTCCACCCCCTCAACCAACCCTCACCCTCACCCTCCACCCTCCACCTGCAGATCCCAAGATCGCCTTGCTGGGAGCCATGCAGTCCTTGTGTGTCCTGTCACCCTCCACTTGCACCCTCCAACCAACCCTCACCCTTCACCCTCCACCTGCACCCTCCACCCAACCAGCACCAACCAACCCCACCCAACCAACCAGCACCAACCAACCCCACCCACCCAACCAACACCGACCCAACCAACACCGACCCAACCAACACCGATCCAACCAACCCCACCCACCCAACCAACACCGACCTCCACCTTCAGATCCCAAGATCGCCTTGTTGGGAGCCATGCAGTCCTTGTTTGAGGCTGCCATGTATTCCTTTGTGTTCCTCTGGACACCAGCCCTGAGCCCTAACGGAGAGTCCATCCCACATGGCATGATCTTTTCATGTTTCATGACTGCCAGCATGGTGTGTGGTGCAGGGTTCTTCTAAGTGCGCTGCCTTTTTGAGCCCCTCTGCGCGTTTCGCGCAGTTTTTTCACCTCCCTGTGGGCGCAGCGCACAGTTTTTGCGCTTTTTGCTCCACAAAGCGCTGATAAATTTGGCGTTTGTGCGCTTTAAGCGCTGACCAATTTGGCAAGAAGTAGTACTCGGATGTGGTGATGAACGGTATTAACATAATAATTAACGGTGTATACATAATAATGAACGCTCTATAAATAAGAATGAATGTTGTATTGTACATATGAGCTACACATCTGTATTTTATTTGATGGTATCTAGATACTAATAATCTATTTTCTGTATCTATATTTTAATTATCTATTGTATGTATCTAGATTTATTCATTTCCTTATTATAAGTATCTAGATTTTTATTTATCTAGAGTCTAGGTATGGGGGATAACAATGCACACATCCATATCCACAGCCACACATTCAATGCAGCACAACGCATTGTTTTTGTGTTTGTGCGACGCGTCGCCATTCCGTCGCTGCATGGCAATGCATGGGTCCGGCTAAACTAGTCAGAAATGCCCCCCCGGGATCCGCGGGGTTCGGGCGGCAGGTTGCACTGAGTCTCTAAATATGTGATCTGCGTTGCACGAAACAACACAGTGGCAAGCCGTGAGGTGTGCAATGCTGCACCAAACATTTCACCCTCACGTTGGCCAGATCAGCTTCAGGCCAAATCCAACCCTCAGGGTCGAGTCTCGAAACTATGGGTTTAATCGCTGGGCTGATTCCGGAAACGATATTTTTGATCGCATTATGCGAAATTTTACAGCTAGAAAAAACTTATTCTTAAAAATAAAGCCCTGGAGGGGCGTTGTGTTAAGGGGACCCTCCCGTACGCCGCAGCTGGGACTTGTTCTTAAACTGCTGAGCAGAGCCATCCACTTGATTCCTCTCCACTCCATGAATCCACTTTTTTGGCAGAGGCCCCCCCTTCTGGGGGGCGGGAGCCCCCAGGGTTACCCATTTGTCCAATCGTGCGACCGAAAAATTGAAGCCTGACATGTCAGCCAACAGTCTCGTAACTAACTGGCTTCGGTCAGCTCCAGTCCCTTGCCACCTATCGTTCCGTTGCCAACACACTCCGCCAATTTTCCGCGTCGCTTGCAACGCTGCATATGACTTTTCTGAAAAGCCTATGCATATGGACAGGTCTTCTCGCCGTTGTCATACCCCAGGACTGGAAAAAAACATAAGTTTTACCCCCCCTGGGGGTAGTTTTGCCTTTTAAAGGAGACTGATTATAGTCATAACGTGATACGTAGGTCCATTAACATTTTGAAATAATAAAATCGATCTTCAAGTTGTATTAAATAGCACAACAAGCACACAACAACTCAAACGTGTATATGGGTGGCATAATAAATTGGATCAGCCCTCAGTGGCATCCTCATGATGTCCACCACCATAACCACCACCACCACAGATTGGGTCAGCCCTCAGTGGCATCCTCATGATGTCCACATTATAACCACCACCACCACAGATTGGGTCAGCCCTCAGTGGCATTCTCATGATGTTCACCACCATAAGCACCACCAACACAGATTGGGTCAGCCCTCAGTGGCATTCTCATGATGTTCACCACCATAACCACCACCACCATAACCACCACCACAGATCGGATCGGCCCTCAGTGGCATTCTCATGATGTTCACCACCATAAGCACCACCAACACAGATTGGGTCAGCCCTCAGTGGCATTCTCATGATGTTCACCACCATAACCACCACCACCATAACCACCACCACAGATTGGGTCAGCCCTCAGTGGCATTCTCATGATGTTCACCACCATAACCACCACCACCACAGATTGGATCAGCCCTCAGTGGCATTCTCATGATGTTCACCACCATAACCACCACCACCACAGATTGGGTCAGCCCTCAGTGGCATTCTCATGATGTTCACCACCATAACCACCACCACCACAGATTGGGTCAGCCCTCAGTGGCACTCTCATGATGTTCACCACCATAACCACCACCACCACAGATTGGGTCAGCCCTCAGTGGCATTCTCATGATGTTCACCACCATAACCACCACCACCACAGATTGGGTCAGCCCTCAGTGGCATTCTCATGATGTTCACCACCGTAACCACCACCACCACAGATTGGGTCAGCCCTCAGTGGCATTCTCATGATGTTCACCACCATAACCACCACCACCACAGATTGGGTCAGCCCTCAGTGGCATTCTCATGATGTTCACCACCATAACCACCACCACCACAGATTGGGTCAGCCCTCAGTGACATTCTCATGATGTCCACCACCACCACCACCATAATCACCACCACCACAGATCGGATCGGCCCTCAGTGGCATCCT
The DNA here is from genome assembly GCA_022414725.1 of Microglena sp. YARC. Taxonomy (NCBI): domain Eukaryota; kingdom Viridiplantae; phylum Chlorophyta; class Chlorophyceae; order Chlamydomonadales; family Chlamydomonadaceae; genus Microglena; species Microglena sp. YARC. The sequence continues at coordinate 44,140,622 of CM039464.1, forward strand.
CATGATGTCCACCACCACCACCATAATCACCACCACCACAGATTGGGTCAGCCCTCAGTGGCATTCTCATGATGTCCACCACCACCACCATAATCACCACCACCACAGATTGGATCGGCCCTCAGTGGCATCCTCATGGTGTCCACCACCACCACCACCACAGATTGGATCAGCCCTCAGTGGCATCCTCATGATGTCCACCACCACCACCACCATAACCACCACCACCACAGATTGGGTCAGCCCTCAGTGGCATCCTCATGATGTCCACCACCACCACCACCATAACCACCACCACCACAGATTGGGTCAGCCCTCAGTGGCATCCTCATGATGTCCACCACCACCACCACCATAACCACCACCACCACAGATTGGGTCAGCCCTCAGAGGCATCCTCATGATGTCCACCACCACCACCACCACCATAACCACCACCACCACAGATTGGGTCAGCCCTCAGTGGTATCTTTATGATGTCCACCACCACCATCAGCACCACCATCAGCACCACCACAAAGGGTCAGCACTCAGGGGCATCCGCATCACCTCCACCACCACCATCATCACCACTACCACCACCACCACTACCACCACCACCACTGCCACCACCACCACCACTACTACCACCACTACTTCCACCACCACTGCCACCACCACCACCACTACCACCACTACTACTACCACCACCACCACCACTGCCACCACCACCACCACTACCACCACTACTACTACCACCACCACCACTACCACCACCACTACTACCACCACCACTGCCACCACCACTACCTCCACTACTACTACCACCAACACCACTACTACCACTACTACCACCAACACCACAGATTGGATCAGCTCTCAGTGGCATCCTTATGAAGTCATCACGACCTGAGAACTACATGAAGTATGTCTTCGCCATTGGGGCTTTGTCTCTCTCCGTCCCCTTCTTGTTCCAGCTTGCAGCTGGACCCAAAACAGGTATGTGTTTGTGTGTGTATTTGTGTGTGTGTGTATTTGTGTGTGTGTGTCTGTGTGTGTGGACGTTAAGCAGGTATTTGTGTGTGTGTGGAAGCAAAGCAGGTATGTGTGTGTGTATTTGTGTGTGTGTGTGTGCGGACCCGAAGCAGGTATGTGTGTTATTGTGTGCGTGTGTTTGTGTGTGTGTGGACCAAAAGCTGGTGTGTTTGTATTTGTGTTAGTGTGTGTGTGTATTTGTGTTATTGTGTGTGTGTGTATTTGTGTTAGTGTGTCTGTGTGTGTGGTCCAGCAAGATGTTTGGCTCAGCCCTCCATACTGCTGAGGCTTGAGTAGCCCAAGAAGCCACTCAAACTGGCTTACACAAATCTGAAAAAATGCAAGCTGCGTGTTGGAACAAGAAAAATCAACCCCCCTACGTCTCTACCTCTACCCCCTACCCCCTACCTCAGCCAATTCTGTTCCCTACCCCCTACTTCTACCCCATGCCTCTGCCAACGCTGTCCCTTGCCCCCATCAACAGCCAACCCTGTCGAGGGAGGAGGAATCACTGTCCAAGGTCAGGTTCAGCTCGTGGCCTTCTGTGTAAGAGAAGTCACCCCTACCTCTACCCCCTACCTCTGCCAACTCTGTTCCCTGCCCTGTTCCCCCTACCTCTTCCCTCTACATCTCTACCTCTACCCCCTTCCCCTGCCTTTGCCAACTCGGTCCCCTACCCCCACCAACAGCTAACATCACCGAGGGAGGAGGAATCATTCTCCAAGGTCAGGTTCAGCTCGTGGCCTTCTGTGTGAGAGAAGTCACCCCTACCTCTCCCCCCTACCTCTGCCAACTCTGACCCCTACCTCTACCCCCTACCCCTGCCAACTCTGTTCCCTGCCCTCTATCCCCTACCTCTATCCCCTATGTCTCTACCTCTACCCCCTACCCCTGCCAACTCTGTTCCCTGCCCTCTACCCCTACCTCTATCCCCTATGCCTCTACCTCTACCCCCTACCCCTGCCAACTCTGTTCCCTGCCCTCTACCCCCTACCTCTATCCCCTATGCCTCTACCTCTACCCCCTACCCCTGCCAACTCTGTTCCCTGCCCTCTACCCCCTACCTCTATCCCCTACGTCTCTACCTCTACCCCCTTACCCAACATTTGCCAACTCTGGTCCCTACCTCCTACCTCTACCTCCTACCTCTACCCCCATACCTCTGCCAACTCTGTCCCTTGCCCCCATCAACAGCAACCCTGTCGAGGGAGGAGGAGTCACTCTCCAAGGCCAGGCTACTACTTGCCTCCTACATTAGAGAAGTCACCCCTACGTCTACCCCCTACCTCTGCCAACTCTGTTCCCTACCCTCTACCCCCTACCTCTACGTCTGTACCTCTACCCACTACCCCTGCCAACTATTTTCTCTGCCCTGTTCCCCCTACCTCTACCCCCTACATCTCTACCTCCACCCCATTGTCCTCTACCCCCTACATCTCTACCACTACCTCCACCCCCATTGTCCTCTACCCCCTACATCTCTACCTCTACCTCCACCCCCATTGTCCTCTACCCCCTACATCTCTACCTCTACCTCCACCCCCATTGTCCTCTACCCCCTACATCTCTACCTCTACCTCCACCCCCATTGTCCTCTACCCCCTACATCTCTACCTCTACCTCCACCCCCATTGTCCTCTACCCCCTACATCTCTACCTCTACCTCCACCCCCATTGTCCTCTACCCCTACATCTCTACCTCTACCTCCACCCCCATTGTCCTCTACCCCCTACATCTCTACCCCTACCTCCACCTCCCTACCTTTGCCAACTCTGTCCCCTAACCCCACCAACAGCCAACATCACCGAGGGAGGAATCACTCTCCACGGTCAGGTTCAGCTTGTGGCCTTCTGTGTATTTGAGGTGAGTGATACAGGCTGATACAGACTTCAGCGAACTCTTGTCTGCAAATATAGTGGACACCCCCCCCTGGTGGATGTGTTGAAGCTTGGGGGTCGGGAGGTATTTGTATTTGAGGTGATTGATACAAACTTCTATGAACTGTTGTCTGTGAATATAGTGGACCCCCCCCCCTGCTGGGTGTGTTGAAGCTTGGGGGTCTGGAGGTATTTGTATTTGAGGTGATTGATACAAACTTCTATGAACTATTGTCTGTGAATATAGTGGTCCCCCCTGTTAAGTGTGTGTTGAGACTTGGGATTCTGGAGGTATTTGTATTTGAGGTGATATAGGTGGGCGATACAGAATTCCACAAATTGTTGTCTATGAATATAGTGGACCCCCCTGTTGAATGTGTGTTGAGGCTTGGGAGTCGGGGGGCATTTGTATTTGTATTATGGGTGATTGAGGTGGGCGAAACAAACTTCATTGAACTAAACTCTGCACATATAGTGGACCTCCCTGTTGAAGGTGTGTTAAGACTTGGGAATCTAGTGGTATTTGTATTTGAGGTGGGCGATACAGACTTTAACGAACTATTGTGTGCAAATGTAGTGGACCTTCCCCTGGTAAGTGTGTGTTGAGGCTTGGGAGTCGGGAGGTATTTGTATTTGAGGTGATTGAGGTGGGCGATACAGACTGCAACAAACTATTGTGTGCAAATATAGTGGACCTTCCCCTGTTAAGTGTGTGATGAGACTTGGGAGTTGGGATGTATTTGTATTGAGGTGACTGTGGCGAGCGACGTAGACTTCAACGAACTATTGTCTGCAAATAGAGTGGACCCCCCCCCCCCCCCCCCCCCCCCCCCTGTTGGGTGTGTTGAGGCTTGGGAGTTGGGAGGTATCTGTATTTGAGGTGAGCGCTACAGACTTCAACAAACTATTGTCTGCACATGTAGTCGACCCCCTCCCATGTGTGTGAGTTAAGACTTGGGAGTCTAGTGGTATTTGTATTTGAGGTGAGCGCTACAGACTTCAACGAACTATTGTCTGCACATGTAGTCGACTCCCTCCCATGCGTGTGAGTTAAGACTTGGGAGTCTAGTGGTATTTGTATTTGAGGTGAGCGCTACAGACTTCAACGAACTATTGTCTGCACATGTAGTCGACTCCCTCCCATGCGTGTGAGTTAAGACTTGGGAGTCTAGTGGTATTTGTATTTGAGGTGAGCGCTACAGACTTCAACGAACTATTGTCTGCACATGTAGTCGACTCCCTCCCATGTGTGTGAGTTAAGACTTGTTAAATCTGTCTTTCTCTGCCCCCCCCCCCCCCCCCCCCCCCTGTTGGGTGTGTGTTGAGACTTGAGAGTGGGGAGGTCTTTGTACTTGAGATGGGCGACACAGACTTCAACAAAATATTGTGTGCAAATATAGTTGACCCCCCCTGTTTGGTGTGTGTTGAGACTTGGGAGTCGGGAGGCCGGTCAGCGTTGGTGAAACGTTAGGTGGGGTGGTACGCAAGCAGAGCTGTTTTCCATTTCAGATAGGGGTCTTCTGGTAGCGATTAGATAGCTTCTTCTGGTAGCGATCAGGGATTTGGCCCTCTGTGTATTTGAGGTGAGCTATACAGGCAGATTCGTTTAGCTTGTGGCCTTCTGTTTCTTCGAGGTGAGCGATAGAGACATCAACAAACAGTATATATATATATATATATTTTTTTTTTTTTTTTTTTATGGTTTGCCTTATTATGAGGTGTAAGGTTAAGGGGGGCAGCCCGGTTGCTTTCACTGGGGCCTACAACCATCTGTATGTGAGAACCGACTGTGTTAGCAGTACATGTTAGCAGTACATGAAGCCGATGATGTTCATTACATGTTCTTGTTATTGTCCTTAATGTTGGAGGGGCCTGATGTTGGGGGGCTGGTGGTGGGTGTGGGGGCGCTTGGTGGTGGTGGGTCTAAAAGAGGGAAAGGTAATGATAACGCCTGGAGGGGCGTGGTGTTAAGGGAGCCCGTCGTACACGGGTGGGGAGCGGTCTCCTACCTCAACTGGACAAGCTACCATCGCGGTAGACGACGACCTGAGAACAGGGACTTGGGAGGGAGGTGGTGCGGCATGGGCATATGCTGGGGGCCTGAAGTGGTCTGTCTCATTACATTTTCAGTTATTGTGTGTCCTTTGTGTGTTGGGGTTGGGGTTGGGGCAGCATAGTCAGGTGCCAAGCCTCGCGCCTGTTCCCGAGGTTTTTGCAAGCTTGCCGTTGAGAACTTACACACCTACGCCGATCACTAGCCGCACTCGGTGAGTTTGAATGGGCGTGCGTTAATGTGTTACTAACATCCGTTGGGGTTGGGACAGCGTAGCTGGCCACTAACCCCTTTGTAATGGAAATCCAGGCCTTTTGAATGTGTAAGGTCATGTTGGCCGTAGCTGTCCCAACCCCTCGCTGCTGCGAAACCAACTATATTATGTGAGCTCCATGCGTATCGTTGATGCATATCTATGGGTGTATCACTGGTCCAAACACGTGCCACACACACACCACACACATACAACACACACCACACATCCGAACCTTCTTTCATTGCAAGTTCTTGTCTGTTTGTTCCAGCCATGCCACACACACACACACCACAAACACACACCACACACAAACCACACACACTCGCATGTGAACCCTCTGTCATTGCAGGTTCTTGTCGGTTGGTTCTGGTCACACAACACACACATACAACACACACACACCACGCATCTGAACCCTCTGTCATTGCAGGTTCTTGTCGGTTGGTTCTGGCCACACAACACACACATACAACACACACACACCACGCATCTGAACCCTCTGTCATTGCAGGTTCTTGTCGGTTGGTTCTGGCCACACAACACACACATACAACACACACACACCACGCATCTGAACCCTCTGTCATTGCAGGTTCTTGTCGGTTGGTTCTGGCCACACAACGCACTCATACAACACACACACACCACGCATCTGAACCCTCTGTCATTGCAGGTTCTTGTCGGTTGGTTCTGGCCACACAACACACACATACAACACACACACACCACGCATCTGAACCCTCTGTCATTGCAGGTTCTTGTCGGTTGGTTCTGGCCACACAACACACACATACAACACACACACACCACGCATCTGAACCCTCTGTCATTGCAGGTTCTTGTCGGTTGGTTCTGGCCACACAACACACACATACAACACACACACACACCACGCATCTGAACCCTCTGTCATTGCAGGTTCTTGTCGGTTGGTTCTGGCCACACAACACACACACATACAACACACACACACACACACGCATCTGAACCCTCTGTCATTGCAGGTTCTTGTCGGTTGGTTCTGGCCACACAACACACACATACAACACACACACACCACGCATCTGAACCCTCTGTCATTGCAGGTTCTTGTCGGTTGGTTCTGGCCACACACACACCACACACATACAACACACACACACCACGCATCTGAACCCTCTGTCATTGCAGGTTCTTGTCGGTTGGTTCTGGCCACACAACACACACATACAACACACACACACACCACGCATCTGAACCCTCTGTCATTGCAGGTTCTTGTCGGTTGGTTCTGGCCACACAACACACACATACAACACACACACACCACGCATACTGAACCCTCTGTCATTGCAGGTTCTTGTCGGTTGGTTCTGGCCACACACAACACACACATACAACACACACACACCACGCATCTGAACCCTCTGTCATTGCAGGTTCTTGTCGGTTGGTTCTGGCCACACAACACACACATACAACACACACACACCACGCATCTGAACCCTCTGTCATTGCAGGTTCTTGGTCGGTTGGTTCTGGCCACACAACACACTCATACAACACACACACACCACGCATCTGAACCCTCTGTCATTGCAGGTTCTTGTCGGTTGGTTCTGGCCACACAACACACACATACAACACACACACACCACGCATCTGAAACCCTCTGTCATTGCAGGTTCTTGTCGGTTGGTTCTGGCCACACAACACACTCATACAACACACACACACCACGCATCTGAACCCTCTGTCATTGCAGGTTCTTGTCGGTTGGTTCTGGCCACACAACACACTCATACAACACACACACACCACGCATCTGAACCCTCTGTCATTGCAGGTTCTTGTCGGTTGGTTCTGGCCACACAACACACACATACAACACACACACACCACGCATCTGAACCCTCTGTCATTGCAGGTTCTTGTCGGTTGGTTCTGGCCACACAACACACATACTCATACAACATACACACACACACCACGCATCTGAACCCTCTGTCATTGCAGGTTCTTGTCGGTTGGTTCTGGCCACACAACACACACATACAACACACACACACCACGCATCTGAACCCTCTGTCATTGCAGGTTCTTGTTGGTTTGTTCTGGCCCTCTATGATGACAATGCGAGCTCACTACCTACCAGAGGACCTCCGCTCTACCATCATCAACTGCTTCCGTATCCCCCTCAACCTCTTTGTGTGTGTCATCCTGTACAACGTAAGTACAAGTGCTTTCCCTCAACCTATTTATGTGTGTCATCTCGTACCACGGAAGTACAAGTGCTTTCCCTCAACCTCTTTGTTTGTGTCATCCTGTACAACGGAAGTACAAGTGCTTTCCCTCGACCTCTTTGTGTGTGTCATCCCGTACAACGGAAGTACAAGTGCTTCCATCTTTCCCTTAACCTCTTCGTGTGTGTCATCCTGTACAACGGAAGTACAAGTGCTTCCATCTTTCCCTTAACCTCTTTGTGTGTGTCATCCTGTACGACGGAAGTACAAGTGCTTCTGTACTCCCCTCAACTAGCTAGATTCTTCTACTTCCTATACATTTAAATGGCATGCTTGCAAGATGATAATATTTGTGTGTGTTATATATTATAGCCGACTAAGGCGTAGCCAATAAGCTAAATAGAATTACCCAGCCTTAAGACCAGTATTGGGAAGGGCTGTTTACAAAACTGGCCCTAGTGAACTGAATCTCAACAAATTGTAAACGATGGGGGGTTGGAGTTCATGCTATGGTGAACTGAATCTCAACAAATTGTAAACGATGGGGGGTTGGAGTTCATGCTATGGTGAACTGAATCTCAACAAATTGTAAACGATGAGGGGTTGGAGTTCATGCTATGGTGAACTGAATGTCAACAAATTGTAAACGATGGGGGAGTTCATGCTATGCAGAAAAAGTTGTGATAACGCCTGGTAGGGCGTGGTATTAAGGGGGCTCCGTCTTACGACAATAGATTACGGGCTGCTACTTAACCTCGAAGAAGCTTCCATGGCGGTTGACAGCGACCGCCATACCACAGCACACCCGTAAGGATTCGAACCCTGCACCTTCTTGTTTCAACGAGCTTTACCATTGAGCCATTTGTCGAAACGGGATATGCTTTACAGATGATTCAACTTAAATAAACAAATAGTACGCCTTATTAAGAGGCGTGAGGTTGAGGGGGCCAGCCCGTTTGCTTTCCCTGGTGGCAACCACCAATTGGATGTAACTTCATACTTGTGCTGACGCAACCATGTGCCATGCTTCTCTCCAGGTGCAAATGTTCTCCCTGGCCACTATGTTTGGCTTTTGATTTAACTTCATACGTGATTTGTTTAACTTCATTCTTATATGTACGTGATTAACTTCATTCGTGATTTGTTTAACTTCTAGGGGGCGGCAAATATATCTATATTGCCCCAACATACAGATCTATATAGATCTTTATATAGCAAAAAGAAAAAGAAAAAAAAATATATATATATATATAATATATATATATACATAATATATCAGTACCTCAAGGAGGCCTCTGAAAAAAAATCTGGCATTTATTTTACATGTAGTCTGCATCATATTAAGGTGCCTTGTGCCTTCAAAAAAAAGACAGGATTTATTTTAGATCAGTAATCCCTTGTAAAGCTCGCTACCGGCGCGGTCACATACTAAACGGTCACGATATAGCCTCCAAACCAACCCAAGCCTAGTCCCCCCTATCCCCATCAGCAGTTCAGCATACATCAGGTCCTATAAAAGTCTTTCAACTGTCTAATTTGTGCAGCTTCTAGGCAGCTTTCCTGGCTGGCGATTCAGCCAAAAATAATGCAAGCTGGTGCACAGGGAGCTGCCTAGAAGCTGCTACTGGTTGCAGAATAGTTCATCATCATCATCATCAATTCATCATGCCGCGATTGCTTCGCTAGGGTAGTAGACTAGTAGGGTTACATGGACACATTGTGCAGCCCACCAGATGCGACCCCAAGCTTGGGCCCAGGCAGCCGAGCTTGTTGTTGGCGAGTTTTTAGAGTTGGCCTAGAGTTGGCCTAGAGTTGGCCTGTTTTTAGTTGGCGAGATTTAAGTTGGCGAGTTTTAGTTGGCCTACAGTTGGCCTGTTTTTAGAAGGGCTGTCCAGGTCCAGTTCCACAACGCAGCCGGCTTGGTTCGTCGAGACCCCCTTGCATGCCTTCATGTGCGCGTTTGTCGAGTTGCTAATGTTGTTGGGACTGACGCCAATGTCATAAGCGCGACAGGCAAGGTCCACCTTCTTCAATCCGCGCATTGAAGCTTGCTCTCCAGTTAGAAGCCGGTGGGGCTTTCTCGAGAACGGCCAAGACGGATGCAGGCGACTTCCGATCGCTCTTATAACTTCGTAAGCCGGCTTGATTCAGAAGAATATTTACCGTTTTCATTTGGAACAGTGCAAAGAAAGCGAATAGCAAGTTCCAGGAACAGTCAACGGCTGAAACTGCCCATGTAGATCTATTTAGATATATGGGGACCGGGGGGGGCCTTGGACAAGGGATATCGATAGATCTATCGGCTTTGGAAATATAGATATATAAAGATCTATATAGACCGATATATCTATATATATCTATCGGTCTTCGCCTCTCCCTATCAACTTAATACTTATATATAAGTGATTTAAATTCATGCGTGATTTGCTTAACTTCATATGTATATGTACGTGATTTACCTTCATATATGCGTGATTGAACTTAATGCTGATATGCAAGTGATTTAACTTCATACTGATATGTACGCACTCACGCGACCTTGTGTCATGATTCTCTTAAGGTGCTCATGTTCTCCCTAGCTGTACTGACGCAACTTTGTGTCATGCTTCTCTGCAGGTGCACATGTTCTCCCTAGCTGTACTGACGCAACTTTGTGTCATGCTTCTCTGCAGGTGCACATGTTCTCCCTAGCTGTACTGACGCAACTTTGTGTCATGCTTCTCTTAAGGTGCACATGTTCTCCCTAGCTGTACTGACGCAACTTTGTGTCATGCTTCTCTTCAGGTGCACATGTTCTCCCTAGCTGTACTGACGCAACTTTGTGTCATGCTTCTCTGCAGGTGCACATGTTCTCCCTAGCTGTACTGACGCAACTTTGTGTCATGCTTCTCTGCAGGTGCACATGTTCTCCCTAGCTGCTATGTTTGGCTTGTGCTCGGTTTTCCTTGTCCTCGCCACCATCTGCCAGATGTCCTTCCAGAAGTTGGTCAACAGCATGCCAGTCATCAAGGGCATCCCCGAGACTGAGCCCCTGCGCTCCGCAGACAAGTAAGTTGCAGATACATTGGTGGTGCTGGTGGTGGTGCTTGCTTTGTTGGTTGTTTTTTGGTCCTGAGACTGAGCCCCTGCACTCCGCAGACAAGTAAGTTGAAGATACATTGGTGGTGGTAGTGGTTGGTTGGTTGGTGGTTGGTCAACAGCATGTCACTCATCGAGGGCATCCCTGAGATTGACAAACTATGATCTGCTGACAAGGAAGTTGCAGATAGATTGGTGGTGGTGCTGGTGGTGCTTGGTTGGTTGTTTTTTGGTCCTGAGACTGAGCCCCTGCGCTCCGCAGACAAGGAAGTTGCAGATACATTGGTGGTGGTGGTGCTTGGTTGGTTGTTTTTAGGTTCTGAGACTGAGCCCCTGTGCTCCGCAGACAAGGAAGTTGCAGATACATTGGTGGTGCTGGTGGTGGTGCTTGGTTGGTTGGTGGTTGGTCAACAGCATGTCACTCATCGAGGGCATCCCTCAGATTGACACGATACGATCTCCTGACAAGTAAGTTGCAGATGGATTGGTGGTGGTGCTGGTGGTGCTTAGTTGGTTGTTTTTTTGTCCTGAGACTGAGCCCCTGCGCTCCGCAGACAAGTAAGTTGCAGACAGGTTGGTGGGTGGTGGGTGGTCAACAGCATGTCACTCATCGAGGGCATCCCTGAGATTGACACACTACGATCTGCGGACAAAGAAGTTGCAGATAGGTTGGTGGTGGTGCCTGGTTGGTTGTTTTTTGGTCCTGAGACTGACCCCCTGCGCTCCGCAGACAAGTAAGTTGAAGATACATTGGTGGTGGTAGTGGTTGGTTGGTTGGTGGTTGGTCAACAGCATGTCACTCATCGAGGGCATCCCTGAGATTGACACACTACAATCTGCTGACAATGAAGTTGCAGATAGGTTGGTGGTGGTGCTGGTGGTGCCTGGTTGGTTGTTTTTTGGTCCTGAGACTGAGCCCCTGCGCTCCGCAGACAAGTAAGTTGTAGATTGGTTGGTGGGTGGTGGGTGGGTGGTGGGTGGTCAACAGCATGTCACAGGGTATCCCTGAGACGGAGACCCTACGCTCTGCTGAGAAGTTTTTTGCAACCCCCTGTGGGCGCAGCAAGCAATTTTTGCGCTTTTTGCACTACAAAGCGCAGTTTTTGTTTTTCTAGTGCGCTAAAGCGCTGGCCAATTTGGTCAATGGAAGTACCCCGGCCCAGACCGCTGGGAAGTGCCCTTCTTAAGAGATGCTTAATTGACAGGTTGATCATACTACTCTACCAATCGGTCAGCACCTAACGTTCTTCTGTTACTGCATCCCGCCCCCTGGCATTCAGTTGTACCTGCACCCCACTCTCTCACACTGATTGTTGAGAAATACGGTATTAACATAATTTATCATACTACTCTACTAATGCACATATTGGTCACCTGATACTGTGTTTTTTAAAAGGCTAAAAAGGCTGAAGGGGCTTGCCCAACCGTGACAGGAAGGGCTTAAAAAGAAAAAGCATTGGTGAAGTGAACCCCCAAAACTTGAAACAGATGACTGATAGGTGCATTGGTAGAGAAGTATGGTAGGTGCATTGGTAGAGTAGTATGGGCAGACCCTGTCACCCAACCTTAAAGACTAGAAAGGCAGTTGACATAAAAAATGGAAAGGCAATTTTCATAAAACAGGGGAGGCAGTTTACATAGAAAAAGGGAAGGCAATTTGCATACAAACGGGAAAGGCGTGTAACATAAAAACGGGAAAGGCGGGCTACATCATTCACTTCCTCCCAATGCACTGTCTCCCCATTTTTGGCATTTTTGGCGGAGGCCCCCCCTCGGGGGGCGTGAGACCCCAGAGTTAACCCTTCGTCCGGTTGATTGTTTGTCTGTTGTGTTGCCAGCAGGAACCCTGGCCCTAACTATGTCGTTAACCCTTGCCTTATGTTTGATCATTTCTGTCCCACTTCTGGATCATAACTGTTTGATCATTTCTGTCCCACTTCTGGATCATAACTGTTTGATCATTTCTGTCCCACTTCTGGATCATAACTGTTTGATCATTTCTGTCCCACTTCTGGATCATAACTGTTTGATCATTTCTGTCCCACTTCTGGATCATAAATGTTTGATCATTTCTGTCCCACTTCTGGATCATAACTGTTTAATCATTTGTCCCACTTCTGGATCATAACTGTTTGATCATTTCTGTCCCACTTCTGGATCATAACTGTTACCTTTGGGGGCTACAACTATCAGCTTCTAGACAGCTCCCTTGCAGCGTCTTTGGGCCAAACCTGAAGTTAGGTAGGGCTCCTCAGTGTTTTTCCTAAGCTCAAAAACAATACCCAGGATTGGGAAAACGATGGGCAATTTCGCGAATAAGCATAAACAATCGTGCGCACACGATTAATCGTGCTTAACAAAAACGCTGGTGCCCCTGGAAGCTGCCATTTCATGCTTTCTCAATTATCATGCATCTGAAAGCTATGGGATTGACTCAGTGGCTGGCCAATGGAGCTGGCTGGAAGCTGCCATGAGTAGCCCCAAAAAGAAACAGTGCTGATCATGTTCCTGTTCAATGTGCATTGCATTCATCGAACCATCTCCTTTATTTTAATTTGACGCCTAAAAGTATCTCCCCCTCCATAATCGCCTGTAACCATCTCTCTCTCCATAATCGCCTAAAACCATCTCCCTCTCCACAATTGCCTATAACCATATCCATGTCCCCATTGTAGCACCGAGGCATGAGCCCTGTGATTGCTGGCATCAAGTCGGGAGAAATGCAGTCCTTGCCATTGAAGGGCGCTCGCCCTCATCACAAGTCATCTGAGTAGGCACAAGCAGGAACGCCTCCATCACATCACTGTGGACCTGGTTAGGGACATGCAGGAATGCCTCCTCCACAGCGTGTAGCATCTGATTGGGCATTTGAAGGACGCCCGCCCTCATCGCGACTCATCTGAGTAGGCACAAGCAGGAACGCCTCCATCACATCACTGTGGACCTGGTTAGGGACATGCAGGAATGCCTCCTCCACAGCGTGTAGCATCTGATTGGGCATTTAAAGGACGCCCGCCCTCATCGCGGCTCATCTGAGTAGGCACAAGCAGGAACGCCTCAATCACATCACTGTGGACCTGATAGGATCAGGGGCATGCAGGAAAGCCTCCTCCACAGCGTGATACATCTGATTGGGCATTAGAAAGGACTCTCGGTCCGTATCGGCCTTATTGTACACGCAGTAACATAATCAATTTTGGTACAACCTCGGGCCCCCTTCAGTAAATTGATTGTTTGGGGGTTCAGTTCATCGACGCTTTTTAGCCCCTCGTAATGGTTGGGCAAGCCCCTAAATCCTACTTGGTCTACCCCTTGACTGTAACGACATACATGGTACAGAATCCCAGGTATATTTTTTTAAATCGACTCCAGCAATTTGGCTGTGCGCCGTCTTCGGCAGGAAATAGACAATTACTAGAGAAATGTTAACGCGAACAAATCACTTTCCCCATTTTTCGTGGGGAGGGTATTCTTCTGAGGTTGGGCTCATGCACGTCCCTCCAAGCACATGTATGCCTCCTGCCCTCCACATTCATGCATGTCCCGCCACCCAAGTACATGGCTGCATGCTCCCCATGTGCATGCACGTCCCTCCAAACACATGTATGCCTCCTGCCCTCCACATGCATGTACGTCCCTCAACCCAAATACTTCGCTGCTTGCACCCCACATGCATGCACATCCCTCTGCACACATGTATGCCACCTGCCCTCCACATGCATGCACGTCCCTCCACACACACCCATGCCTAAGTATCCCATAAATATATACATGCACGTGCCTCCACCGAAGTACACGGCTGCATGCCCCCCACATGCATGCACGTCTCTCCGCACACATGCATGCCTACTGCCCTCCACATGCATGTGAGTCCCTCCACAAACACCCATGCCTCATCATCCCCTGGTTAGCCCTATTTGCCAAGGGTGAACACCCCGAATTGAGAATTGATTTGGAGGCAGCACCTTAGGAATAATGAAGGAAGCAATGAAACGCAAGCCCCGTTCTGTTGCTACCTCGCGAGCGGGCACAACTGCCGAGATTTGGGCCGAGATTTAAAAATTGCTGCGAAATTCAAACGCCAGGAGATACGCGATCCTCCAGGGTAGATTCTGTGAGGGAACGTTGCAGCCCCCCATTACGTAAGAAGCTCCCGTGACCTCCAGGTAGGCGTAACCTCCCCCCCCCCTGCCCCGCGCCCCCCCCCCCCCCCCCCCCCCCCCAGTTGACCAACCTCCCCGCACCTCCCCCCTCTCGCTCTAGGCCTCCTCCGGGATACAGCCATTCCCAACACTAAACATAATTATCTCAATTCACAGCCTTTATAGGCCCTGAAGACTGTTCCATATCCCTATCTGCATCCATCGGCTCGCCCCATCGCTTCTGCATTAGGCCAGCAAGCTGCTCATCGAGAGGACCAGCGGCAGGTACGGTACCCTTCGTCAAGGTCCGAGGAGCGAGCGAAGGTCCAATCGCGAAATTCGACTTGAGCTTATAGCCCGAGGTACCCCGAATTGGTGCGTTGAATCCATGAACAAGACTGCACAGGCTTCATAAGTTCGAATGAATGAGTCACGTGTTTTGGAACGGTTTCATGATCTCGCGATGGCAGGCATGGGTCTAAAACAAACAGCTACCATCGTGTCTGCCTCAAAGCTACCTCCCCATCTCTCATCCCATCCCCATCCCCATCCCCAACCTCATCCCCATCCCCATCCCCATCCTCCCCTCCCCCCCCCCACCCCACCCCCCACCCACACACCACACACCCACACACCGCTATTCCCTTCCCCCCATCTCCCCCAATCGTGCTGCCACGGGTCTCTCCCCCCCACCATCCCTACCCCCCCTCCTTCTCCACCCCGCACCCCCCACCTATACTGAGGTATACTTCCATGGGGCTGTCCCCGCCCCCCAGGCTGTCTGCAGAGATGTCCAGCCAGCAGCAAGGGCCATCTGTATGGGGGACCGTGAAGCCGTTTGTGAACGGCGGCGTGGCTGGCATGGCATCCATTTCCATCATCCAGCCTATCGACATGGTCAAGGTTCGCATCCAGCTTGGAGCAACTGGAAGTCCGGTGAGTGCTCTATTACTTTCATAGATTCTTCTCTACTTTTTTTTATTTTTTAATATTCATGGTCAAGGTTCGTGTCCAACTTGGAGCCACTGGAAGCCCGGTGAGTGCTCCATAACTTTCTTACATATTTTTCTGTCTTTTTTCTTTACTCTTCTTTCTTTTTTAGTCATGCTCCTGGTTGGCATCCAACTTGAAGCGACTGGAAGCCCGGTGAGTGCTCCATTGCTTTCAGAAAAAAAACTTTTTTTTCTTCTTTTTCTTTTTTTATTCTTGGTCAAGGTTTGCATCCCACTTGGAGCGACTGGAAGTCCGGTGAGTGCTCCATTACTTTCAGAAATGTTTGTATCTTTTTTTTTCTTCCTTTTTTCTTTTTTGATTCATGGTCAAGGGTGGCATCCAACTTGGAGCCACTAGAACTCCGATTCGTGCACCATTACTTCCATACATATTTTTCTGTCTTTTTTCTTTTTTCTTTTTCCTTTTCTCTGTTTGATTCATGCTCATGGTTAGCATCCAACTTGGATCCACTAGAAGTCGGTTGAACGTTCCATTACTTCCTTACATATTTTGTATCTATTTTCTTTTTTCTTTCATGGTCGTGGTTTGCACACAACTTGGAGCAACTACAAGTCCGACTAGTGCTCCATTACTTTCATACATGTTTTTCTATCTCTTGTCTTTTTTTATTCATGGTCGTGGTTCCCATCCAACTTGAAGCTATAATACAAGTCCGGTGAGTGCTCCATTACTTTTATATATATTTTTTCTTTCTTTTTTCTTCTTTTTTATTCGTGATGCAAGTGAGTCCATCTTAAAGTCATCCAGCAGATGATTTGGATTTGGGTTTCCAAAACACTTGGTCGTCCATTGTTCGTACCTCCAACTTGAGAATCTGGCCTGCAAATTCTGACATTTCGGCATCATTATATATTTCAATGTCATGGTTTACCTGATACAGAACACAAAAGTAGATTGCGGCAAAGAATCAAATTTTAATAAATTAATCAAAGCACCCTCACACTGTCAGACCTGGTTCATGAAGTGCATCTTCACACCATCTCACGTGTGTTCAACCATTTAGGCTGGAGGATTGAGAATTCTGACAATTCTGAGAATTGTCGGAAATGTGTACCCCCATTTTTGGCCTGAAAAACTGGAGGTATGAAATACAAACTACGAGTTCCAAATCCTAATCATTCGCTGAATCGCTATACCTCCGTCAAGCCGTGGGCATATTTGGAGTCTGGTAGGGCAAAAGAACTTCTGATTACAATTGTTGGCGTAATTGAGTAAATGTACTTCTGATCACAGTTGCTGGCATAATTGAGTAAATGTACTTGTGATCACAGTTGCTGGCATAATTGAGTAAATGTACTTCTGATCACAGTTGCTGGCATAATTGAGTAAATGTACTTCTGATCACAGTTGCTGGCATAATTGAGTAAATGTACTTCTGATCACAGTTGCTGGCATAATTGAGTAAATGTACTTCTGATCACAGTTGCTGGCATAATTGAGTAAATGTACTTCTGATCACAGTTGTTGGCATAATTGAGTAAATGTACTTCTGATCACAGTTGCTGGCATAATTGAGTAAATGTACTTCTGATCACAGTTGCTGGCATAATTGAGTAAATGTACTTCTGATCACAGTTGCTGGCATAATTGAGTAAATGTACTTCTGATCACAGTTGCTGGCATAATTGAGTAAATGTACTTCTGATCACAGTTGCTGGCATAATTGAGTAAATGTACTTCTGATCACAGTTGCTGGCATAATTGAGTAAATGTACTTCTGATCACAGTTGCTGGCATAATTGAGTAAATGTACTTCTGATCACAGTTGCTGGCATAATTGAGTAAATGTACTTCTGATCACAGTTGCTGGCATAATTGAGTAAATGTACTTCTGATCACAGTTGTTGGCATAATAGAGTAAATGCTCCCCAATGAGCGCAGCCTTATCCTGACCTATACTGACTCCTGGCACAATCAGTAAATGTACTTCTGATCACAGTTGCTGGCATAATAGAGTAAATGTACTTCTGATCACAGTTGTTGGCATAATAGAGTAAATGCTCCCCAATGAGCGCAGCCTTATCCTGACCTATACTGACTCCTGGCACAATTCAGTAAATGTACTTCTGATCACAGTTGCTGGCATAATAGAGTAAATGTACTTCTGATCACTGTTGCTGGCATAATAGAGTAAATACTCCCCAATAAGCGCAGCCTTATCCTGACCTATACTGACTCCTGGCACAATTCAGTAAATGTACTTCTGATCACAGTTGCTGGCATAATAGAGTAAATGTACTTCTGATCACAGTTGTTGGCATAATAGAGTAAATGCTCCCCAATGAGCGCAGCCTTATCCTGACCTATACTGACTCCTGGCACAATTCAGTAAATGTACTTCTGATCACAGTTGCTGGCATAATTGAGTAAATGTACTTCTGATCACTGTTGCTGGCATAATAGAGTAAATGTACTTCTGATCACAGTTGTTGGCATAATAGAGTAAATGCTCCCCAATGAGCGCAGCCTTATCCTGACCTATACTGACTCCTGGCACAATTCAGTAAATGCCCCCCGAGCAGTGTAGCCATATCCCGGCCTATACTATTACATCATTACATTCATTATCATTGGCAGGCCAGTGTTGAACAAAGACAAGCCCACTCCACAACATCCTGGGGGTCTTCCAACCATCCTTACAACCATCCTCACCTCACCTCATCACATGCAGTTTACTGTCGCTGGTGAGATTGTGAAGTCAAGTGGAGTAGGCGCTCTCTTCAAGGGCTTGAGTGCGTTGAATGAAAACTGGGGGTGGGGGTGGGGAGGGTGTCTTCCAACCATCCTCACAACCATCCTCACCTCACCTCACTTCATGCAGCTTACTGTCGCTGTTGAGATTGTCAAGTCAAGTGGAGTAGGGGCTATGTACACAGACTTGACATTGTTGACTAACGACTGGGTGTGTGTGTGGGGGGGGGAGTTCCAACCATCCTCACAACCATCCTCATTTCACTTCATGCAGCTTACTGTCCCTGTTGAGATTGTCAAGTCAAGTGGAGTAGGGGCTATGTACACAGACTTGACATTGTTGACTAACGACTGGGGGGGGGGGTCTTTCAACCATCCTCACAACCATCCTCATTTCACTTCATGCAGTTTACTGTCGCTGTTGAGATTGTCAAGTACAGTGGAGTAGGGGTTATCTACAAGGGCTTGACATTGTTGACTAACAACTGGGTGTGTGTGTGTGGGGGGGGGGGGGCGTTCCAACCCATCCTCACAACCATCCTCACCTCACCTCACTTCATGCAGCTTACTGTCGCTGTTGAGATTGTCAAGTACAGTGGAGTAGGGGCTATGTACAAGGACTTGACATTGTTGACGAACAACCGGGGAGGGGGAGTGTGTGTGTGTGGGGGGGGGGTCGTCCAACCATCCTCACAACCATCCTCACCTCACCTCCTCATAACTATGCTCACCTCACAACCTCGCATGGTGCAGTTTACTGTCGCTGGTGAGATTGTGAAGTCAAGTGGAGTAGGCGCTCTCTACAAGGGCTTGCCAGTGTTGACTAACAACCGTGGTCAGAATAGGCCCATAGGCCAACAACATCCAGGGGGGGAACATCCAACCATCCTCACCTCACATCCTCACAACCATGCTCACCGCACAACCTCGCATGGTGCAGTTTACTCTAACTTGTGAGATTGTCAAGTCAAGTGGAGTAGGAGCCATGTACAAGGGCTTGCCAGCGTTGACTGACAACCAAGGGGGGGGGGGGGGGGGGGGGGGGGGGGGGGTCTTCCAACCATACTCACAACCATTCCTGCAACCATCCTCACAACCATGCCCACCGCATCTCATGCAGTTTACTTTCGCTGGTGAGATTGTGAAGTCGAGTGGAGTAGGCGCTCTCTAAAAGGGCTTTCCAGTGCTGACTAACAACTGTAGTCAAAATAGGCTCATAAGCCAACAACGTCCGGGGGGATCTTCCAACCATCCTCACAACCATCCTCACCTCACAACATCACCTTATGCAGTTTACTGTTGCTGGTGAGATTGTCAAGTCAAGTGGAGTAGGCGCTCTCTACAAGGGCTTGAGTGCGAGTTTGATGAGGCAAGCGACCTACACCACTTCCCGCTTGGGAATTTTCCTATTCCATCCTTTAAAATCATCCTGTAAAAAAAGTCCAGCCTTATCCTCACCTATGCCATTACATGATGCAGTTTACTGTCGCTGGTGAAATAGTGAAGTCAAGCGGAGTAGGCGCTCTCTACAAGGGCTTGAGTGCAAGTCTCATGAGGCAAGGGACTTACACCACCGCACGCATGGGAATATTCCAATCAATAACAACCTCATTGAAGGAGAGGAATGGGGGAGCGGTAAGTTTGAGTTTGGGCTACTTCAGGCTATTGTAGCCTATGTATGCCAATGTCAGGCTACTTCAGGCTATTTCAGGCCATTACAGGCTATTTAAGAGTATTTATGGCTATTTATGGCTACTTTGAATAACAACCATGGTGAAGGAGAGGAATGGGGGAGCGGTAAGTTTGAGTTTGGGCTATTTCAGGCCATTTATGGCTTTTTATGGCTATTTAAGAGTATTCATGGCTATCTATGGCTACTTTGAATAACAACCATGGTGAAGGAGAGGAATGGGGGAGCGACAAGTTTGAGTTCTGGCTATTTCTGGCCATTTGAGGCTATTTATGGCTATTTTTGTTTTTTCCAGCCTAATTATGGCTACTTTGAATAACAACCACGGTGAAGATGAGGAATGGGGGAACGGTAAGTTTGAGATCTGGCTATTTCAGGACATTTGAGGCTATTGTAGGCTATTTATGGGCATTTATGGCTTTTAATGGCTACTTTGAATTACAACCACGTTGAAGGAGAGGAATGGGGGAGCGGTAAGTTTGAGATTGGGCTATTTCAAGCTCCTGAAGGCTATTTCAAGCTATTGTAGGCTATTTCGAATAATTGAAATTGAAATTGTTACATCCGTGTAATACAGTTACTCAAAGGACGTGAAGTTAAGGACACCACAGCGTAAGCCGGAGCTAGCTATAGTCACCGTTAATATGAATTTCGAATAACAGCGTATTGAAAGAGTGGATTGGGGGAGCGATACTTTTGAGTTCCATTTGCATTTTGTTTTGTTAATTTTTCATAAGTTCTCCTTGACCCTGTCAAGCTGCAGGCACATTTGGAGTCCAGTAGGGCACCAGGAAAAAGTTCGATGCAGCGTCGCCTGCGACGCTAAAAAATGGCGGAGAGTGATCGCGAGGGAACGACAGGTGGCAACGGAAGCGAGTTAGTTACGAGGCCGTTGGCTGACGTGTCGGGCTTCATCACGGTCAGATGGATGGATGGATGGATGGATGGATGGTTGGTTGGATGGATGGTCGGACGGACAAATGGGTAAGACTGGGGGCTCCCGCCCCCCAGAAGGGGGGGCTCCGCCAAAAATGGATTCTCAGGGTACCCAGCAGCTAGCCGGTGGCAAGAAGGGACTTGCCCCATCAGTCTGATCAGGAGAAGGGGGCTGTTAGGTTAAAGGGACTTGCGCATCCCCAAGTGATCAAGATCATTCTAGACTAGACAGAGGGTCGACTAGCAAACATGTAACCTTCTATTGTTCTGCCTATTCAAATGTTGACATATGTGTGTATGTTACAGTCAAGGGGGGGGGGGGGCGGGGGGGGTAGGTTAAAGGGACTTGCAAATCATCGAGTGATCAAGATCATTCTAGACTAGACAAGGGTCGACTAGCAAACATGTAACCTTGTATTGTTCTGCCTATTCAAATGTTGACATATGTGTGTATGTTACAGTCAAGGGGGGGGGGGGGGGGTAGGACTTGCAAAATCATCGAGTGATCAAGATCATGCCAGACTAGCCAGTAGGGTCGACTAACAATAAATATATAAATAAATAGTTTGCCTTGTTACAAGGCATGAGGTTGAGGGGCCAGCCCGTTTGCTGTCACTGGGCCAACCGTTAATATGGGGCGGGGGGGGGGGGGGAGGGGGAAGGCTGTTCTATGTGTCTCTGCACGCGACAATGGACGGGAAAGAGACAGTGGCGTGGGTCTACTAACAAACATGTCACCTTGTATTGCTCTGCCTATTCAAATGAAATATGACTCACAAGTTTGACATCACCCTGTCCTTCCTCCGCAGCCCATTCCACTGTGGCATAAACCCTAAACCCTAAACCCTCCGCAGCTCATTCCACTGGCTGAAACCCTAAACCCTGAACCCTCTGCTGCTCATTCCACTGTGGCAGAAACCCTAAACCCTACCCCCCCCGCAGCCCATTCCACTGTGGCAGAAAGCACTAGCTGGCCTCACCGCTGGAGGGATGGGAGCTCTGGTCGGGAATCCATCTGATCTGGCCCTCGTGCGCATGCAGGTCAGTCACGCACCCTTAGGGTTTGGGGGTGAGGGGTAGGAGCTTAGCGCTAAAAGCGATCTGGCCCTGGTGCGCATTCAGATCAGTTACTTACTGTACATTTCCATTGATGTAATGGATAGGTTTCGGGGGGGGGGGGGGGGGGGGGGTAGGAGCTTAGCGCTAAAAGCGATCGTGCCCTTCATGCACATTCAGGTCACTTACTTACTGTACATTTCCATTGATGTAATGGGATAGCACTGTGTTGGGAATGATTATCGGCCCCTGGGTAGTGATACCGGTATAATCAAATCTATCTCATCTGGCCCTCGTGTGCATGCAGCTCAGTCACATACCTTCAGGGTTTGGGGGGGGGGGGCGGGGGGGTCGGAGCTTAGCGCTAATAGTTACAGTTACATACCCCTCTTTTATAGGCCTTGCCCAAATGAAATGACCCCGCTTGTGGCCATTTTGTTTTCACTTCTCATTGTTATATGAAGTCCATTACAAAAACTGATGCGTCCTCAAAATTCCAAATTTTTGATTCAAAATGTCAAAAAGTCATTAAGTCAAAAAGTCAAAAGTCTAACCCTCGTGCGCGTGTAGGTCAATACCTCATAAGGTTCTGAGCTTAAGGCTGAACGACCAAATTAGCCCATGTAGGGATAATAGCTCAATTGGCACTATTAGGGCTAAACTAATCTTAGCCAAACTTAGCCCCAAAATTCTGTCCACTTAGTTGCTGCAGGACTGTAGGATGGTGTGTGGGCAAACAGCAAATGAGAAATCGCAGCATCAAAGAGTGTCTTGATGAGTGTCTTGGCAACATGTAGATCCTGCACACGATTACAATGTGTGGGGGGTGAGGCGGTGGGGGGGTGGGTGCTGGTAGTGTATACAAAACAACCCAAACAAAGTGCCGTGTGCAGGCCAGTCACTCTTACCCTTCTTCTGTATTATATCATTACATGTAGCTACTATATGTAGATACATTACATGTATGCATGTACATATGATGTTGACCGGTTTATCTGACACTAGACCTGCTGTTTTGTATTATTTGTAGCTACTAAATGAAGCTACATTTTACGCATATATGTGCATACAATGTTGACCGATTTATCTGACACTTGATCTGATGTTTTTCATTATATGTAGCTACTAAATGTAGATACATTACATGTAAGTATGTACATATGATGTTGACCGGTTTATCTGACACTTGATCTGATGTTTTTCATTATATGTAGCTACTAAATGTAGATACATTACATGTAAGTATGTACATATGATGTTGACCGGTTTATCTGACACTAGACCTGCTGTTTTGTATTATTTGTAGCTACTAAATGTAGATACATTATACGCATATATGTGCATATGATGTGACCTCCACCGATTTATCTGACACTTGATCTGATGTTTTTTATTATGTCTAGCTACTAAATGTAGATGCATTACATGTATGCATGTACATATGATGTTGACCGGTTTATCTGACAATATACCTGCTGTTTTGTATTATTTGTAGCTACTAAATGAAGCTACATAATACGCATATATATACCGGCATATCATATGATGTTGACTAAAGGCGAGTTTGGGATCATATGATGTCATTCGAATTGCAGCATATGATATTATACATGAATGGTATAACTTTAGCCTAATCAGACTGCCGTCGTCGTATGATGTTATATTGCTGTTCCCTACTTACAACACGTTTTCCTCTCTGACGATATTGGTTGCATTCTATCTGATATCCATTCTTGTGTATCCAGGCAGATGCCACATTGCCAGCTGAGCAGAAGCGTCACTACAAAAATGTAATCATCATCATCCCACACACACAAACACAAAACAACAGAGACCATTGCCTTTGCTAAAAATCATTTTTTAAAATCCACTTGAAATCCAATACAAATCACTCTATGAGGTCCATTTGTGTGTATCCAGGCAGATGCCACATTGCCAGCTGAGCAAAAGCGTAACTACAAAAATGTGTTTGATGCCTTGATAAGGTAAGTTTGGTGCCTTACTAATGTGTTATATGCCTTAGTAATGTGTTTGGTGCCTTACTAATGTGTATGATGTCTCACTAATGTGTTTGGTGCCTTACTAATGTGTTTGGGGCCTTACTAATGGGTGTGATGCCTTACTAATGTGTTTTATGCCTTACTCATGTGTTTGATGCCTTACTAATGTGTTTGATTCCTTAATAATATGTTTGATGCCTTAGTAAGGTGTTTGATGTTTACTAATGTGTTTGATGCCTTGGTAAGGTATTTGATTCCTTACTAAGGTGTTTGATGCCTTAGTAAGGTGTTTGATGTTTACTAATGTGTTTGATGCCTTGGTAAGGTATGTTGATTCCTTCACTAAGGTGTTTGATTGCCTTAGTAAGGTGTTTTGATGTTTACTAATGTGTTTGATGCCTTGGTAAGGTATTTGAATTCCTTACTAATTTGTTGATGTACTTAGTAAGGTGCCTGATGCCTTTAGTAAGGTGTTTGATGCCTTTACTAATGTGTCTAATGCCTTAGTAAGGTGGCCTTGATGCCATTAGTAAGGTGTTTGATGCCCTTACTTATGTGTTTAATGCCTTGATAATGTGGAAATGAAAATCGAATCGGAAGGGAGAAGAAGGGAAGAGTGATGTGTGTGTTTGTTATTGAGGGGTTTGGGTCTTGGGGGGTGGGCGGGGGGGAAGGGAAAGATGTGTGTGTGTGTGTGTGTGTGTGTGTGGGTGGGGGGGGGGGGGGGGATACCCGAGAGGGAGGTGAAGGGAGAAAGGGGTGAGGAGGGTAGGAGGAAGCAAGGGAGAGGGAGGGAGGGGGAGGAAAAAGAGAGAGGGAGGGGGAGGGAACAGGTAGGGTCTGGTCAATGCGCGCACATGGAGGTAATATATTTAAAAACATACATACATTTAGATAGCAGGTTGCAAGCAAGATGAGACAATACAACAAGCAGAATGGACAAAGCAGGTATGTGCCCAAAAATTGGTGCTTGTATTAAATAACTCAGTACATTCATAAATATAATACATAAATAAATTACATAGAATATATACAAACATAAAATGAAACACGATATAACGAAACTACATAGATATATACATAATATAAAACACATATATGAAATACATAGATATATACATAAATAAAACAGCAATATATATGAAAATACATAGATATATACATAAATAAACACATATTATGAAATACAGAATAGAATATATACATAAATAGAACACATATATGAAATACATAGATATATACATAAATAAAACACATATATGAAATACATAGATATATACATAAACAGAACACATATATGAAATACATAGATATATACATAAATAGAACACATATATGAAATACATAGATATATACATAAATAAAACACATATATGAAATACATAGATATATACATAATTAGAACACATATATGAAATACATAGATCTATACATAAATAAAATGCACATATGAAATACATAGACGTATACATAAATAAAATGCATACACGTGAGTCCATCCCTTTGCACTTCTCCTTGTCATGATTGTGCACGGCTAAGGTGCTGGCATCAATAATTAGGACATCTGAGCACATCCATAAATAAAATACAGACATGTGATTCCATCCCTGTTCACTTCTTTATGTCAGGATTGTGCACGGCAAAGGTGCTTGTATGAATAACTAGTACATCTGAGCACATCCCTAAATAAAATGATACATGTGATTCCATCCCTTTGCTCTTCTCTTTGTCAGGATTGTGCACGGCGAAGGTGTGTGTATCAATAACTAGTTCATCTGAGCACATACATAAATAAATGCATAAATAAATACATACATAACATACATAAATAAAAACATATATGCGAGTCCATCCCTTTGCACTTCTCTGTGTCAGGATTGTTCGCGACGAAGGTGCTGGAGGACTCTTGCGCGGCGCCGGTCCAACTATGTCACGTGCTATGGCGCTCAACATGGGCCAGCTGGCATCAAATGATCAGGTTGGTTACCAAATGGCATCAAATGATCAGGTTGGTTACCAATTGGCATCAAATGATCAGGTTGGTTACCAGATTATTTTCAAATGATCAGGTTGGTTACCAGATTATTTTCAAATGATCAGGTTGGTCACCAGATTATTTTCAGATGATCAGGTCGGTTGCCAGCTGGCATCAAATGATCAGGTTGATTGCCAGCTGGCATAAAATGGTCAGGTTGGTTACCAGATTATTTTCAAATGATCAGGGTTGGTTGCCAGCTGGCATAAAATGATCAGGTTGATTGCCAGCTGGCATAAAATGGTCAGGTTGGTTACCAGATTATTTTCAAATGATCAGGGTTGGTTGCCAGCTGGCATAAAATGGTCAGGTTGGCTACCAGATTATCTTCAAATGATCAGGGTTGGTTGCCAGCTGGCATAAAATGGTCAGGTTGGTTACCAGATTATTTTCAAATTATCAGGTTGCGTTACCAGCTGGCATCAAAATGTCAGGGTGGTTACCAGCTGGCATCTAAATGCATCACAGGTGGTTACCAGCTGGCATAAATGATCATTTTGTTACCAGCTGGCATCATTAATGATCAGATCAGGTGGTTACCAGTGGCGAAAGCTGCCATCAACCCATGATCAGGGTGGTTACCAGAATGATTTTAGGGTTTTAGGTTAAGGCTTTCTAACCATCCTCAACATAAAACCGACGATCACATCTGCCACCAGTGGCCCTACACTGACCCGTGTCTCCCCTAGATGACGCCTGTTGACCAGGACAGGCAAGCTCAAACTGTGGTCAGTTGGTGAGGAGCTGGGTGATCAATGGTGCGTGGATGGTTTTTAGGGACTGTTCCGGTTAGGGCTGGTAGGTAGGGGACTTGGTTGGTGAACCCTTGGTTGGTCTATAGGGAGTGCTTACCACTGTGTCTTGGTTGGTGAACGGACAGGGACTGGTAAGCTCTTGGCTTGGTAGTCTTGGTTTGGTGGAGTCTTGGTGGTAGGGACCTGTCTGGGAGTCTGGTTAGTATGGACTGGAGTCTTGTAGGATTATGACTTGGTGGTACGTCTTCGTCGTTAGGTAGGATGGGGAAGTCTTTGGTTGAGACGTGGTGGAGTACGTTGGTAGGTAGGGACTGGGGGTCTTGGTGGAGTCCTTATGGTTAGGGACTGTGGAGTGCTTGGTTGTGGACTGGTGGAGTCTTGGAAAGGTTGAACTGGTGCAGTCTTGGTTGGTTGGACTGGTGGAGTCTTGGTCTAGGCTGGTGTACCTCTAGTGGATGTACTTGGTTCAGTCCTTGGTTGTTGGGACTGGTGGAGTCTTGGTAGGTAGGGACTAGTGGAGTCTTGTTGTAGGGACTGGGTGGAGTCTTGGTTGGTAAGATGGTGGAGTCCTTTGTAGTAGGACTGGTGGATCTTGGTTGGTAGGACTGGTGGAGTTTGGTAGGTAGGAGCTGTGGAGTGTCTTGGTTGTAGGGACTGGTGGAGCCCTTGGTAGGTAGGGACTTGAAGTCTTGTGGTAGGGACTTGGTGGAGTCCTGGTAGGAGGGACTGGTGGAAGTCTTGTTGGTAGGGACTGGTGAGCTTGGAAGGTTGGAAACTGGTGAGTCTTGTGTTGGGAACTGGTGAGTCTTGGTAGGCTGGAACTGGTGAGTCTTGGTGTAGGGACTGGTGGGAGTCTTGTAGGTAGGGACTGTGGAGTCTTGGTTGGTTGGACTGTGTGGAGTCTTGGAAGGTTTGGAACTGGTGGAGTCTGGTTGGTAAAGGACTGGTGTGAGTCTTGGTAAGTTTGGAACTGGTGGATCTTGTTGGTAGGGACTGGTGGAGTCTTGGTAGGTAGGGACTGGTGGAGTCTTGGTTGGTTGGGACTGGTGGAGTCTTGGAAGGTTGGAAACTGGTGGAGTTTCTTGGTTGGTTGGGGACTGGTGGAGTCTTGGTAGGTTGGAACTGGTGGAGTCTTGGTAGGTTGGGACTGGTGGAGTCTTGGTAGGTTGGAACTGGTGGAGTCTTGGTAGGTTGGGACTGGTGGAGTCTTGGTAGGTTGGAACTGGTGGAGTCTTGGTTGGTTGGGACTATATGGAGTTGAATTCGAATTTAATAAATTTTTGAAGAGAAAGCGTCTGGAGAACAAGATCGCACTCCTAAGAGACAGCAGTGTTAGGATGTCTTTGTTGTTTGTTAGGGTTACTGTTTAAGAAATCTTATTAAGTCGTAGGAGTGTATAGGTTTTTCTATCTCGGTCCACTTAGGTATCACGAGATGTGAAAAGTGAGTGGCAGAGTCTCTTAATTGGTGGTATTGAGAGAGGTTTTTCTTATTATTCTAAATACCCTTCACTATGATCTATAGTTGAAAAAGGGGGCACACTACATTGCCTTCCGTATTTAAGTGAATAGGGGAGGGCACTCTATTAAAGAGTTGGCTCGTGAGGTAAGTTATTCAAAAGCAAAAGGGCAAAAGCTGCTTATCACATTATTGGCAATGCCCGAGATAGACTATGAATTGAAAGCGCGAATTTTGACACAAGCCTTACCCTAAATCCTCGTGTAAAGGGGAGGTAACTGCCATTTAAAGGGCTTTCTAAGTCCGAGGCACACCCAAAATCACGATGAAATTGTAACGGAATGCTACACCTATCATATACAGTTAATTGATGTAACGCAAATCTAACATATTATGAAATAATAGTTTGATTAATAAGCGGAACGAGAGCCGAGAGAAAGGCGGTCTAGCATAAGTACAAATAAACCAAATGAGCGCCGTATAAAAACAGTTCGATAGGACTAGTGAGCAGTGCTATATAACTGACGAACTATTAAAGTTTGAACCACCTCACCGACTCTCTTGAAGGAAGCGTCCTTTCTTGTTAAAGTTATTGGAGAATGCGACGGGACCACTCTACCTATAATCTTTGTGAATTGGTAGGACGGAGTTCTATATGGGTTTTTCAGGAGTTTTATGGTGTATTATTACAGAGAGATAAAAGACGGAGCAAAGAACAAGGAAGGTTTGGTATGAGAGTAATTTGATTGACTCTGGATTTGGATAATTGTGGGTAGAAGGGAAAGGGGGCGGGGGCTGGGGGGTGGGGAGAGCACTCAGAGAATGCTTGAGAGAAATAAGTGAAGGAATCGACGGCAATCTCTTTTCTACTGTTGCCAGTAGGTAGTTACAAGCAGGAACGTACTGTAGAAGTCAAAACCAACAGTTGGTATGTGAGGAACAACACCCTTCGAACATCATTGTTTTACATTATCACTATCGAGTTACGCTGCATGGAATCGCGAAGTAGTCTCTGCTCTACTCAACAATAGGTCTACTAAGCGAATAACAGCTAGACTCACACAAGGACGCGTCCTTTACACACCCATGGGGCCTTTGAGAGTTGTTGGCCGCTCCTTGTCCTTCAAGAGCGCAATTAACAGTATCGCGTACTCTTACGAGCCCACCACACCTAACTACATAGGCGAGCCCCACACTCAACCAGCTCATAAGAAATATAAACAGTTCGAGATAAAATTAAGATATTTCCTCTTTATTATTATTCTGTACCCCCTGGCCACCTCCATTGGTCTTACTGGTTAAAGTTTTTTTAGACATTTAAAACCCTGAATTTTAAGTGGGAATTCGGCCTCCCCTCAACCGAGCCCGCCCACCTGAACGCGCCCCTACCACTCAACTGGAATGTAGAAGCGAGCACTACACCACTGTTTGTATTTCACTTTTCAGTGTCCTGCTAATCCTTACTGTCACGCGAGCTCCCACACTGCCTTGCACCCTGTTCAGGTGTTGTTCAACTGGTGATTCGGGGGGTGTTCAACACTCAGTTCAACACTCCATTGCAACCAATGATGAAGCAATAAACAGGTTTTTAGACACCTGAACACCTGTCTTTCCCTGAACACCTGTTTAACACCCTGAATCACTGTTTAACACCCTGAACCCTGTCTAACACCCGCTGAAACACCTGTTAACACCCTGAGAACACCTGTTTTAACACCCTGAATCACCTGTTTAACAACCCTGAAACTGTTAATACCTGAAACCTGTTGAAGCACCCTGAAACAGCCTGTTAACACCCTGAATCACTTGGTACCACCTGCTGATGACCTGTTTAATCACCTGAACACCTGTGTTAACAACCGAAAAGGTTTGCCAGGCTGCCGTAAGGGACTCGTCCTAACACGACATCGCTTAGCAAGGTTCTCCCCTAATCATGCTTCTACCTCACTTGATGCTTCTACCTCCCACCCCTCCACCCCTACCACCCTCCCTGCCTTACCCACCCCTACCCTTCTAACACCCCTACCCCTACCTACCTACCCATCTCGCCACCCACCCTACCCTATAACCCACCCCATTATATCTCGTGCTTCTAAACCTCACTTGTATTATCATGCTCCATCTGTAGGTCTAAGATGCTGGAACCTGCGGCTGCTATCTCCATGTTCTACTCACTTAAATATCAATGCTTTCCATCGTGTAGGCAAAGATGCTGGAACCTTGCGGCTGCTATCTCAGCTTCTTAAAGCACTTCAATGCTTTTACCTCCACCCCTTCCAACCTACCTACCCACCCTACCCTACCTATCCCTCCGCCCTACCCTACCCTAATGCCCACCCCACTTTTATCTAATGCCTTCCTACTCACTTCTATATCATGGCTTCCATCTCTAGGCATAGGAGATTGCCTAGAATCTGACATGGCTGCTGTCCTCATGCTTCTATCTCTAACGGCATAGGAGATGGCTAGAGATCTGCTGCTGCTGTCTCATGCTTCTATCTTTAGCATAGGAGATGCTAGAATCTTGCTGGCTGCTTCTCATGCTTCTATCTCTAGGCATAGAATGCTAGAATCCTGCTGGCTTGCTGTCTCATGCTTCTATCTCTAGGCATAGGAGATGCTAGAAATCCTGCTGGCTGCTGTCTCATGCTTCTATCTCTAGGCATAGCGAGAATGCTAGAATCTGCTGGCTGCTGTCCTCATGCTCTACTCTAGGCATAAGAGATGCCTAGAATCTGCCTGGCTGCCCCTGTCTCATGCTTCATCTCTTAGCATAGGAGATGCTAGAAATCTCTGGCTGCTGTCTCATGCTTCTATCTCTAGGCAAGGAGATGCTAGAATCTGCTGGCTGTGTTCATGCTTCTATCTCTAGGCATAGGAGATGCTAGAATCTGCTGGCTGCTGTCTCATCTCTATCTCTAGGCATAGAGATGCTAGAATCTGCCTGGCTGCTGTCTCAGCTTCTATCTCTAGGCATACGGAGATCAAATCTGCTGGCTGCATGTCATGCTTCTTATCTCCTAGCAATAGGAGATGCTAGAATCTGCTGGCTGCTGTCTCATGCTTCTATCTCTAGGCCAAGAGATGCTAATCTGCTGGCTGTGTCTCCCAAATGCTTCTATCTCTATGCATAGGAGATGCTAGAAATCGCTGGCTGCTTGTCTCATGCTTCTATCTCTAGCATAGGGATGCTAGAATCTGCTGGCTGCTGTCCTCATGCTTCTATGCCTCTAAGGCATAGGAGGATGGCTAGAATCTGCTGGTGCTGTCCTTATGCTCTATCTCTAGGCATAGGAGAGTGCTAGTAATCTGCTGGCTGCTGTCTCATGCTTCTATCTCAGGCATAAGAGTATGCTAGAATCTGCTGGCTGCTGTCTCATGCTCTATCTCTAGGCAAGGAGATGCTAGAATCTGCTGGCTAGCTGTCTCATGCTTCTATCTCATAGGCAATAGGAGATGATAGAATCTGCTGGCTTGCTGTCTCTCATGCTTCTATCTCTAGGCAATAGAAATGCTAGAAGTCTGCTGGCTGCTGTCTCATGCTTCCATCTCTAGGATAGAGATTGCTAGAAATCTGCTGTGCTTGCTGTCTCATGCTTCTATCGCCTAGGCATGAAGGAGATGCTAGAATCATGCTGGCTGCTGTCTCAATGCTACTACTCACTTCTCATGTCCACTACTATCTCGTGCTTCATCTGGTAGGCAAAGGAGATGCTAGAATCTGCTGGCTGCTGTCTCATGCCTTCTATCCTAGGCATAGGAGATTGCTGGGGAATCTGCTGGCGCTGTGTTTTCATGGCTTCTATCTCTAGGCATAGGAGCATGCTAGAATCTGCTGGCTGCTGTCCTTCATGCTTCATAATCTCTAAGGCATAGGAGATGCTAGAAATCTGCTGGCTGTCTCTTTCCAATGCTTCTATCTCTAGGCATGGAGGAGATGCTAGAAGTCTGCTGGCTGCTGTCTCATGCTTTCATATCTCTAGGCTAGGAGATGCTAGAATCTGCTGGCTGCTGTCTCATGCTTTCTATGTCTAGGCATAAGAGATGCTAGAATCTGCTGGCTTGCTGTCCTCATGCTTCTAATCTCTATGGCAAAAAAGGAGATGTAGAATTGCTGGCTGCTGTCTCATGCTTCCTATCTCTAGGCATAGGAGATGCTAAATCTGCTGGCTGCTGTCTCATGCTTTTATCTCTGGCATTTATAGAGCCTAGAACTGCGGCTGCTGTCTCATGCTTCTATCTCTAGGCATAGGAGATGCTAGAATCTGCTGGCTGCTGTCTCATGCTTCTATCTCTAGGCATAGGAGATGCTAGAATCTGCTGGCTGCTGTCTCATGCTTCTATCTCTAGGCATAGGAGATGCTAGAATCTGCTGGCTGCTGTCTCATGCTTCTTCCTCAGGCATAGGAAGATGCTGAATCTGCGGCTCTGGTCTCATGCTACTTACTCACTTCTAATGTCACTACTATCTCGTGCTTCCATCTGTAAGGCAAAGAGATGCCTAGAATCTGCTGGCCTGTCTCAAATGCTTTCTATCTCTAGGCATAGGAGATGCTAGAATCTGCTGGCTGCTGTCTCATGCTTCTATCTCTAGGCATAGGAGATGCTAGAATCTGCTGGCTGCTGTCTCATGCTTCTATCTCACTTCTATGTCACTACAATCTCGTGCTTCCATCTGTAGGCAAAGCAGATGCTAGACTCTGCTGGCTGCTGTCTCATGCTTCTATCTCACTTCTATGTCAACTACTATCTCGTGCTTGCCATCTGTAGGCAAAGAGATGCTATGACTCTGCTGGCTGCTATCGTCGGCTTCTAATCGCACTTCATGCTTTTACCTCCCACCCCCCCACTCCTAACCCTACCACCCTAGCCAGGCTCTACCGCACTCCTCATACACTCCTACCCTGCCCATCCCCTCCACCCCTACCCTAGCCTATACCCACCCCACTTCTATCTCAATTCTATCTCTAGGCAAAGGAGATGTTAGAATCTGCTGGCTGCTCTAAAGGGGGCACTGGCATCCCTTGTTGGAGGCGCTTCTAATCAGCTGGCTTTGTGGCGCTTCATTTCAAGGTAATTTGAATTTGATTGAATTGGTTACATGGCTCTTCACCAAGTCATAGGCTAGCTTTGTCGCTGCTTCAATTCAATTTTGAATTTGAATTGTGACATGGTTCTTCAGCACATCATTAGCTGGCTTTGTTGCAAGGCCTTCATTGGGTAATTGAATGTGAATTGTTATATGTGCTCGCAGCCATCTCATAGCTACCTTTGGTCGCTGCTCTCAATTCAGGTGATTTTGAATTTGAATTTGGAATTGTGACATGGTTCTTCCACAACCATAGCTACCTTTGTCCTGCTTCATTTGGGGTAATTTGAATTTGAATTGTGACATGGTCTTCGCAGCACTCATAGCTACCTTTGTGCTGCTTTTCATTTTGGGTAATTTTGAATTGAATTTGAAATTGTGACATGGGTTCTTCTCGCACACTCATAGTACCTTGTCGCTGGTTCATTTTGGGTAATTTGAATTTGAATTGTGAATGGTTTGTGCAGCCAAATCATAGCTAGCTTTGTCCTGCTTCAATTTAATATAACGGCACGTATTTACTTTTTTTGACATTTTGCTTCACTTTGCTCTATTAACTTCTCTGGAGGGGTGTGGTGGTGGTGTGTGTGTGTGTGTGTGGGAGGCCTAGATGCCAGAAAAGCCGCTCTTTCTCTTATTACGAGGTTTCCAGAGAGCATTGAATTGATGATTGTTACCCTGTGATTCTAAGGATGGGTGGGTGGCGTGTGTGGTGTGGTGGGGTGGTAGGGTGTGTGTGTGGGGGGGGGGGGGGGGTGTGGGGGGGTGGGAATGGGGGGGGGCTCAGCCATGGGGGTCCATAAACCTTAAGCTTGTACCTCTGGATTCTGACACGACTGTTCGGATGTTGTAATGAGTTCTTTTATTGGTCAAATAATGGCCTTATCTCTTTGACAAACTGATAGTTCTTGGCTAGAGGTCTAGATTGTATATGTGGATTCAGGCCGGCCAGGCACTGGCAGGTAGCCCAAGTGCGTGGATTTCTATCGCTTCATTGCTGTAGCCTGTGATTTGAGCAGGCTGGAAGACCTGATCGGTGATGGGTGAGGGGTTGTCCCTGGGTCACTTGGCCTGTATGATAAGGTTGTATGCATTACGATTGCTCTATTGCTCTACTGCAACGAACACTTCATACCGCAGTTTGCTCTTGTTGTTGTTCTACATCTTACACTTTCCCATCCATTCTGGTAACGGTGTTACATACAATTCATTGCGGTCCCAGCCACAAAGGAATTCACAAAAAAATTACTGTTAGGAATAGTCCATTATAGTCAACCTTATAATAGTGAAAGTAAAGTAATGCCATCATAACTAGATCTAGTGAAGGAGTGGGGGGTAGGGTTTGTGTTGGTGTGGGGTCCCTCCATAACACAAGACCATTCATAAAAAAAAAAATTAAAGGCACATTCTGGCCCAGAAGAAGCTAATATATTACTACAAAAAAAACAATCTGGCAAACTAAGCCAGAAGGTGCTAGGGTTTTTGTTTTGAGCCATGTGTCGCTATTAGCGATGAAGCCCAATCGCTTCGACGATTGGCCTTGCGAATGAATCGATTGAGCGAATGCAAGCTAGATCTGGCCCTCGAGTCCAACTGTCCTGGCTCAGGCCGCCTAGGAGGGTGACCTGGCCCTGGGAACTCCTCGAATTTCTGGCAGGCTCCCCCCTCCCCGTCCCTGCCCCCTGCAGTAACACCCCTCACGTGCTAACTCTCTGCCGTAGTAGTTTGAGTGTCAAACCCTGGCTGGCAGTTACATGATGAGGGGTCAGTGCGACTGGGCAGCTTACCATAAGAGGGGTCGAGTGCGACTGGCAGTTACATAAGAGGGGTCGAGTGCTGACTGGCAGTTATCATAAAGGGTCGAGTGTGGACTGCGCTCGGTTGCTGTTCCTCGAGGACAAAATATTACATTCCATACGGTCGAATTTTCCAAGATGCTCCTGATAAGAGAAAGACGTTCCCCCTATGGGTCATGGCCAATACAGATGTAATTGCAGCCAATGCACTCAGTGATTGCATCGAGTTACTTGGCGTAAAAAGGCTGAATCGACTCGATTGAAGAGGAGTTAAGTGGATAACTGGCGCGCAAAGGCAGAAGCTCTAGCGTTTTAGCTTTGTGATTGCGGGGGAGAAGGGGCAAGGTGAGTGGTTCTGGTGAGAGTGGAGGGGGTAATCAGTAGTTCAGGGGAAGAATCATGTCGAACTTATGTGTGTGTGTGTAATTGGGGGTAAACCTAGATCAGAGTAGATCCACTAAAGCTCCGGCCAATTCCTCGCCAAGTTAAGTTATAGGTAGAATGTTGAAAGATGCAAAATTTGAAAATAGCTTATGAATAGCATAAACAGAAGACTGGCCAGAAAGGTGGCTCCGGAACCAGAATAGCTAATAAAACAGAGACTGGCCAGATGCTCCGGAACCAGATAGCTATAACAGAGACCGCCAGATGGCTCCGGA
Organism: Microglena sp. YARC; assembly: GCA_022414725.1. NCBI lineage: Eukaryota > Viridiplantae > Chlorophyta > Chlorophyceae > Chlamydomonadales > Chlamydomonadaceae > Microglena > Microglena sp. YARC. The sequence continues at coordinate 44,176,444 of CM039464.1, forward strand.
ACCAGAAATAGCTATGGAAAGGGGGGGGGGCTTCAAAAAAGCGGATAAAAAATGTGCTTAGCTGGCTACAATTGTGCATTTTAAAATAAATAAAAAATCCCTGAAGGTGTAGTTTTCACTAAAAATAATATAAATATCATTGTCTTCTAAAAAAATAAATTAAAAAATCCCTGAAGGTGCTAGTCTTTATTATTTTTTTTAATCCCTGAGAAGTGCTAGTTTCTATAATTGTCATTATGTGTCTGACTAAATGGCGTCTTAGATGTCCACCTTCCAGCTGTCCTGTCTTGGGCCCTACAAGGTACCAATTTTGAGATATGGTTGGTGGCTTCGAGATCATACCCTAAGGGTGTGAATGATGCCTGTCCTCCTTGCCTCGGTTGACCCTCAGCCAAGGGGTGTGTTAGTGCAAGAGCATTTGCTTCATGATGCGCGAGTCAGGTCGCCAGCCATCTAAGCACTTATCCCTAACCAATCTATCCTCTATGATATGCCCTTTTGCCTGTTGACTTTATCAATGACACGTATGCTGAAAGATGACCCCTAACCATGT
>CM039464.1:44177996-44214921 GCA_022414725.1 Microglena sp. YARC
TCAGTCCTGGTAGAGAGAAAGAAGCGACGGGCGAACCACCTTGGTCTGTACAGGGCTGCAAGGCCTAGAAGTGATGTTGCCACAAACGGTACCTGCAGACGGGAAAGAATGGTACAGTAAGTGGCATGGGTTACTACACTGCCTAGATTAGGCGGATGGTGCAAACAGGTGTAGTGCTGTGAAGAAAGAAGTTGAAAAGGATGCGCCTGCAAAATATAAAGCCAAGTCTCGTCTGCAGGTGTAAAGCAACCTATTCACTAGCACATAGCACTAGAACTAGAAAGTATAGAACTAGCACTAGTACTTAAAAAATCAACGACAGCCGTGGCCACGATATTTACCCATGTCAACCATGCCAGTACACACAGAACATGACCAATCCAACCAGAACATACTGTCTGGGCAACACATACGTTGCCCAGTAGACGAACGGCTGCATTATATCTGACCTAAACAGGCTCCAAATGACAGATGATAGTTTGCATCTACACACCTGTCGTAATTGCATCCTAGACACACTTATATGCATCATACAATGTCGTATTGAGCTGGCAATGTGTTGCATGGACACTGATTAACCACTTCATATCTACGCAGCATTTGGATGTGGATATGAATGGCGTGCTCATTATGTCTGATTAATGGCAGTTACAGTGCATCTGAACACAGTTCAACACTTGCATCTGGACAATTGGTCGTATGCACCTGAAACAATACTTGCAGTAGATCCAATTAGCCCAGACGTAATCGCTTTATGAACAACGGTACATGACATCTGGATAAATGTCGTATGCATCTGAGCAACTCTTGCACAGTTCACTATCGGTGTCAAAGGTTCTTGAACTTATACTTTCCCACAGACAAGGACAACACGGTACCAGTAGCTTCTTGAAGATAAACGTAGCATTACATCCTGCACATGCAACCATGCAAGCATGCTGGACTGCAGTTCATAACATTTCTAAACTACAGTGCATACATTTATAAACCTGCAGTTGCAGTACATTTAAACTACAGTGAATACATTTAAAACCTACAGTGAAAACATTTTCAACAACTAACAGTTGGAATACTTGCTAAACTACAGTTGAGATACATTTAAACTACAGTTGCCATGCATCAGGACCGACGATACATACTATATGAACAACAGTTCTGTGCATCTGACAAGTTTCGTGCAGTCAGGGCCATCAATACGACAAAAATTCTAATCCACAGGTCCCCGGATGCTTAGACGGTTACATGCATGCTGAGCGACAATTTCTCGTCAACGGATGCTGAATCGATGTCTTGATGCATCTCAGCGACCGGTGCAATTGTGGGTGTATTGTCATCGTTACAGTCCAGGGTAGGCCCAACCTCGGCTCAAGGGACTTGCCCAACTCGTGATCAGGAAGCCATGTTTGCATGTAAGTTCAACAAAATCACTTGCGCTTGACAACGGTTAGCATTTCTGACAACGTGTTGTGCGTCCCGCTCTGACACACGTTGCATTGTCGTCTGACCACGGTTGCATCTGACAACGGTTGCATTGTACGTCTGACAAAGGGCTTGTGCGTCGGACCAACGGTTGCAATGCATCAGTAACATCTATCTGTTTCAAAGATCCATGAAGACAACTTTCCTGGACGAAAGAGGACAGTTACATGCATTAAACAACGGTTAACGTGCATAATAGTCCATGATATCATATGAGCCGGCCAGTCTGACTAGGCCCAAATTTCCAATTCTATAGATAATATCTATGCAATTTGTGTGATATATCATGATATATACTCGACTTTGGTCAACAAGCTCATATAATATGCGCGATCCGCTGGTTTGTGTGTTGGGACGACCTACCTCCTGGGGTGAAAGTGATATTTCACACTAAAAACAAAATCAAGCATCGAGATGAGATGTCTGATCCATTTGTTCAGATGAGCGAACGGTTCGCACATCTGAACAATGGTTACGTGAATGCTCGGCCGGCGACGCGCTCATCTTAACGTGACGAGTTGCAATGAATGTTGGGCATGACCATTAAATCATCTGAACAACACCGTTGCACAGCTGACAAACAGTTCTGTCGCGGCATAAGGTCCGGCAACATTTACTGGAATCTGAACAACTTTTACATACTGCGATCGAGCGACGGTTGCATGCATCTGAACAACAGTTATCATGCAATTGAACTAATTGAGGACGTGCATGCATCTGAACAACAGTTACACGCATTGTACATATTGACGAACGGCTTCACATATAGCAGGTCATTGATAACTGCTGTGGAGCGTGATCGTGACGACGGGGGGGACTTCGGTTATTAAGGGAACCTGTCGTACGTGGGTAGACGAGAGCGGACTTCTACCTCAAACTGGACAAGCTACCATCGGGTGTTGACAACTACCTGCAACGCTCAGGCGGGGAATCGAACCTCCGCGGACCCTGCATCCTCAAGCGATTTGGTGTAGTACTAGACCAATTGATTCACTGAAAGGGGTTCACCACATACAATATACCACAAGGGTACGATGCATTTGTACAACGGTCTGATGCATCTGGCAACAAGGGATTGATGGCACCATAGAGTAGAGTAGAGTGAGCATAAAGAATAGGAGTGCTAGAAGAGTAGAGATTATAGAGTAGAGTAGAATAGAGTAGAGAGTAGAGTAGAGTTTGAGGAGGTAGAAGTACAGTAGAGCTAGAGTAGAAGTAGAGTAGAGTGAGAGTAGAGTAGAGACTAGAGTAGAGTAGAGTACGTAGAGTAGTAGTAGAGTAGAGTGGAGAGTAGACGATAGAGAGTAGAGTAGAGCGTCTAGAGTAGAGTAAGAGTCGAGTAGAGTAGAGTAGAGTAGAGTAGAGTAGAGTAGAGTAGAGTAGAGTAGAGTAGAGTAGAGTAGAGTAAGAGTAGAGTAGAGTAGAGTAGAGTAGAGTAGAGTAGAGTAGAGTAAGTAGAGTCTTAGAGTAGAGTAGAGTAGAGTAGAGTAGAAATAGAATAGAATAGAATAGAACTAGAATAGAATAGAATAGAATAGAATAGAATAAAATAGAATAGAATAGAATAGAATGGAATAGAATAGAATGAATAGAATAAGAATAGAATAGAATTGAATAGAATAGATAGAATAGAATAGGAAAATAGAATAGAATATAATCGGGATAATAATATATAACATTATAATTAGATGTAATGGCACAGTGTACAGACGCATTCATTTTCGCTGCAGCAATAGTGGGTTAGCAACACAGCCCAAGTAGGGCGAGTTAGAGGATCGCGTTATGTGAAGCATAAAGCAACGGTCTGCTGAGCTGAATCCCACAACCACTTGTTGAATCTTCGCAAAGCCACGCGCGTAGGTCTTCGCACAGCCACGCGTTGGTCTTTCGCACAGTCAGAACGCAATGATGTCGCACAGCCGCAGCTGCGCCTATACATGCATGCCTGATGTTATTTCAATGCTACCGTGTACACGCAGGATTCATTGGCAATGACTTGGCAAACGACCCTTTGCTTAAACTGAATTAGAGTAGATACTGAGCCCGCTGGGTCGCTCGCTAGCTGGCTTGGCATTTGCCAAGTATCTTCACAACGTCGGTTACCAACACACCCCTGAAACTGCACTCTCTGCAGTATGCCAACTACTGGTTCTTAAACACAATGCGCGTGTGCAGAAATAACTCTGAGATTTGAAAAGGCCTGACTCTTGGGGCCTGGCGATTCAAGCATGTGGTTAACTGCAATTAGTAACTGTAACTTTTTGTTTTTACTGTAAAACCTGATTGTGTTATAACTGCAACCCTTGGCTGGGTAGTCATGGCCCAATGCTGGGTTATCAGAAGTATTTCAAGCCGAGGATGCGCAGCTTGTAGGAGTGGGCCAGCCCTGTGGTAAACTGCAATTACTAACCTGGTACTGTTCGTGATTTTAACTGTAATACCTGGTTATTAACTGCAACCCTTTGCATGGGTATTTCGTACTCTCTCTGTCTCACTCTCTCTCCCGTCATCCTTCCCTGGCTGGTTACCGTAATTTCAACTTGTAGCAAGGAACATAATTTGTCAAAACGACCTTTTCCAACTGTTTATTACGTCTAACTCAACTCATTTTGATCAGGTATAAAAACCACTTTTGCCATGTTATGCATCCATGCTATGCAATTGTTCGACACCCAGAGTTTTTTTTGACAAACTAACGGTTTTTGCCAACTTGTAATCTTGCCATTTTAGCTGCGCGTACGGTATTGCAGCATTCCACAACCGTTGTTCTACCTTAACGAGTTGTCATTAAACGCAGAGATCTAAATTGATAGGGTTAGGCATATAAACTCGGCAGCACGCCTCCGCACAGCCCACTCCGCACATTTTACAGTCCACAGCCCCCCCAGAAACGCTACCCTCCTACCGAACCGCCTCGCGGCTGCGAAGCCGACTATTCTATCTCGCGCATTTCGGTTGAGTCTGCAGCACATACAATAATACAACGCAGCTGGCTAAAGTAGACTAGGACTACATGAAGTGTCGACCAGATCTCATGTGGACCAGTATGCATCAAGCGGAGAAATCGTGAGGGGGCGCGATGAATTAGTCGCCTGAAAGGCATCAGAATCGTGATCGGATACGAGGAGAATGGGCGGTCATGTGCGCAACCTTCCTACCTGGTAGTTGATGGTGGTCCTGCGTGGGCACAGTGGTGGGAAAGGGCATTCAGATCTTCACTGTTCAGGATTCACAAGCGACCAGTTCAGCCCTGTGCATGATATTTCATACGTTCGAAAGCGCAAGCAAAGATCTAATGGCATCGACTTGCATAACCAGATCAAGCATCAATTAAACGGCCCATTGCGGTTTAGACTACCCAAGCTCAAATATTGGATGGATACTAAGCGGCTCCCATAAGCGGGCGCACGAATTGCAGTCAAGTGCCTCACCTCAGTCACATCAGAGTCAAACCTGCATTCCCATGGCAACCATGCCTGGAATGCTCCGGACAGAGCGCGCTTTCCAGCGTAGTCGACGATCTCTTGAGAGTCTTCTTTTTCGTAGGAGCCTCGTTTGCTACCGCACTTGGCAGCGCCCTTGGTAGGCTTGGAGGCAGCGCTGGCAGAGGCAAGGGGCAGGGCGATGCTAATGGATGCGAAGAGGTTGGGCATCCCTGCGGGGCGCATCATAACCAGAGACTTGCCCTTGGCAGATGAAGCAGACGCGACAGAGAAGCGGGTCTTGCCCAGCGCCAGGCTTCCCATCCTGTCCCAGAGCTCATGCTCAACCTCTGGCTGCGACCCAGTTGCAGGCTGGTGGTGGACGCATCACTAAAAGTGTGAACTGCACGGCTTGCAGCTCAGAAGACATTATTCAAAAACTGATAGAAGCAGATGACAAGTCTGCAAGAGGAAATGTACGAGACACGTTCCTGAAAAGCAGCTGAAAAGGACCTAATGTTGTCGGAATTCCAGCTTTTGCCCTCGACACCCGCCCACCCAACCAGCCTAAAAAAATGGCGGTCGAGGCCGATCCCAGGAAAAAATCAGGGAACTTTGAACCCTGACCATTGACCGACCATTGACAAGTTAAACTTTGAACCCTGATAATTGACTGACATTCGACCGCCCATAATTGAGTGATAGATATTATTAGCTGGCTTCCTGCGATTCACACTAAGCAAAAATCAATGCCGAGGACCGTACAGCGCCGAGCAGCTGGACAGTTTTATAACAGTGAGGTTTTAGGCCAAATACCCCTCGGAACCTGGTCCAGGAGGTACCTCGAAAGAAGAAGAAGAAGATTAACAAGGGAGATACTCAAAAGAGCGAAAGAAAAGGTATATTAGTGGGCTTAACAAAAAAACATAGCGAACTACTAAGCTATGGAGAAAAATAGCGAAATGAGATCAAGAATGGTCTATCCACCACTCTTAACAATAACCATTTAACGTCAGGGGTTCGATTTGCGCTGTTAGTGGGAATCTAATGTTAGCAAGAGAAGTAGTTGCTCGGTAGTCTGGACCGGTAGTAAGTTTCATCCTTGGAGGAATTCCACTGGATCACGCCCTGACAGGAGTGAGGAGTCACAGACCAGGGCTTCCCCCCCCCCCCCCCCCCCCCCCCCCGCTATATGTTAGCGGAAATTATCGCTACGGTGTACATTATGTGGTAAACAAGTTTTTGTTATGCTTAAATGGCCCAACATTGCTTTTCTACCTACCACTCTTAACAGCCCTTGGGGGCGGGTGCGGGTATGTGGCTTAGAATAAAAATTGAAGTCATTAATCAATTAATCAATTAATTAATTAATTAATTAATTAATTAATGAAATTGAAGTAATTTATTTAATTAATCCAGCATCCCCCCTTTGATTGTTCTTGTGGCTAACCTGCCTGAAGCTTGAGATGAGCTCCTCTATCCTGATGCTGTCCAGCTCATCCGCTCTTTTCCTCTCAGAGAGGGAAGTTGATGAAGCTGAGTCGCCCCGATTTTGCAAGAGACCCTAGCAGGGACAGGGGAGTTGGGTGGTGGGTGACAGGAGGGGAAGTGGAGGGTGGGACGGGGGGCACACAAAATCGCGCCTACTTTATTATAGGAGTGGCAACGCCATTCGAACTGAATCCTCTGGCTACTGGTTTATGTCGGGAGACCCACCTCCTGGGGTGAAAGTCCTTTCACAACTTGAAACTGGCCACCTGCCACCAGCCGGGCCAACCCCCTTCGCACCCGTCTCACCCATAAGGCTCCCTTGCAAGCCCAATTAAGGGTTTTAGACGACCCCCAAATTAGCTGTGTGTAGGATTGGTGTCATCTGGCCTTATACGTGCACCTACTCTTTTGCAGGAGTGGCAATCCTTGGTGTTGCTGGTTTGTGTTGGGAGACCCACCTCCTGAATGAAAAATGCAAGCCAATATCCGAGCCAACACAGATGCTTTTATTGTGGGCTAAGTATAGCAGCTTATAGGCAGCATCTTATCCCTGCCCTTGATCTGTATCAGAAAAGAGGAGCAGTGCAGGCACCCACCTGTCCACCGCCTTGGCGGCTTCCTCGGCAGCCTCCAAGCTATTTATGGAGATCGCGTGCGCAACAGAAATTGCAAAATGTATGAAATAATCATGTAAATTGTGTAGACTTTTGTTAACTTTTTGTTGTTGTTGTTGTTATTGATATTGGCAGTTGACTAGATGCATATGTCCGTCATTCTGGTGTCTGTTGGTCAGGTATATGCAGCCGTTGTCTACTGGCACATATGTGTTGCACAGACATATGCTCTGTATTGGATAGATATTGGCATGCCCACTTACTGTACCTTCTTCCACTCTGCAGTACCGTTACGGTGGCACCATCACTCAGGCCTTGAGCACCCTGTACAGCCAAGGTGGTATCCCTCGCTTCTACCAAGGCCTGGCACCTGCTCTCATCCAGGTGAGTGCCCCTCCCCCCCTCCCCTCTCTTTCCTTCCCCCCCCCCCTCCCTCCCTCCTCCTCTCTCTCTTCCCCTCTCTTTCCCTCCCCTCTCTCTCCTTCCCCCCCCCCCCCCTCTCCTCCCTCCCTCCTCCCTCCTCCTCCTCTCTCCCTCCTTACTTCTCCTCTCCCTCACTTCCCTCTCCTTCCCTCACTCCCTCCCTCTCCCTTTCCTCTTACTCTCCTTCCCTACCCTTCCACCCTCATCTCTCTCTTCTTCTTCTCCCTCTTCCTCTCCCTCCCTCCCTCCCGAAGTGCAGAACCCCAGGTAACTTGTTTTGTGATCTCTGCAGTGAATTGTGCATTGAATTTTGCAATGAATTTACCTTGTGCATTCTGTACCATGTGCACCTAGTGTACATGCTGCTGTTCGCCCCTTTACATTGTTTTCATCGCTGCATGTGCTTTGCTTTCTTCCTCCCTGTGCTGTGCTTTGCTTTGCTTTCCCGCTCCCTGTGCTATGCTTCACACCAATACTAAACCACAAACACCAAACAGGGCCCATTTAGTCGTTTCGGCGACATTGCTGCCAACATCAACAATTTGCCACAAACACCAAACATTGCCTATTCAGTCGTTTCAGCAACACGTAACAACAACACTAACAACAACACTATTGTGTGTAACAACAACACTATTCTGTGTATAACAACAACACTATTTTGTCATTCCAGCGACACGCAACAACAACACTAACAACAACACGTAACAACAACACGTAACAACAACACTATTTTGTTACCAACACCAATACTTTGCACCAAACACCAAACAGGGCCCATTAGTCGATTCACCAATACTGCCACCAACACCAATACTTAGCCACAAACACCAATACTTTGCCACACACACCAATACTTTGCCACACACACCAATACTGTGCCACACACACCAATACTGTGCCACCAACACCAATACTTTGCCACCAACACACACACCAATACTTTGCCACACACACCAATACTTTGCCACACACACCAATACTTTGCCACACACACCAATACTTTGCCACAAACACCGATACTTTGCCACAAACACCAATACTTTGCCACAAACACCAATACTTTGCCACAAACACCAATACTTAGCCACAAACACCAATACTTAGCCACAAACACCAATACTTAGCCACAAACACCAATACTCTGCCACACACACCAATACTTCGCCACACACACCAATACTTTGCCACACACACCAATACTTTGCCACACACACCAATACTTTGCCACACACACCAATACTTTGCCACACACACCAATACTTTGCCACACACATCAATACTTTGCCACAAACACCAATACTTTGCCACAAACACCAACAGGGCCCATTGAGTCGTTTCGGTGACACTGCTGCCAACACCGGTGTGCTGGCTGGTCTGGAGGACGTGGACATACCCCCCGCACTCAAGACAGTTGCTGCATCTGCTGGTGCTGCCGCCTTCCGCATTATCCTCATGCCCATCGATGCATGCAAGACGATCATGCAGGTGCGTTTTTCTGTCTTAATAAATGATTTTTTCTGGTCACACATAATAAGTTGAGTTTTTCTGGTCGAAGTAAAGAAATTAAGTTTGAAGCTAATTTATATCTATACCCTATTAACTATGATCTTCATCTTTCTACATAAACTAAAATTTCCCTCATACCCATTGATGCATGCAAGATTATCATGCAGGTGTGTATTTCTGTCTTAGTGAAGTTTTTCTGGTCTACTATCTATACTTTCATAAACTTTAACCACATAACTCAAAATTGCTCTGATGCCCATTGATGCATGCAAGACTATCATTCCGAGGCCAAGGCTGATGCGCAGCCTCTGACCTTGTAGTAGGGGTTCGATAAGCCTTTCGTCCTGAGGTACCTTTCTTCGGAATAGCTCGCGCGGCCTCGAATCCGACGCTATCTGGATTTGTATCACTAATTATCGCACATCTCATGTACTGCCACCGGCCTGCCGGACAAGACTGCTCGCGACCAGATGCGAACGCGGACAAAAAGTAGCTGCGCGCATAGCTGACACCTTCGCAAACAATATGAGAAAGACAGAATTCGATTCCGAGCAGTTTGGGTCATGTGCGGCTCTGTATCACATTCTTGTATCGACTGAGGGCGTTTTCGGACTTAGGCACCTATGGAGATAGGTGTGTTTTTCTGTCCAGTGAAGTTTTTTTGGTCTATGCGAAAAAATGAAAACGTTGGCTGATTTGTACCTACACTTATGAACTTTAACCATATCACCTAAAATTGCTCTCATGCCATTGATGCATGCAAGATAACCATGCAGGTTTTTTTTCCTGGTATAATAAATGATTTTTGTCTTCTCTAATAAATGACGTTTTTCTGGTCCAAGTGATGTGATGAAAAATAAGTCCACCACCATAAACACCAGCCATGGATCCATCCACCCGTGGATCCTCCCCCACCCCCCCCCTCCCCCATCCATCCATCCATTCATAGATCCCCCCCATACCCATGGATCCATCCACCCATCCCCCCACCCCACACCCATGGATCCCTCACCCCCACTCCACCCACCCATGGATCCATCCACCCGTGGATCCTCCCCCCCCCCCCTCCCCCATCCATCCATCCATTCATAGATCCCCCCCCATACCCATGGATCCATCCACCCATCCCCCACCCCACACCCATGGATCCCTCATCCCCACCCCCACTCCACCCACCCATGGATCCATCCTCCCCCCCCCCTCCCCCATCCATCCATTCATAGATCCCCCCCATACCCATGGATCCATCCACCCATCCCCCCACCCCCACACCCATGGATCCCTCACCCCCCACCCCCACTCCACCCACCCATGGATCCATCCATCCATGGATCCTCCCCCCTCCCCTCCCCCATCCATCCATTCATAGATCCCCCCCCATACCCATGGATCCATCCACCCATCCTCCCACCCCACACCCATGGATCCCTCACCCCCACACCCACTCCACCCACCCATGGACCCATCCACCCGTGGATCCTCCCCCCCCCCCCCCATCCATCCATTCATAGATCCCCCCCATACCCATGGATCCATCCACCCACCCCCCACCCCACACCCATGGATCCCTCACCCCCCCCCACTCCACCCACCCATGGATCCATCCAACCGTGGATCCTACCCCCCCCCCCCCATCCATCCATTCATAGATCCCCCCCAATACCCATGGATCCATCCACCCATCCCCCACCCCACACCCATGGATCCCCACCCCCACCCACTCCACCCACCCATGGATCCATCCACCCGTGGATCCTCCCCCCCCCCCCTCCCCCATCCATCCATTCATAGATCCCCCCCATACCCATGGATCCATCCACCCATCCCCCCACCCCACACCCATGGATCCCTCACCCCCACCCCACTCCACCCACCCATGGATCCATCCACCCGTGGATCCTCCCCCCCCCCCCCCCCATCCATCCATTCATAGATCCCCCCCATACCCATGGATCCATCCCCCCCCCCCCACCCACACCCATGGATCCCTCACCCCCACCCCCACTCCACCCACCCCATGGATCCATCCAACCGTGGATCCTCCCCCCCCCCCCATCCATCCATTCATAGATCCCCCCCATACCCATGGATCCATCCACCCATCCCCCCACCCCACACCCATGGATCCCCCACCCCCACTCCACCCACCCATGGATCCATCCACCCGTGGATCCTCCCCCCCCCCCCCCTCCCCCATCCATCCATTCATAGATCCCCCCCCATACCCATGGATCCATCCACCCATCCCCCCACCCCACACCCATGGATCCCTCACCCCCACCCCCACTCCACCCACCCATGGATCCATCCATCCATGGATCCTCCCCCCCTCCCCCTCCCCCATCCATCCATTCATAGATCCCCCCCATACCCATGGATCCATCCACCCATCCTCCCACCCCACACCCATGGATCCCTCACCCCCACACCCACTCCACCCACCCATGGACCCATCCACCCGTGGATCCCCCCCCCCCCCCCCCCCATCCATCCATTCATAGATCCCCCAATACCCATGGATCCATCCACCCATCCCCACACCCCACACCCATGGATCCCTCACCCCCATCCCCACTCCACCCACCCATGGACCCATCCACCCGTGGATCCTCCCCCCCCCCCCTCCCCCATCCATCCATTCATAGATCCCCCCCCATACCCATGGATCCATCCACCCATCCACCCACCCCACACCCATGGATCCCTCACCCCCCACCCCCACTCCACCCACCCATGGATCCATCCATCCATGGATCCTCCCCCCCTCCCCCTCCCCCATCCATCCATTCATAGATCCCCCCCATACCCATGGATCCATCCACCCATCCTCCCACCCCACACCCATGGATCCCTCACCCCCACACCCACTCCACCCACCCATGGACCCATCCACCCGTGGATCCTCCCCCCCCCCCCCCCCCCATCCATCCATTCATAGATCCCCCCCATACCCATGGATCCATCCCCCCATCCCCCACCCCACACCCATGGATCCCTCACCCCCACCCCCACTCCACCCACCCATGGACCCATCCAACCGTGGATCCTCCCCCCCCCCCCCCCCCCCCCCATCCATCCATTCATAGATCCCCCCCAATACCCATGGATCCATCCACCCATCCCCCCACCCCACACCCATGGATCCCCACCCCCACTCCACCCACCCATGGATCCATCCACCCGTGGATCCTCCCCCCCCCCCCTCCCCCATCCATCCATTCATAGATCCCCCCCATACCCATGGATCCATCCACCCATCCTCCCACCCCACACCCATGGATCCCTCACCCCCACCCCCACTCCACCCACCCATGGATCCATCCACCCGTGGATCCTCCCCCCCCCCCCCATCCATCCATTCATAGATCCCCCCCCCCATGAATCCATCCACCCATCCCCACCCCACACCCATGGATCCCTCACCCCCATCCCCACTCCACCCACCCATGGACCCATCCATCCATCCATGGATCCTCCCCCCCACCCACCCACACCCGTGGATCCATCCCCCCACCCATGCCAAGTTTGACCAAGCCATGCCTGTCCCTCCAGGTTGAGGGTAAGAATGGCCTTGCTGCACTGAGCAACAAGATCAAGGTTGGTGGCCCCACCGTGCTCTTCCATGGAGCCCTGGCTGCCTCTGCCGCAACCTTCGTTGGACACTACCCCTGGTTTGCTATGGTGAGAATTATCCTTGCTTTTTCTGGTAGCTTGCTTTTTTCACTTGTCCTGGCTATGTTGAGAACCAGCTGTGCCTTAGTTGGACACTTACCCATCCGCTATGGTGATAATTATCTGTTTCTTTTCTGGTAGCTTGCTTTTTTCACCCGAGAGGGTGTGTGTGTCGGGGTGTGTGGTGTGGTCCTGGTTACGGTGCTCTGGCTGCCTCTGCCGCAACCTTCGTTGGACACTACCCCTGGTTCGCTATGGTAAGAATTACCTGCGCAGTTTTTGTAGCTTGCTTTCTTTCACTTGGGAGCGTGTGGTGTGGTCCTGGCTACGGCGAGAATTATCTGTGCATTCTTGGACGCTTGCTTTTTTTACTTGTCCTGGCTTTGTTGAGAATTATCTGGGCATTGTTGCCGCTTGCTTTTTCCACTTGGGAGGGCGTGGGAGGGTGTGGGTGTTGGAGGGTGTGGTGCGGCCCTGGCTCTGTAGTGAACCAGCCATGTCGTGGACACTACCCTCCTGGTCTGATATGGTAAGAATTATCTGTGCATTTTCTGGTAGCTTGCTTTTTTCACTTCCGGGCTTTGTTGAGAAGCAGCCGTGCCTAGGGGTCGGACACTACCCCCCACCCCCACCACCTGACCCCCCCACCCCACACACCACCCCATCTGACCCCCACCACCCGAACCCCCCACCCCCCACATCACCCCATCCGTACCCACACACCACCCGCAACCCCCCACCCCCACCCCACCCCCACCCCCCACACACACTACCCGTAGCCCCAAACACACACACCACCCCATCTGTAACCCCCAACACACCCAGACCCCCCAACACACACCACCCGTAACCCCCAACTGCACCCCCCACACCACCCTTCCCCCCCACCTGTCTGCAGTACAACACCCTGAACGAGATGCTCCCCAAGTACGATGAGTTGAAGCCTCGTCTGCTGCGCTCCGCCTTCATTGGATGGTGCTCCTCGTTTGTGTCTGACTGCTGCTCTAACTCCATCCGTGTTGTCAAGACTGCTAAGCAGACCTCCACTGTGTCAGTCACTTACACCCAGATTGTTAAGGTGGGGTCCCTAATTCATAAACACAAGTCAGTCACTTGCACCACCCAGATTATTACGGTGGGTCCCTAAGTCATAAACACAAGTTAGTCACTTACACCACCCAGATTGTTAAGGTGGGTCCCTATTCATAAACACAAGTTAGTCACTTACACCACCCAGATTGTTACGTTTTCCCCCCCTAAATCTGTTTTTTTTAATTCCTTGAAACGTTTGGGTGCTCCCTTATTGGCAACACTAACACCCTGGTTCTAAGGTGGGCCCTGGGGCAGATATATAGGGTTCATAAACCTCCGGCTATTGAGACAAATGAAATAAAATATACCTTGCTAGAATAAGTGCATGGCGAGGGTCCTAGGTAGGCAGATATAGGGTTCAAGTGAATGGCTAGGGTCCTGGTTAATGTGAAGGGCATTTGTCTTGTTTTGTACTTAGATATTTCCATGTTTTTTGTGGAAGAACTTTGCATTGGTCCTTTGGGGGGCTGAGGGAGTAAGGGGTGTCTTTTCCTTTTGTCTGCGTTGTTCCTTTTTTACGTAGCCATGGTAATGCTGGTCAAGTAGTTAGCTGCCTACTAGCTGGGCAAGTAATTAGCTGCCCACTAGCTGGGCAAGTGTCATGTAACTGCGGAATAAACTTGCGCATCTGTTTACTTCGTTTTGCTGTGCCACTGATTAATAAATTAATAGTATGCTTCATCATGAGGCGTGAGGTTTACGGGGGCAGCCAGTATGCTTGCACAGAGGCAATCCATCAAAGCCACTGAGTACTACAGTGTGGGGTAATGAGAACGCCTGGTGGGGCGTGGTGTTAAGGGAGCCCGTCGTACGCGGGTGGGGAGCGGTCTCCTACCTCAACTGGACAAGCTACCATCGCGGTTGGCGACGACCTGCAACGCCAAGAGCGACCGAAGGGGGAGTCGAACCCCCGACTCTTCATTTTTAGGCCATCTGGTCTACCACTAGACCATTGTAAATCACTGAAAGAGGCTACAGTGTGGGGTAATATTTGTCATGTTCATGTAAATCCCTGACAATCTAAGATGGATGCTCCATTCCACACCCTATCAAAAAAAACCACCACTCCACCAAACGCCAAACCACACCACACACCACTACATCACACCACCACAACACCACAACACACCACCACCACAACACTACACGCCAAACTTCACCACACCACTACGCCACAACAACACCACACCACCACAACACTACAAGCCTAACCACACCACACACCACCTCGTGCCCTTCCATGCTCAGAAAGTGATACACAGTAAAGTGATACACAATCTAATGAACGCAGGCGTCACTGATGCTCCAATTACACCAGAAGGTGTTGCCGATTTCTCTGCGGCTTTCGCATTAGCTATACACTTTAATGGCAACGCAGTATTCTAACACACCAACTCACTGTATTGCACCACACATTACATCAAAAAGTCCACATTACCATCAAATTGTCCATCACACCACCGCATACCACACCAAACCATGCCAAACTTCACCACAAACCACTCCACACACCACATCTGAAAGTCCACCATACCTGACCATACCATCAAAATGTCCACCACACCACCAAACCAAACCACACACCACATCAGAAAGTCAACCATACCATCAAACGTCCACCACACCACCACATACCAAGCCAAACCACACTACACCACAAACCACACCACACACATCAGAAAGTGAGGCATAGTATACTAACCCACCTACTCACTGTCTTGTGCTGTGCAGGGCATTGTCGAGAAGGAGGGTGTGATTGGTCTCTTCACTCGTGGTCTGGGCACGAAGCTCATTACAAACGGCATGCAGGGCATCTTGTTTAGCGTCCTCTGGCGTCTGGGCCAGGTACGAGCACTGGAGAGGGGTGGGGGAGTGTTGGTGCGATCACCGGAGAGGGCTGGGGGAGGGCTGGTTCCCCTTGTTGCTTGCTGAGGGTCTTGGAGGGAGGGCTTATTCCTCTTATTGGTTGTTGGTGTCAGGGAGAGGGCTTATTCCTCTAGTTGGTTGGTTGCTTGTGGTCTTTGGGAGAGGGCACATTCCTCTTGTTGGTTGTTGGTTGGTTGCTTGTGGTCTTTGGGACAAGGCTTGTTCCTCTTGTTGGTTGCTTGCCTATGGTCTGGCTGAGGACCATAAGTGTACCATGAATGGTATGTAATGAGGGCGGAGGGGGAGAGGGGGGGAATTCATTATGTATGCCAGGTGAGATATCTGTTAGGGGAGGACTTGCTTGGTTGTTCCCCTCATTGCTTGGTGGCTTGCTTGCTTGGTGCTCCCAAAGAGGGTCTATTTGCCTGCTTCATTCCGCAGAGATTCACAAATCCATTGTGGGACCTGTGTAAACCCTGTGTAATTAATGTAACCATGGCGCGGTTGTTTGTCCACTAACATGATCGGCCTCGACCCCCCCCCCCCCCCCCCCCCCTTTGGGACCCCCCCTCATATCTCAGCCCCCTGACACTTTTTTCCACTTTTTTCAACGGTTTCGGGGTCTACGACCAAATCGGAGACGATTAACAGCGTGCGCCTCCCCACATACGTTTTGATGGCCCCCCGCATGGCACGGTTGTTTGTCCACTAACATGACCGGCGTTGTTCTTATTCCAGGACTACATGGAGAAGCAGGAGAAGGAAAAGCTTGAAGCTGCCGCCGCTGCTGACGTCGCCACAAAGAAGAAGTAAATCCGTCGTCATGAGGGACATGGCCCTGCATCGAGCCAGGCTTGTAGCTGTAAACGCATCGAGCCAGGCTTGTAGCTGTAAACGCATCGAGCCAGGCTTGTAGCTGTAAACGCATCGAGCCAGGCTTGTAGCTGTAAACGCATCGAGCCAGGCTTGTAGCTGTAAACGCATCGAGCCAGGCTTGAGTATGAGGTCGACCCAATTGTTTTCAGTTGGCAAGGCGACTGGCTAGCTGGTGGATATTTTCAGTTGGCAAGGCGACTGGCTAGCTGATGGATATTTTCAGTTGGCAAGGCGACTGGCTAGCTGATGGATGTTTTCAGTTGGCAAGGCGACTGGCTAGCTGATGGATGTTTTCAGTTGGCAAGGCGACTGGCTAGCTGATGGATGTTTTCAGTTGGCAAGGCGACTGGCTAGCTGATGGATATTTTTTGGCAGCAGGGTTGCATGCATGCATGCATGCATGCCCACATATTTGTAGGGAATGGCAGTACGATATCATATGTTGCCATCAGGCTGAAGTTATCATTATATATTAAAAATATGATGCAATTGATATGATATCATACTCGCCTTTGGTCAACATCATACGATATGCCGGTCTTGACATATTTGTGTGCCCCTGTGGGTCCCACCTATATTTATACGTAGTGATGCCCATTTCTCCCTTTGTTGCCCACATATATTTGCCCCTATGGTGCCCAGGGTACTACATTTGTCATATAGGGTTGCGCTTTTGACGCAACTGCCTCCTTTTGGGTTGCGCTTATGACTCAGAAAAAGGAAATCTGCGAAACAAATGTGTCAATCGCGCAGTCCAAAACCTTGCGCGCTAGCTCGGATTAGCGTGCGTCATGTGGTACCCTGATGGTGCCCACATCTATTTGTGTGCCTCAGTGTATCCCTTAAGTTTGGAGCTAAATTGTTGGCAAACGATCTTAGAGCCATTGTTATTCTTGTCCTGTGGTAGCTGACTTTCTGGTGCTGATGTCAGCAATTGTTGGCAAACGATCTTCGAGCCATTGTTATTCTTGTCCTGTGGTAGCTAACTTTCTGTTGGTGATGTCAGTCCTCTAGGGGAACATTGCTGATTCTCTTTATAGAATTTCCCTTCCAGTTGGACCAGGCACTAACATGTAGAAACGGCAGGCCCACTGCAGGACACGACAACTACTGTGTATGAGATGTGTTTGAGCATACTGTAGATCGCTCGTATTGCTTGCGGACAGGCTGAATAAACCCAGTGACCTTCAGAGCTAGAATGGCAACAGTTGTTGAGTTGTATGGTAGAAGTCCAGTACCAGACCTCAGATGACACCTTAATCTTGCCCATCTCTTAATCGTGAAAGTATGTATATCAGACATGTTGTTTCCGCATTTGGGCAACTCCATTTTATATTTCAACCCCCGTCAAACCCCTGCTTGTGCCAATTGAAAGAATTTCACCCAACATCTTCCTGAAGTACCCTGGTTTACATTACATTACATGTTAAAGTCTACTTGACACCGCGAGGGTGTATGAGACTCAAGAGGTTTAAACAAAAAGAAAAAGGACCCACAAAGCAAAAAAACCCATTACATCAGGGGTGTGTCCAGGACGAACTAACCAAACTCAACCACCGTTTTGGTGGCGTAGGTATTAAACCCCCTAGAGCAGGACCCAGATCTCAACCACGTACAGTGGCGGAGGTAAGAAGCTAAGAAATGAGATGTCACAAGAAGAAAAAAAAGGGATAATAAATTACGGTGCCACAAAGCAGTCCAAGGCTTCCTGTCTTGCTCTTCTACAAGTAGAAAGATAGTCGGCTAGGTTGCTCCAAAAAGTCGTAGTGCCATTTTCATTCATAAAGGTTCTGAATGTGGAATCGCAGAATTCCACATTCCATACGGTTAAGTCGGTATCCTCATGGACATGCCTACAAATAACTGTAAAAAGCTTCTGGTAGCGGAGGCGAATATCATTATAAAAAGGGCACTCAAACATACGCATTTCATCCTCAGGTTTTCGGAACCCACACATTTGACAGTGTCTCATTTGACGAGGGATGTGTCCTCTATCCACCACCCTCATTCTTTCTATGTTCAGCCAGTGGGAACCCATTCTAAACTGTGCTATAGAACGAATCTGATCCTGCTTATGTAAGGCGGATGTAAAGGGAATCAAGCCATTCTCATCATTGCTGTTGGCTGCGAACTATTTCTGGAATCGAACTTACAGATGATGAGATGACTCACGGTCTTCCCCTTTTTTACAAGAAGAAATTTTGCCTCAAAGGGTGCGTATGCTAGATTTGTCTGGACTAGCAATTTCCAGGGAAGTTTTAGTTTGTCACCCGGAGGCGGCGGGGCTTTCTGGCTCTCTGCAAAACAGCGACGAGGCGACCAGAGGGATCTAGAATGAAAGGCAAGGTTCTATTCAACAGAAATGCAGGATAGGGAGAAGAAGCAGGAATGGAGAATGTGTAGGGAACACCAATATGATATTATATGATATCATGTCATCATATGATATCATATGATGCCGGCAGTCTGACTAGGCTGAAGTTCTAATTTATATACCTTATCATATGATGCTATTTGTATGATATCATATGATCACCAGGGTCAGGAGGACCCCCATCTCTCCTTCCTGAGACGGAACCAATTGTATAGCCTCCTTCCAGAGACGCAACCAATTGCATAGCCTGCGTCCTGAGACGGAACCGACCCGTCTGCGACGCAACCAACCCACTGGACCTGCGTCTGGGACAGAACGGACCCTCCCCAGTCCCCACGTTGCGTCTCAGGACGCTGTGGACCCTCTGGCGTTCCGTCCGCGACAGAGGACGCAGCGTCCTGAACAACCCTGATGATAACATGATGGCTAAATAAATATTGCCACATTTACATCTACATGCTAACATGCTTAGCTCTATGCAGGGTCATGTCCCTCGTGGCGATGGATTTACTTCTTCTTTGTGGCGGCGTCAGCGGCTTCGAGCTTTTCCTTCTCCTGCTTCTCCATGTAGTCCTGGAGTTAGAACAATGCCGGTCGTGTTAGTCGACAACCAACCATGTCAGCATTACATTAATTATAGACAGGTCTCACAATGAATTCGTACATCTCTAAGAAATTAAGCAGGCGAATAGACCCCCTTTGGGAGTACCAACCAACCAACCAACCAACCAACCAATCAACCAACCAACCAACCAACCAACCAACCAACCAACCAACTAACCAACCAACCAACACGAGGAACAAGCCCTATCCCCACGACCATACGCTACCAACCAACAAACAACAAGAGGTACAAACCCTCCCCCCAATACCATAAGCAACCAACCAACCAACCAACCAACCAACCAACAACCAACCAACAACCAACAAGAGGAATAAGCTCTTTCCCCTAGACCCTAAGCAACCAACAAGGGGAACAAGCCCTCCCCCACCCTTTCCAGTGGTCGCACCAACTCCCCCCCACCCCTCTCAAGTGATCGCACCTGGCCCAGACGCCAGAGGACGCTAAACAAGATTCCCTGTATGCCGTTAGTAATGAGCTTCGTGCCCAGACCACGGGTGAAGAGACCAATCACACCCTCCTTCTCGACAATGCCCTGCACAGCACAAGACAGTGAGTAGGTGGGTTGGCATAATATGTCTCACTTTCTGGTGTGGTGTTGTGTGTTGTGTGGTGGTGGTGTGGTGAGTAGGTGTGTTAGCATACGACTTCTCACTTTCTGAGCACGGAAGTGCTCGATGTGGTGTGTGGTTTGGTCTGGTTTGGTTCGGCTTGATGTCTGGTGGGTGGCGGACATTTTGTCGGGTGTATAATGGAGCATACATTTAAATCAGGGCAATTAGCACATACATTTAAATCAGGGCAATTAGCACATACATTTAAATCAGGGCAATTAGCACATACATTTAAATCAGGGCAATTGGCAAGCAATGTTTCCTTTCTCACATCATGTGATAAAGGAAACGTGGAGGCTCACATGCATTGCAGTGAGTAGGTGTGTTAGCGTACTATGTTGTCATTAAAGTGTATAGCTAATAAGGCGCAAACTGCAGAGAAACCAGCAACACCTAATGGTGTAATTCTCGCTTCAGGAGCACGGAAGAGCACGATGTCATGTGTGGAATGGTGGAATTTATCTCGGGTGTAGAACAGAACATTCATCTTAGATTGTCAGGGATTACCATGTATAGGGCAAATCCTATCTATAATAGCGCGTTGTCCGTCCGGGGTTCTGCTGCCACGGCTAGGGTACCACCTGGCAGGATCTCCCTATTTCGCCGAGCTGGCGCCGACGTGGCCCTGGATCTCGAGTCTGCGCTGCAGCCTGCGGCACGGGAGCGAGCTTGCTGACCTTTCATGACAGAGGCTGACCCGGGCTGACCTGTCATCATCGCGGATTGGCACCAGCGATTCTTTCTAGCCGTCCGCCCGTCCAAGGTTGCTCGGCATGGTGCCTCAAACTTCCTACTTCTTCCAAAGGTTTCAGTGCCTTGCCGTTCGGCCCATAAATGCGACCATTTCACGCCCATGCGCTTCCCTCTTTTTGACAGGCCAATCTCATCTTTGATTAGCCTTCCTCTTCTTCACCCGCCATGTCGAGGCCCCCACCACCGTGATCTCCCTATTTCGCCGAGCTGGCGCCGACGTGGCCCTGGATCTCGGGTCTGCGCTGCAGCCTGCGGCACGGGAGCGAGCTTGCTGACCTTTCATGACAGAGGCTGACCCGGGCTGACCTGTCATCATCGCGGATTGGCACCAGCGATTTTTTCTAGCCGTCCGCCCGTCCAAGGTTGCTCGGCATGGTGCCTCAAACTTCCTACCACTTCCAAAGGTTTCAGTGCCTTGCCGTTCGGCCCATAAATGCGACCATTTCGCGCCCATGCGCTTCCCTCTTTCTGACAGGCCAATCTCATCTTTGATTAGCCTTCCTCTTCTTCACCCGCCATGTCGAGGCCCCCACCACCGTGGGAGCTTTGCCCTCTCACCGACGCATGCGTGCTCCTCAACACTTTTTCTTACCTGTTCAACCCCCTGTTGCTGCATGCCCTCGGCCGGGGACAACTTGCCCACCCACGATTTCATGCTACGCTCTGGGCCACCTGCACCAGAGAATGAGCGAGCCAAGCGAATCCAAGAGGAGAACAGGTGCGCACAGCTTTATACTGTAGTTTGCCTTCGTACTTGACACTTCCGCGGATGGCACGGACTTTCCCTTATTTTTCCTCATCCAGGGATGCTCACCATTTCCCAGGCGCCACGGGAACGAGCTTTCTGACCCGTGATGAATAAAGCTGACTTGTCGTTCCTCTCGGAACACCTGCTCCGTCCATCGTCGTCCGAGGTTCGTGTTTGTGTGGGGTGGGTGGGGTTGGGTTGGGTTGGGTTGGTGTGTGTGTGTGTGGGGGGGGGGGGGGCGGGGGGGGGCTTTCATGTCGGTACGACGGGCTCTAGGCTAGCAAGTTCAACCAACTTGGCATCACATTGGAATTGGAAGGCATCAACGTCAATCCTGGATCTCCATTCCCCGGTCACCACTGGAACGAGCTTCCTGACCTGTGATGAATAAACCTGACCTGTCGTTCCTCTCGGAACACCTGCTCCGTCCATCGTCGTCCGAGGTTCGTGGGGGTGGGGGGAGGGTCCAGGGAAGGGGGGGGGGGGGGGGGGGGGGGGGGCTAGGGGCTTAGCCAAAACCTAAGCACTGACACTTGTTGGCTACCACTACCCCAGGTGTTAGAAACTATGCCCCTTCACACTACCACTATGCCCTTCACACTACCTTTAAGCCAATGCCCTTCACGCTACCACTATGTCCTTCACACTACCTTTATGACCTTCACACTACCACTATGCCCTTCACACTACCTTTATGACTTTCACACTACCTTTCTGACCTTCACAATACCACTATGCCCTTCACACTACCAGCACCCTCGCCATTCTCTTGAGTTCTATGTCTGTCCCAGGGCCTACCTTCACGATCTGGGTGTGGGTGGCGTCAATCAGGGAGCATCCCAATGGGACACATGATTTAATTCAAGGAATTAAAACCCCGTATTTTATGAAAACTGACCTGCCTTAACAATCTGGATGTAAGTGTTACCAATAAGGGAGCATCCAAATGGGACGCATGAATAGTAACAATCTGGGTGGTGTAAGTGACTGACTTGTGTTTATGAATAGGGACCCACCTTAACAATCTGGGTGTAAGTGACTGACACAGTGGAGGTCTGCTTGGCGGTCTTGACAACACGGATGGAGTTGGAGCAGCAGTCAGACACGAATGAGGAGCACCATCCGATGAAGGCGGAGCGCAGCAGACGAGGCTTCAACTCATCGTACTTGGGGAGCATCTCGTTCAGGGTGTTGTACTGCAGACAGGTGGGGGGGAAGGGTGGTGTGTGTTGGGGGGTCTGGGTGTGTTGGGGGTTACAAATGGGGTGTTGTTTGTGTTTGGGGTACGGGTAGTGTGTGTGTGTGTGGGGGGGGGGGGGGGGGGGTACGGATGGGGTGATGGAGTGGTGTAGGGGGTCTGAGTGGTGTGGGGGGTACGGATGGGGTGGTGTGTGGGGGGTGGGGGTTACGGGGGTGTGTGCGTGGGGTACGGGTGGTGTGGTTTGGTGTGGGGGGTCTGGGTGGGTGTGGGGGGCACCAGTTGGGTTGAGTGGGGGGTGCGCATGGGGTGGTGTGTGGTGTGTGGGGTAAGGGTGACGTGGGTGGCACAGCCCGTCAAGGCACAGCCCCGGAGTCAGGGAAGATGTACCGTATCAGATAAAAAGGTTCAACCCTGATTTGGACTGTAAACAGTTGGAAAGGCACAGTGCTGACTTAGGAAAGACATATCAGATGAAAAGGTTATACTCTGAGTTGGGCTGTAAACAGTTAGAAAAGGGGTTATGCCCCCAGATGCACAAATAGTACACAGCGTACCAGGGTACTACTAAGCGCGCGCGGCCCGCGCTGCCTTTTTTAGCCCATCTGCGCGTTTCGCGCAGTTTTTATCAACCCCTGTGCGCGGAGCGCGCTGCTTTTTTGAATACCACAGCGCTTTCCTATTTTCACTCACTCAGAGAAAGCGCAGAAAAGCCCCAAAATGCACAAATAGTACACAGCGTACTATAGCCAAGCAGGGGTAGTGTCCAACCAAGGCACGGCTGGTTCATTCTCAACATAGCCAGGGCCACACCACACCCTCCGACACCCACACCCTCCCAAGTGAAAAAAAGCAAGCCACCAGAAAATGCACAGATAATTCTCAACATAGCCAGGACAACACCACAACCTTTGACACCCAAACCCTCCCACACCCTCCAAAGTGAAAGAAAGCAAGCCACAAAAAATGCACAGCTAATTCTCACCATAGCGAACCAGGGGTAGTGTCCAACAAAGGTTGCGGCAGAGGCGGCCAGAGCCCCATGGAAGAGAACGGTGGGGCCACCGACCTTGATCTTGTTGCTCAGTGCAGCAAGGCCATTCTTACCCTCAACCTGGAGGGGCAGGCATGGCTTGGTCAAACTTGGCATGGGTGGGTAGATGGATCCATGGGTGAGTGGGTGGGTGGTGGGTGGGAGGGATCCATGGGTGGGTGGGTGGGTGCGTGGGTGGGAGGGATCCATGGGTGCGTGGTGGGTGGATGGGTCCATGGGTGGGTGGGTGGGTGGGTGGGAGGGATCCATGGATTGATGGATGGACGGATGGATCCATGGGTGGATGGGGTCGGGTGGGGGGTGGGGGATCCTCCAACCTTGATCTTGTTGCTCAGTGCAGCAAGGCCATTCTTATCCTCAACCTGGAGGGACAGGCATGGCTTGGTCAAACTTGGCATGGGTGGGTGGATGGGTCCATGGGTGGGTGGGTGGGTGGGTGGGTGGGAGGGATCCATGGGTGGGTGGATGGGTCCATGGGTGGGTGGGTGGGTGGGAGGGATCCATGGGATGGGTGGGTGGGTGGGTGCGTGGGTGGGAGGGATCCATGGGTGGGTGGATGGGTCCATGGGTGGGTGGGTGGGTGGGAGGGATCCATGGTGGGTGGGTGGGTGGGTGCGTGGTGGATGGGTGGGTAGGTGGGAGGGATCCATGGATTGATGGATGGACGGATGGATCCATGGGTGGATGGGTGGGGTGGGGGGTGATCCTCCGACCTTGATCTTGTTGCTCAGTGCAGCAAGTCCATTCTTACCCTCAACCTGGAGGGACAGGCATGGCTCGGTCAAACTTGGCATGGGTGGGTGGATGGATCCACGGGTGTGGGTGGGTGGGTGGGGGGGGGATCCATGGAATGATAGATGGACGGATGGATCCATGGGTGGATGGGGTGGGGTGGGGGGTGGGGTGATCCTCCAACCTTGATCTTGTTGCTCAGTGCGGCAAGTCCATTCTTATCCTC
Source organism: Microglena sp. YARC (assembly GCA_022414725.1). NCBI lineage: Eukaryota > Viridiplantae > Chlorophyta > Chlorophyceae > Chlamydomonadales > Chlamydomonadaceae > Microglena > Microglena sp. YARC. Next base: position 44,202,762 of record CM039464.1, read on the forward strand.
AACCTGGAGGGACAGGCATGGCTTGGTCAAACTTGGCATGGATGTGTGTGTGTGTGTGTGTGTGTGGGGGGGGGGGGGGTCCATGTGTGTGGGGGGGCGGGGAGGGGGGGGGGGGGGGGGGGGGGGTCCATGGATGGTGGGAGGAAATGGGGGGATGGATCCATGGGTGTGGGGTGGGTGGATGGGTGTGGGGATGGGTTGATGGATCCATGGGTGGGGGGAGATCTATGGGTGGATGGATGGGTGCATGATTTGGATGAGCTTAATACCGGTAATGCATTTAGATGCATGGGTCTGGAGGTAAAGCTTTTAGCATGACTAAGAGTGTATGAACGTTTCTGTCCATAACCAATAAAATTACAAAAGTGGAAATAAACGGAACAAAACGAAAATAAACGGAACCAAACCAATGAAACACACAAAAAATGAAATCCACTGCAACAGTAGAAAAGTGATAAGGACTACAAGGTTCTATCGAGCACCGGACTTATCCCCCAGTCGCTTCTGTTACACACCCGTCACAAAATACACGGAACTACAGACCAAGGACGGACCATATGAGAGACACAAATGGTATACAACGAACACTCCGTCGCTTCTGTTACACCTGTCACAAAATACGAGGAACTACGGACCAATGACAGACCACATGAGCGACACAAATGGTATACGACGAAAGCTCCGGCGCTTCTGTTACACCCGTCACAAAATACGCAGAACTACGGACCAATGAAAGACCACATGAGAGACACAAATGGTATACGACGAACACTCCGTCGCTTCTGTTACACCCCCGTCACCATATATGCGGAACTACAGACCAAGGACGGACCACATGAACGACACAAATGTTATACGACGAAAGCTCCGTCGCTTCCGTTACACCCGTCACAAAATACGCGGAACTACAGACCAAGGACGGACCACATGAGCGACACAAATGTTATACGACGAAAGCTCCGTCGCTTCTGTTACACCCGTCACAAAATACGCGGAACTACAGACCAAGGACGGACCACATGAACGACACAAATGTTATACGACGAAAGCTCCGTCGCTTCTGTTACACCGTCACAAAACACGCGGAACTACAGACCAAGGACGGACCACATGAGCGACACAAATGTTATACGACGAAAGCTCCGTCGTTTCTGTTACACCCGTCACAAAATACGCGGAACTACGGACCAATGACAGACCACATGAGCGACACAAATGTTATACGACGAAAGCAGGACATGCCCAGGTTACCTTTCATGGGAACACATTGTTACTTAGCATCGCCAATGCGCCCGATGCACATGTACATGTAAGGCAGTCCCAATGCCTAGATAATAATGCCAAGAGATTGGGGGGGTCAAAGGTACATTGTTTTACATTGAATCTGAACATTTTGACATTTTTAATTTGGACCTGTGAACATCTGAATATTTTGAATATATGCCGCCTTGGGGATTTCCCCCCCTCTTTATCTAGCGATTGCTAGTTTTGACCCGTTTAAGCAAAATTATTGCTACACACAGGGTTTTTTCGGGGGTGGGGTGGGGTGGGGTGGGGGGCTAAAATGGCCCTAAATTGCTACAAAAAGCTATACAAAACTATGAATAGCACTAAAACGCTGTCCCTGGAGAAGGCCTACAACCATATAACTAGAAAGAAAAACTTCCAGATTTGAATAAAATCACTGGCCGCCTGCATGTCAGTGCTCGCATCTTCAATAACTTTGATGCATGACCAACAACCCTACAACACGATTCCAACGCAAAAAGATCTATGACAAACATACATCCGCACAATATATACATTCGATACAGACATATAAAACATAAATGTAGTAAATGCGTATGAAACATAGACATACAATTTGTAGACATGGTCAATGCACTTGCGGCAGAAAAACACACCTGCATGGTAATCTCACATGCACCAATGGACAGGAGGGCAATTTTAGTTTATGAAGATCTTAGTTTATGAATAATAGATACAAATTATCTAACAAATACATTTCTTCACGTATCTCAGAGATAGACCAGAAAAACACTTTTTAAAAATATTTCATTGTTTTTAAAGTTTTTTTTCTTCTTCACTTCGACCAGAATAATATTAGACAAGAATAATATTAGACCACAAAAACACACCTGCATGATAGACTTGCACGCATCAATGGGCATCAGAGCAATGCGGAAGACGGCAGCACCGGCAGATGCAGCAACTGTCTTGAGTGCGGGGGGAATATCCACGACCTCGAGAACCGCCAGCACACCGGTGTTGGCAGCAGTATCACCGAAACGACTCAATGGGCCCTGTTTGTTGTTTGTGGCAAAGTATTGGTGTTCGATGGGGACTTGATTATGATGATGATGATGATGATGATGATGATGATGATGATGATGATGATGATGATGATGATGAAGATGAAGATGAAGATGAAGATGAAGATGAAGATGATGACGATGATGATGATGATGATGATGATGATGACGATGACGATGAGGATGAGGATGAGGATGAGGATGAGGATGAGGATGAGGATGAGGATGAGGATGAGGATGAGGATGATGATGATGATGATGATGATGATGATGATGATGATGATGATGGCAATGATGATGATTACATTTTGCATGATGGATGATGGTTGCCGTTTTTTGGTGATGATGGTGATGGTGATGATGGTGATGGTGATGGTGATGGTTATGGTGATGGTGATGGTGATGGTGATGGTGATGGTGATGGTGATGGTGATGGTGATGGTGATGGTGATGGTGAGGATGAGGATGAGGATGAGGATGAGGATGAGGATGAGGATGAGGATGAGGATGAGGATGAGGATGATGGTGATGGTGATGGTGATGGTGATGGTGATGGTGATGGTGATGGTGAGGATGAGGATGAGGATGAGGATGAGGATGAGAATGAGGATGAGGATGAGGATGAGGATGAGAATGAGGATGAGGATGAGGATAAGGATGAGGATTAGGATGAGGATGAGGATGAGGATAAGGATGAGGATGAGGATGAGGATGAGGATGAGGATGAGGATGAGGATGAGGATGAGGATGAGGATGAGGAGGATGATGGTGATGGTTACATTTTTTCTGGTGCCCAACTGGACTCCAAATGTGCACTTGGCTTGACATAGTCAAGGAAGTCAATTGGCCCTGTTTGTAGGAAATGATTTGTGTTGAATGGGCCATGTTGAAAGGTTATCATAATAGGCCAGGCAGAAAGCCAACTTCACCCGTGGACATTTTCCTCCATTAAGTCCTTTAATGTTTCTCTTTGTAGCTGAGTTAGTAGCGGTGTAGTTCAGACAGATCGCCAACACGGTACATGTGTTCTGTGTACATAGCGTTGTGATTAGTGACCTGTGCACTGGGTGAATACACAGCGTTGTGCTTAGTGAACTATGCACTGGGAGAATACACAGTGCTGCTAAAGGTCATAAGCTAGGGAGGATAACGGCTGTCTACTGTTGTTTTGAGAGGGGATGTGGGGAAGGATAGGGGGGAAGAGGGTAGGGAAAGGGAGGGGGGGAGAGGGAGAGAGGGGAAGGGAGGGGAGGGGGAGAGGAAGGGAGGGAGAGAGAGGGAGAGAGAGGGGAGAGGGGGGCGGGTGGGGGGGGGGGGGGAGGGAGGGGGGAGGGGGAGAGCTCTAACCTGCCGAATATTGCATGCAGATAAATTGCTGGCTGGAGCCATGTAACCAAGTTCAAGTTCAACCATGCAACCAAGTTTAAGTTCAACCATGTAACCAAGTTCAAGTTCTGACCTGGATGAGAGCAGGTGCCAGGCCCTGGTAGATGCCCACCTTGGCTGTACAGGGTGTTCAAGGCAGGGGGAAGGAGAGGGAGGGGGGGGGGGGAGGAAGATGGGAAGAAGGGGGCGGGGGATAGAGAGGAAGGAAGAGGGAAGGGAGAGGGGAAGGAGGGGGGGAGGGGCGGGGGAAGGACAGGGAAGGGAGATGGGAGGGAGGGAAGGAGAGAGAGGGGAGGGGAGGAGGGGGGAAGGAGAGGGAGGAAGAGGGGAGGAGGGAGGGAGGGGGGGAAAGGAGAGAGAGGGGAGGGGGGGAGGGGCACTCACCTGAATGAGAGCAGGTGCCAGGCCCTGGTAGAAGCGAGGGATACCACCTTGGCTGTACAGGGTGCTCAAGGCCTGAGTGATGGTTCCACCGTAACGGTACTGCAGAGTGAAAGAAGGTACAGTAAGTGGGCATGGTTGTACTACACTGCCTAGATAGGCGTGATGGTGCAACAGTGTAGTGCTGTGAAGAAACGGAAGTTTGAAAGTATGCGTGCAAAATTAAAGCCAAGTCTGTGCCATAAGAACTATTCCACTAGCACTAGCACTAGAACTAGAACTAGAACTAGCACTAGTACTTAAACCAGCCGTGGCCACGAATTACCCATGTCAACCATGCCAGTACACACAGAACATGACCAATCCAATCCAGAACATATGTCTGGGCAACACATACGTGCCAGTAGACAACGGCTGCATATATCTGACCAACAGGCTCCAAAATGACAGATATATGCATCTACACAACTGTCGTATGCATCTAGACAACTGTCATATGCATCTATACAACTGTCGTATGCATCTGGGCAATTGTTGCATGGACCTGATTACCACTTCATGTATCTACGCAGCATTTGTGTGGATATGAATGGCGTGCTCATATGTCTGAATGGCAGTTACATGCATCTGAACACAGTTACATGCATCTGGACAATTGTCGTATGCACCTGAACAATACTTGCATAGACCCAATTAGCAGGTAATGCTTATGAACAACGGTTACATGCATCTGGATAAATGTCGTATGCATCTGAGCAACTCTTGCACAAGTACATCGGTGTCAAGGTTCTGAACTATATTTCCACAGAAATGACAACGGTACCATGCTTTTGAAGAAACGTAGCATACATCTGCACTGCAACATCAAGCATCTGGACTGCAGTTGCATACATTTAAACTACAGTTGCATACATTTAAACTGCAGTTGCATACATTTAAACTACAGTTGAATACATTTAAACTACAGTTGAATACATTTAAACTACAGTTGAATACTTGTAAACTACAGTTGAATACATTTAAACTACAGTTGCATGCATCTGACGACGATTACATACATATGAACACAGTTCTGTGCATCTGACAATGTTTCGTGCATCAGTGCATCAATGACAAAAATCTAATCCACAGGTCCCCGGATGCTAGGACGGTTACATGCATCTGAGCGACAATTTCACGGATCTGAATTGTCTTTTGATGCATCTCAGCGACGGTTGCATGTGGGTGTATGTATGTTACAGTCCAGGGGTAGGCCAACCTGGCTCAAGGGACTTGCCCAACCGTGATAGGAAGCATGCATGTAAGTAAAAATCACTTGCGTCTGACAACGGTTGCATTCTGACAACGTGTTGTGCGTCTGACAACGGTTGCATTGTGCGTCTGACAACGGTTGCATCTGACAACGGTTGCATTGTACGTCTGACAAAGTGTTGTGCGTCTGACAACGGTTGCATGCATCAGTACATCTATCTGTTTCAAAGATCTGAAGGACAACTTTCCTGGACAAGAGGACAGTTACATGCATGTAAACAACGGTTACGTGCATAATATCATGATATCATATGATGCCGGCAGTCTGACTAGGCCAAAGTTACCATTTATATCATATTATGCAATTTGTGTGATATCATATGATATTATACTCGACTTTGGTCAACATCATATAATATGCGGATCCCGACTGGTTTGTGTTTGGAGACCTACCTCCTGGGGTGAAAGTCTTTTCACAACTACAAACAAAATCAAGCACCGAGATGAGATGTATAACCATTGTTCAGATGAGCGACGGCTTCGCACATCTGAACAATGGTTACGTGCATTCGGGCGACGGTTGCATGCATCTAAGTGACGGTTGCATGAATGTGGGCATCCATTAAATGCATCTGAACAACCGTTTCACAGGCATGAAAAACAGTTGCGCGGATATTATGGCAACATTTACTGAATCTGAACAACTTTTACATGCGATCGATCGAGCGACGGTTGCATGCATCTGAACAACAGTTACATGCATTGAAATAATTGAGCGACGGTTGCATGCATCTGAACAACAGTTACACGCATTGTAATAATTGAGCGACGGCTTCACATATACAAAGGTAATGATAACGCCTGGTGGGGCGTGGTATTAAGGGAACCTGTCGTACGTGGGTAGAGAGCGGACTTCTACCTCAACTGGACAAGCTACCATCGGGGTTGACAACTACCTGCAACGCTCAGGGGGAATCGAACCTCCGACCCTGCATCCTCAAAGCGATTTGGTGTACCACTAGACCAATTGATTCACTGAAAGGGGTTCACACATACATATAACCAAGGGTACGATGCATTTGTACAACGGTCTGATGCATCTGGACAAGGGATTGATGCACCATAGAGTAGAGTAGAGTAGAGTAGAGTAGAGTAGAGTAGAATAGAGTAGAGTAGAATAGAGTAGAGTAGAGTAGAGTAGAGTAGAGTAGAGTAGAGTAGAGTAGAGTAGAGTAGAGTAGAGTAGAGTAGAGTAGAGTAGAGTAGAGTAGAGTAGAGTAGAGTAGAGTAGAGTAGAGTAGAGTAGAGTAGAGTAGAGTAGAGTAGAGTAGAGTAGAGTAGAGTAGCAGTAGAGTAGAGTAGAGTAGAGTAGAGTAGAGTAGAGTAGAGTAGAGTAGAGTAGAGTAGAGTAGAGTAGAGTAGAGTAGAGTAGAGTAGAGTAGAGTAGAGTAGAGTAGAGTAGAGTAGAGTAGAGTAGAATAGAATAGAATAGAATAGAATAGAATAGAATAGAATAGAATAGAATAGAATAGAATAAAATAGAATAGAATAGAATAGAATGGAATAGAATAGAATAGAATAGAATAGAATAGAATAGAATTGAATAGAATAGAATAGAATAGAATAGAATAGAATAGAATATAATAGGGATAATAATATATAATATAATAATGGCACAAGTGTACAAGACGCATTCATTTCCGTGCAGCAATAGTGGGTTAGCAACACAGCCCAAGTAGGCCGAGTTAGAATCGCGTTATGTGAAGCATAAAGCAACGGTCTGCTGACTGAATCCCACAACCACTTGTTGAACTTCGCAAAGCCACGCGTAGGTCTTCGCACAGCCACGCGTTGGTCTTCGCACAGTCCAGAACGCAATGATGTCCGCACAGCCGCAGCCTGCGCCTATACATGCATGCCTGATGTTATTTCATGCTACCGTACACGCAGGATTCATTGGCAAATGACTTGGCAAACGACCCTTTGCCAAACTGAATTAGAGTAGATACTGAGCCCGCTGGGTCGCTCGCTAGCTGGCTTGCATTTGCCAAGTATCTTCAACAACGTCGGTTACCAACACACTCCTGAAACCTGCACTCTCTGCAGTATGCCAATCTACTGGTTCTTAAACCAATGCGCGTGTGCAGAAATAACTCTGAGATTTGAAAGGCTGCCTCTATGGGGCCTGGCGATTCAAGCATGTGGTTAACTGCAATTAGTAACTGTAACTTTTGTTTTTTACTGTAAAACCTGATTGTGGTATTAACTGCAACCCTTGGCTGGGTAGTCATGGCCCAATGCTGGGTTATCAGAAGTATTCAAGCCGAGGATGCGCAGCTTGTAGGAGTGGGCCAGCCTGTGGTAAACTGCAATTACTAACTGGTACTTTCGTGATTTTACTGTAATACCTGGTTATTAACTGCAACCCTTTGCTGGGTATTTCGTACTCTCTCTGTCTCACTCTCTCTCCCTCCCTCCCTGGCTGGTTACCGTAATTTCAACTTGTAGCAAGGAAACATAATTTGTCCAAACGACCCTTTCCAACTGTTTATTACGTCTAAACTCAACTCATTTTGATCAGGTATAAAAACCACTTTTGCCATGTTATGCATCCATGCTATGCAATTGTTCGACACCGTTTTTTTGACAAAAAACGGTTTTTGCCAACTTGTAATCTTGCCATTTTAGGCTGCGCGTACGGTATTGCAGCATTCCACAACCGTTGTTCCTACCACGCATTAATCTCGGCAGCACGCTCCGCACAGCCCACTCCGCACAGTTTTACAGTCCACAGCCCCCCCAGAAACGCTACCCTCCTACCGAACCCCTCGCGGCTGCGAAGCCGACTATTCTATCTCGCGCATTTCGGTTGGGTCTGCCGCACCATACAATAATACAACGCAGCTGGCTAAGTAGACTAGGACTACATGGAAGTGTCGACCAGATCTCATGTGGACCAGTATGCATCAGCGGAGAATCGTGAGGGGGCGCGATGAATTAGTCGCCTAGGCATCAGAATCGCTGATCGGTACGAGGAGAATGGGCGGTCATGTGCGCAACCTCCTACCTGGTAGTTGATGGTGGTCCTGCGTGGGCACAGTGGTGGGAAAGGGCATTCAGATCTTCACTGTTCAGGATTCACAAGCGACCAGTTTCAGCCCTGTGCATGATATTTCATACGTCGAAAGCGCAAGCAAAGATCTAATGGCATCGACTTGCATAACCAGATCAAGCATCAATTAAACGGCCCATTGCGGTTTAGACTACCCAAGCTCAAATATTGGATGGATACTAAGCGGCTCCCATAAGCGGGCGCACGAATTGCAGTCAAGTGCCTCACCTCAGTCACATCAGAGTCAAAACCTGCATTCCCATGGCAACCATGCCTGGAATGCCTCCGGACAGAGCGCGCTTTCCAGCGTAGTCGACGATCTCCTTGAGAGTCTTCTTTTTCGTAGGAGCCTCGTTTGCTACCTTGGCAGCGCCCTTTGGTAGGCTTGGAGGCAGCGCTGGCAGAGGCAAGGGGCAGGGCGATGCTAATGGATGCGAAGAGGTTGGGCATCCCTGCGGGGCGCATCATCACCAGAGACTTGCCCTTGGCAGATGAAGCAGACGCGACAGAGAAGCGGGTCTTGCCCAGCGCCAGGCTTCCCATCCTGTCCCCAGAGCTCATGCTCAACCTCTGGCTGCGACCCAGTTGCAGGCTGGTGGTGGACGCATCACTAAAGGTGAACTGCACGGCTTGCAGCTCAGAAGACATTATTCAAAAACTGAATAGAAGCAGATGACAAGTCTGCAAGACGGAAATGTACGAGACACGTTCCTGAAAAGCAGCTGAAAAGGACCTAATGTTGTCGGAATTCCAGGCTTTTGCCCTCGACACCGCCCACCCAACCAGCCTAAAAAATGGCGGTCGAGGCCGATCCCAGGAAAAATCAGGGAACTTTGAACCCTGACCATTGACCGACCATTGACAAGTTAAACTTTGAACCCTGATAATTGACTGACATTCGACCGCCCATAATTGAGTGATAGGATATTATTAGCTGGCTTCCTGCGATTTCACACTAAAGCAAAAATCAATGCCGAGACCGTACAGCGCCGGAGCAAGCTGGACAGTTTATAACAGTGAGGTTTTAGGCCAAATACCCCTCGGAACCTGGTCCAGAGGGTAACCTCGAAAGAAGAAGAAGAAGATTACAAGGGGAGATACTCAAAAGAGCGAAAGAAAAGGTATATTAGTGGGCTTAAACAAAAAAACATAGCGAACTACTAAGCTATGGAGAAAAATAGCGAAATGAGATCAAGAATGGTCTATCCACCACTCTTAACAATAACCATTTAACGTCAGGGTTCGATTTGCGCTGTTAGTGGGAATCTAATGTTAGCAAGAGAAGTAGTTGCTCGGTAGTCTGGACCGGTAGTAAGTTTTCATCCTTGGAGGAATTCCACTGGATCACGCCCCTGACAGGAGTGAGGAGTCACAGGACCAGGGCTTCCCCCCCCCCCCCCCCTCCCCCCCCCCCCCCCCCCCCCCCCCCCCCCCCCCCCCCCCGCATATGTTAGCGGAAATTATCGCTACGGCTGTACATATGTGGTAAACAAGTTTTGTTATGCTTAAATGGCCAACATTGCTTTTCTACCTACCACTCTTAACAGCCCTTGGGGCGGGTGCGGGTAATTGTGGCTTAGAATAAAAATTGAAGTCATTAATCAATTAATCAATTAATTAATTAATTAATTAATTAATTAATGAAATTGAAGTAATTTATTAATTAATCCAGCATCCCCCCTTTGATTGTTCTTGTGGCTAACCTGCCTGAAGCTTGAGATGAGCTCCTCTATCCTGATGCTGTCCAGCTCATCCCTCTTTTCCTCTCAGAGAGGGAAGTTGATGAAGCTGAGTCGCCCGATTTTGCAAGAGACCCTAGCAGGGACAGGGGAGTTGGTGGTGGTGACAGGAGGGGAAGTGGAGGGTGGGACGGGGGGCACACAAATCGCGCCTACTTTATTATAGGAGTGGCAACGCCCATTTCGAACTGAATCCTCTGGGCTACTGGTTTTATGTCGGGAAGACCCACCTCCTGGGGTTAAAGTCCTTTCACAACTTGAAACTGGCCACCTGCCACCAGCCGGCCAACCCCCCTTCGGGGGGGGGGCACCCGTCTCACCCATAAGGCTCCCTTGCAAGCCCAATTAAGGTTTTAGACGACCCCCAAATTAGCTGTGTGTAGGATTGGTGTCATCTGGCCCTTATACGTGCACCTACTCTTTTTGCAGGAGTGGCAATCCTTGTGTTGCTGGTTTGTGTTTGGGAGACCCACCTCCTGAATGAAAAATGCAAGCCAATTATCCGAGCCAACACAGATGCTTTTATTGTGGGGCTAAGTATAGCAGCTTATAGGCAGCATCTTATCCCTGCCCTTGATCTGTATCAGAAAAGTCAGGAGAGCAGTGCAGGCACCCACCTGTCCACCGCCTTGGCGGCTTCCTCGGGCAGCCTCCAAGCTATTTATGCGAGATCGCGCCGTGCGCAACAGAAATTGCAAAATGTATGAAATAATCATGTAAATTGTGTGTAGACTTTTGTTAACTTTTGTTGTTGTTGTTTATATGATATTGGCAGTTGACTAGATGCATATGTCCGTCATTCTGGTGTCTGTTGCCGTCAGGTATATGCAGCCGTTGTCTACTGGCACATATGTGTTGCACAGACATATGCTCTGTATTGGATAGATATTGGCATGCCCACTTACTGTACCTTCTTCCACTCTGCAGTACGTTACGGGGTGGCACCAATCACTCAGGCCTTGAGCACCCTGTACAGCCAAGGTGCTATCCCTCGCTTTCTCTTACCAAGGCCTGGCACCTGCTCTCATCCAGGTGAGTGCCCCTCCCCCCTCCCCTCTCTTTCCTTCCCCCCCCTCCCTCCCTCCTCCTTCCTCTCTCCCCCCCTCTCTTTCCCTCCCTCTGCTCTCCTTCCCCCCCCCCCCCTCCTCCCTCTCTCCCTCCCTCCCTCCTCTCCCCTCCCTCCTCTCTTTCCCCTCTCCTTCTCACTCCCTCTCTCTTTCCTTAAAACTTTTTTTTCTTTTTTTTTTCCCCTTTTCCCTACTTCCCCTCTCCTCTTCCCTCTCTCCCTCCCTCTCCCTTCCTCTTACTCTCCCTATCCCTACCCTCTCCACCCCTCTCTCGTTCTCTTCTTCTTCTCCCTCTTCCTGCTCCCTCCCTCCCTCCGAAGTGCAGAACCCCAGGTAACTTGTTTTGTGATCTCTGCAGTGAATTGTGCATTGAATTTTGCAATGATATTACCTTGTGCATTCTTACCATGTGCACCTAGTGTACATGCTGCTGTTCGCCCCTTTACATTGTTTTCATCGCTGCATGTGCTTTGCTTTCTTCCTCCCTGTGCTGTGCTTTGCTTTTGCTTTCTCCCGCCTCCCTGTGCTATGCTTCACACCAATACTCAAACCACCAAACACCAAACAGGGCCCCATTTAGTTCGTTTCGGCGACATTGCTGCCAACATCAACATTTGCCACAACACCAAACATTGCCTATTCAGTCTTCGCACATCGTAACAACAACACTAACAACAACACTATTGTGTGTAACAACAACACTATTCTGTTGGTTATAACAACAACACCTATTTTGTCATTCCAGCGACACGCAACAACTAACCACTAACAACAACACGTAACAACAACACGTAAACAACAACACTATTTTGTTACCAACAACCAATTACTTTGCACCAAACACCAAACAGGCCCATTAGTTCGATTCACCAATATGCCACCAACCACCAATTATACTTACCACAACACCAT
>CM039464.1:44215921-44283421 GCA_022414725.1 Microglena sp. YARC
AATGTCTGGCAATAAGTGAGTTGCCAGTTAGATCTGTTATGTTTAGAACTTATACTGCGTTCCCAATTTAAGCGGTTTGGTATAGCTAGATGCGGGGGAAGCCGCAGAGAGAATATCGGCAACACCTTCTGGTGTAATTGGAGCATCAGTGACGCCCTGCGTTCATTAGATTGCGTAATCACTTTACTGTGTAGCACTTTTGAGCATGGTAAGGGACGAGGTGTGGTGGTGTGGCTTAGGCTCTGTAGTGTTGTGGTGTGTTGTTGTGCGTAGTGGGTGTGGTGAACGGTTTCTGGCGTGTAGTGTGTTGTGGTGTGTGGTGTGGTGTTGTGGTGGTGTTGTGGTGTGGTTGTTGTGGTGGTGTATGTAGTGTGTGTGGTTGGGTTTGCGTTTGGGGAGTGGTGGGTGGGTTTTTTTTGATTAGGTGTGGAATGGAGCATCCAAATCTTAGATTGTCAGGGATTTACATGAACATGACAATATATTACCCACACTGTAGCCCCTTTCATGATTTACAATGGTCTAGTGTAGAACCGATGGCCTTAAAATGAAGAGTCGGGGCGTTCGACTCCCCTCATCGGGTCGCTCGTTGGCGGTTGCAGGTCGTCGCAACCGCGATTTGGTAGCTTGTCGCAGTTGAGGTAGGAGACGCTCCCCACCCGCGTACGACGGGGCTCCCTTAACACCACGCCCCAACCAGCGTTCTCATGTACCCCACACTGTAGTACTCAGTGGCTTTGATGGATTGCCCTTGTCAAGCATACTGCGCCCCCGTAAACCTCACGGCCTCATGATGAAGCAATACTATTAATTTATTTAATCAGTGGCACAGCAAAAACGAAGTAAAACAGAGGCCAAGTTTAGTTCCGCAGTACATTGACACTTGCCCAGCTAGTGGGCAAGCTAATTACTTGCCCCCAGCATAGGCAGCTACTACTTGACCAGCATTTAACATGGCTACGTAAAAGAAGGAACAACGCAGACAAAAGGAAAAAAAGACACCCCTTACTCCCTCAGCCGCCCAAGAGGACCAATGCAAAGTTCCTCCACAAAAAACATGGAAAATCTAAGTACAAAACAAGACAACATGCCTTCAACATTAACCAGGACCCTAGCCATTCACTTGAACCCTATATCTGCCTGCCTAGGACCCTCGCCATGCACTTATTCTTAGCAAGTATATTTTATTTCATTTGTCTCAATAAGACCGAGGTTATGAACCCTATATATCTGCCCCAGGCCCCACCTTAGAACAGGGTGTTAGTGGTTGCCAAAATAAGGGGAGCACCCAACGGTTTCAAGAATTAAAAAAAACAGATTTAGGGGGGGAAAACGTAACAATGCTGGGTGGTGTAAGTGACTAACTTGTGTTTATGAATAGGACCCACCTTAACAATCTGGGTGTCCTGTAAGTGACTAACTGTGTTAATGACTTAGAGGACCCACCGTAATAATCTGGGTGTGCAAGTGACTGACTTGTGTTTATAGAATTAGGACCACCTTAACATCTGGGTGTAAGTGACTGACACAGTGGAGGTCTGTTAGCAGTCTTGACAACACGGAGGAGTTAGAGCAGCAGTCAGACACAAACGCAGGAGCACCATCCAATTGAAGGCGGAGTCGCAGCAGACGAGGCTTCAACTCATCGTACTTGGGGAGCATCTCGTTCAGGGTTTGTACTGCAGGACAGAGTGGGGGAAGGTGGTGTGGGGGTGCAGTTGGGGTTACGGGTGTGTGTGTTGGGGGTCTGGTGTGTTGGGGGTTAAGATGGATCCAGTGGTGTGTGCTTTTGGGGCTACGGTAGTGTGTGTGGGGGGTGGGGTGGTGGTGGGGGTGGGCGTGCGGGTGTGTGTGGTACGATGCGGAGTGATGTGGGGTGGGTTCGTGTGGTGGGGTCAGATGGGTGGTATGTGGGGTGGGGGTCCGGGCTCAGGGTGGGTGGGGGTAGGTCCGACCCCTAGGCACGGCTGCTTCTCAACCAAAGCCGGAAGTGAAAAAAGCAGCCTACCAGAAAATGCACAAGATAATTCTTACCATATCAGACCAGAGGGAGTGCCACACATGCTGGTCACTACAGAGCCAGCCGCACCACACCCTCCAAACACCCACACCCCCCACCCCTCCCAAGTGAAAAAAGCAACCGCAACAATGCCCAGTTAATTCTCAACATAAAGCCAGGACAAGTAAAAAAGCAAGCGTCCAAAATGCACAGATGAATTCTCGCCGTAGACCAGGACCACACACACACGCTCCAGTGAAAGAAAGCAAGCTACAAAAACTGCGCAGGTAATTCTTACCATAGAACCAGGTAGTGTCCAACGAAGGTTGCGCAGAGGCAGCCAGAGCACCGTAACCAGGACCACACCACACCCACCCCGACACACACACCCTCTCGGTGAAAAAAGCAAGCTACCAGAAAAGAAACAGATAAATTATCACCCAACGCATGGTAATGTTCCAACTAAGGCACAGCTGGTTTCTCAACATAGCCAGGAACAAGTGAAAAAAAGACAAGCTTACCAGAAAAAAGCAAGGATAATTCTCACCATAGCAAACCAGGGTAGTGTCCAACGAAGGTTGCGGCAGAGGCAGCCAGGGCTCCATGGAAGAGCACGGTGGGGCCACCAACCTTGATCTTGTTGCTCAGTGCAGCAAGGCCATTCTTACCCTCAACCTGGAGGGACAGGCATGGCTTGGTCAAACTTGCATGGGTGGGGGATGGATCCACGGGTGTGGGGGGTGGGGGGGAGGATCCATGGATGGATGGATGGATGGGTCCATGGGTGGCGTGGAGTGGGGATGGGGTGAGGGATCCATGGGTGTGTGGCGGTGGGGGGTGGGTGGATGGATTCTATGGGTATGGGGGGGGGATCTATGAATGGATGGATGGGGGGGGGGGAGGGGAGGATCCTACGGGTGGATGGATCCATGGGTGGGTGGAGTGGGGGTGGGGGTGATGGGATCCATGGGTGTGGCTGGAGTGGATGGGTGTGATGGAATCCATGGGTATGGGGGGGGATCTATGAATGGATAACTCGGATGGGGAGGGGGGGGGGAGGATCCATGGGTGGGTGGAGTGGGGTGAGGATCCATGGGTGTGGTGGTGGGGGATGGGTGGATGGATCCATGGGTATTGGGGGGGATCTATGAATGATGGATGGGGGGGGGGGGGGGGGGGGGGGAGGATCCACGGTTGGATGATTCCAATGGGGGTGATCCATGGGTGGGTGGGGTGGGGCGGAGGTGTGGATCCATGGGTGTGGGAGTGGGGGTGATGGGGATGGAATCCATGGTATGGGGGGACTCCTGGATCTATGAATGGAGGGATGGGGTGGGGCAGGGGGGGAGGATCCACGGGTGGATGGGGTCCATGGGTGGGTGAGTGGGTGTGGGGTGAGGGATCCATGGGTGTGGGTGGGAGGATGGGTGGATGGATCCATGGGTATGGGGGATCTATGAATGGATGGATGGGGGGGGGGGGGGGGGAGGATCCATGATGGATGGATTTCCATGGTGGGTGGAGTGGGGGTGGGTGGTGAAGGGATCCATGGTGTGGGGTGGGGGATGGGTGGATGGATCCATGGGGATATGGGGGGGATCTATGAATGGATGGCATGGGGGAGGGGGAGGGGGGAGGATCCACGGGTGGATGCGTCCATGGGTGGGTGGAGTGGGGGTGGGGTGAGGGAGATCCATGGGTGTGTGGGGTGGGGATGGGTGGATGGATCCATGGGTATTGGGGGGGATCTATGAATGGATGGATGGGGGGGAAGGGGAGGGAATCCACGGTGGATGGGTCATGGGTGGGTGGAGTGGGTGTGGGGGTGGGGGATCCATGGGTGTGGGGGTGGGGGATTATGGGTGGATTGGATCCATGGGTATGGGGGGGGATCTATGAATGGATGGATGGGGGAGGAGAGGGGGGGAGGATCCATGGATGGATGCTATCCATGGGTGGGTGGAGTGGGTGGTGGGGTGAGGGATCCATGGGTGCTGGGGATGGAGGGATAGGGCTGGGGGGGATGAATGGAATGGATGGGGGGGGGGGGGGGATCCATGGATATGGGGGGGATCTGATGAATGAAATGGATGGGGGATGGATGGGGGGGGGGAGGATCCACGGATGGATGGATCCATGGGTGGGTGGAGTGGGGGTGGGGGATCCAAAATGGGTTTTACTTGTGGGGTGGGGGATGGAGGGGGGGAGTGGATGAGATCCATGGGGTATGGGGGGGGTGGATGGAATTAAATGGATGGATGGATGGAAGGGGGGGGGAAGGAGGATCCACACGGTTGGATGGATCCATGGGTAACCAATGGAGTGGAGTGGGAAGTGGTTGTTGGTGAGGGATCCATGGGGTGTTGGGGTGGGGGCCGTGGGGGATGGATCCGATGGTATGGGGGGGGATCTATGAATGATGGATGGGGGGGGGGGGGGGAGGATCCACGGGGTGATGGGTCCATGGGTGGGTGGAGTGGGGGTGAGGGATCCATGGGTGTGGGGTGGTTGAGGATGGTGGATGGATCCATGGGTATGGGGGGGGATCTATGAATGATGGATGGGGAGGGGAGGGGGGAGGATCCATGGATGGATGGATCCATGGGTGGGTGGAGTGGGTGGGGGTGAGGGATCCATGGGTGTGGGGTGGGGATGGGTGGATGGATCCATGGGTATGGGGGGGATCTATGAATGCATGGATGGGGGAGGGGGGGGGAGAGGATGGATCCATGGGTGGGTTGGAGTGGGGGTGGGGATGAGGGATCCATGGGTGTGGGTGGGGGAATGGTGGATGGATCCATGGGTATGGGGGGGGGGGGATCTATGAATGGATGGATGGATGGGGGAGGGGGGGGGGGGAGATCCACGGTTGGATGGATCCATGGGTGGGTGAGTGGGGGGTGAGGGATCCATGGGTGTGGGGTGGGTGGGATGGATCCATGGGTATGGGGGGATCTATGAATGGATGGATGATGGGAGGGGGGGGGGGGAGGATCCACGGTGGATGGATCCATGGCTGGTGTTATGGTGGTGGACTATTTTTTCATCACATCACTTGACCAGAAAACGTCATTTATTAGAGAAGACAAAAATCATTTATTATACCAGGAAAAAAAAACCTGCATGGTTATCTTGCATGCATCAATGGCATGAGAGCAATTTTTAGGTGATTTGGTTAAAGTTCATAAGTGTAGGTACAAATCAGCCAACGTTTTCATTTTTTCGCATAGACCAAAAAAACTTCACTGGACAGAAAAACACACCTATCTCCATAGGTGCCTAAGTCCGAAAACGCCCTCAGTCGATACAAGAATGTGATACAGAGCCGCACATGACCCAAACTGCTCGAATCGAATTCTGTCTTTCTCATATTGTTTGCGAAGGCTTGTCAGCTATGCGCGCAGCTACTTTTTGTCCCGTTCGCATCTGGTCGCGAGCAGTCTTGTCCGGCAGGCCGGTGGCAGTACATGAGATGTGCGATAATTAGTAATACAAATCCAGATAGCGTCGGATTCGAGGCCGCGCGAGCTATTCCGAAGAAAGGTACCTCAGGACGAAAGGCTTATCGAACCCCTACTACAAGGTCAGAGGCTGCGCATCAGCCTTGGCCTCGGAATCTACTGAAATGCCTGTAAATCTCAAGATTTCAACTCCCAGTGGCCCACCACACCATGGGCCAGGATTAGGGTGTATTTTCAATTATCTACCCCAAATCGAAAACTGAGTTCAGATGTGGATGTTTGAAGACAAATTTAAAAAAAAGTTTGTTTTGGGATTTCTTTTCCGAAAATATTTGAATTTTGAATTTTGAAATTTCAAAAAAAAAAAAGTTTTTCTCCACGCTATATCTCGAGACAGAGCAAAGCCGAGGCCCAAAATGTTTCAATTAAGGCTGTGCAGCTCTGACCTAGACTTAGGACACCCACGAAATGTAAATAATCAGTGTTTTTGGGGTCCGTACTCAACTGTACTGCCTGTGTACTGCCTTCCAAGACCTTCTGTAATAACTACAGTAGGGAAAGACGTTACACAACATTTGTACTCAGTGTTCTTTTGAAATGGCTTGTTTCGGTCGCGATAGCCTCCGTCTCACTTCCTGCATAAAACCCGTATCGACTTAGGGAACCCCATAGTAACAAATTAGCATGTTTCACTTGACCTGGTTCCCACCATTTGAGAAAACCCAAATCCGAGTATTTGTATGTTGAACTGATGTGGTTGGGCAACTTATTAGCAAAAAATAATTGTTTTGGGACTTTAAGCATAGGCTCAATCCATCCGTATCACTCAGGGTCTGACTTAGGCACCTATGGATATATATGATAGTGTTGCATGCATCGAGGGGCATGAGAGTAATTTTAGTTTACGTAATTTATAAGTACAGATATAACTTCTAGATAGCTAAAAAACAGTTTCTTCACTTTCACCAGAAAAACTGAATTTCAACACTTCCACCAGCTTAGACCAGAAAAAGTTCACTTCACTTCACAGGCACCACTTAACTTCACAGGCACCAGCTTAGACCAGAAAAAGTTCAGACTAGACCAGAAAAACACACCTGCATGATAGTCTTGCATGCATCAATGGGCATCAGAGCAATTTTGAGTTATGTGGTTAAAGTTTATGAAAGTATAGATAGTAGACCAGAAAAACTTCACTAAGACAGAAATACACACCTGCATGATAATCTTGCATGCATCAATGGGCATGAGGGAAATTTTAGTTTATGTAGAAAGATGAAGATCTTAGTTAATAGGGTATAGATATAAATTAGCTTCAAACTTAATTTCTTTACTTCGACCAGAAAAACTCAACTTATTATGTGTGACCAGAAAAAATCATTTATTAAGACAGAAAAACGCACCTGCATGATCGTCTTGCATGCATCGATGGGCATGAGGACAATGCGGAAGGCGGCAGCACCAGCAGATGCAGCAACTGTCTTGAGTGCGGGGGGTATGTCCACGTCCTCCAGACCAGCCAGCACACCGGTGTTGGCAGCAGTGTCACCGAAACGACTCAATGGGCCCTGTTGGTGTTTGTGGCAAAGTATTGGTGTTTGTGGCAAAGTATTGGTGTGTGTGGCAAAGTATTGGTGTGTGTGGCAAAGTATTGGTGTGTGTGGCAAAGTATTGGTGTGTGTGGCAAAGTATTGGTGTGTGTGGCAAAGTATTGGTGTTTGTGGCGAAGTATTGGTGTGTGTGGCAGAGTATTGGTGTTTGTGGCTAAGTATTGGTGTTTGTGGCTAAGTATTGGTGTTTGTGGCGAAGTATTGGTGTTTGTGGCAAAGTATTGGTGTTTGTGGCAAAGTATTGGTGTTTGTGGCAAAGTATTGGTGTTTGTGGCAAAGTATTGGTGTGTGTGGCAAAGTATTGGTGTGTGTGGCAAAGTATTGGTGTGTGTGGCAAAGTATTGGTGTGTGTGGAAAAGTATTGGTGTGTGTGTTGGTGGCAAAGTATTGGTGTTGGTGGCACAGTATTGGTGTGTGTGGCACAGTATTGGTGTGTGTGGTAAAGTATTGGTGTGTGTGGCAAAGTATTGGTGTTTGTGGCTAAGTATTGGTGTTGGTGGCAGTATTGGTGAATCGACTAATGGGCCCTGTTTGGTGTTTGGTGCAAAGTATTGGTGTTGGTAACAAAATAGTGTTGTTGTTACGTGTTGTTGTTAGTGTTGTTGTTGCGTGTCGCTGAAACGACAAAATAGTGTTGTTGTTATACACAGAATAGTGTTGTTGTTACACACAATAGTGTTGTTGTTAGTGTTGTTGTTACGTGTTGCTGAAACGACTGAATAGGCAATGTTTGGTGTTTGTGGCAAATTGTTGATGTTGGCAGCAATGTCGCCGAAACGACTAAATGGGCCCTGTTTGGTGTTTGTGGTTTAGTATTGGTGTGAAGCATAGCACAGGGAGCGGGAAAGCAAAGCAAAGCACAGCACAGGGAGGAAGAAAGCAAAGCACATGCAGCGATGAAAACAATGTAAAGGGGCGAACAGCAGCATGTACACTAGGTGCACATGGTACAGAATGCACAAGGTAAATTCACTGCAAAATTCAATGCACAATTCACTGCAGAGATCACAAAACAAGTTACCTGGGGTTCTGCACTTCGGGAGGGAGGGAGGGAGAGGAAGAGGGAGAAGAAGAAGAGAGAGATGAGGGTGGAAGGGTAGGGAAGGGAGAGTAAGAGGAAAGGGAGAGGGAGGGAGTGAGGGAAGGAGAGGGGAAGTGAGGGAGAGGAGAAGTAAGGAGGGAGAGAGGAGGAGGGAGGGAGGGAGGGAGGGAGGGAGAGGGGGGGGGGGGGAAGGAGAGAGAGGGGAGGGAAAGAGAGGGGAAGGAGAGAGGAGGAGGGAGGGAGGGAGGGGGGGGGGAAGGAAAGAGAGGGGAGGGGGGGAGGGGCACTCACCTGGATGAGAGCAGGTGCCAGGCCCTGGTAGAAGCGAGGGATACCACCTTGGCTGTACAGGGTGCTCAAGGCCTGAGTGATGGTTCCACCGTAACGGTACTGCAGAGTGAAAGAAGGTACAGTAAGTGGGCATGCCAATATCTATCCAATACAGAGCATATGTCTGTGCAACACATATGTGCCAGTAGACAACGGCTGCATATACCTGACCAACAGACACCAGAATGACGGACATATGCATCTAGTCAACTGCCGTATGCATCTGGGCAATTGTTGCATGGACCTGATTACCACTTCATGCATATGCACAACATTTGTGTGAATCAGAAAACGGTCGCATGCATATGAACAACGGTTACAAGCATATAAACGGTTACATGTGGCTGGATACCTGTTTTCAGCATCTGAACAATAGTTGCATGGACCTGATTAACAAGTCATGCATCTGCACAACATTTACTTGAATCTGAACAACTGTCGCATGCATGTGAATGACAGTTGCATGCATCTGAACGACGTCTACATGCATCTGGACAGCGTTATCATGCGTCTGACCAATAGTTGCATGGACCTGATTAACAGGTAATGCATCTGAATGACAGTTGCATGCATCTGGACAGCGTTATTAACATGCATCTGGCTAACTGTCTTATGCATCTGGACAACGGTTATATGCATATGGATAACTGTCGTATGCATCTGCGCAACACTTGCATGCATCAGTCCAGCTGTGTCAAGGGTCTGAACTGTATTTCTACAGAAACGACAACGGCTGCATGCATTTGAAGAAACGTAGTATACATCTGCACTGCAACAGCAAGCATCTGGACTGCAGTTGCTTGCGTTTAACCTACAGTTGCATACGTTTAAACTACAGTTGCATACGTTTAAACTACAGTTGCATACATTAACACTGCAGTTGCATACAATTAAACTACAATTGCACACATTTAAACTACATTTGCAAGCATCTGGACAACTATTGCATGAATATTGACACAGTTCCGTGCATCTGACAACATTACATGCATCAGTGCATTGATTTCGCTAACCTAACCCACAGGTCCCCGGTCGTAAGGACAGTTACATGCATCTGAGCGACAATTCCACGGACCTGAATTATCATATGATGCATCTCAGCGACGGTTGCATGCATCTAATCGAAAATCACATGTGTCTTGAGTACGATTGCATGCATCAATGCATACTTTTCAAATATCCGACCCATATTTTCCTGGATGAAAGGACAGTCACATGCATTTACGCATCTAAACAAAGGTTACATGTATTTAGGCACCGGTTACATGCGTCTGAGTGACGTCTCCAAACAACTTAACAATGATTACATGCATTTGAGCGACAGTTGCATGCATCTAGGCGTCAGTTGCGTGAAAACCATTAAATGCATCTGGACAACCAAGGACAAGAACCACGATTGCACAGATGTGGCAACAATCACATGCATCTGAAGAACTGACATGCGTTTGAGCGGCGATGCATGCATATGAACAACAGTTGCGTGCATTTAAAAACGGTTGCATGTGAGAGACGTTGGCATGAATGCTAACATCCATTATATGCATCTGAAAAACTGTTTGACAAACCTGAAGCAAAGTTGAGCTGCAATGGCAACAGTCACATGCATCTGAACAACTGTTTCATGCAACTGAGCGATAGTACCGCATACATGGCAGTTTAGCAGTTGAACACATCTAAGCGACATGCATGTAGACAAGGGTTTGATGCACCTGAGCAAGGGTTTGACGCGTCTGTACAACGTATGTATCCGTCTGAACTAGGATTTGATGCATCTGTGCAACGGATTTATGCATCTGAACAAGGGTTTGGTGCATCTGTACTACGGTTTGATGCATCTGAACAAGGGTTTGATGCATCTGTACTACGGTTTGATGCATCTGGACAAGGGTTTGAAGCATCTGAAAAACGGATTGATGCATCTGGACTAGGGTTTGATGCATCAGAGCAACGTTTTCATGCATCTAAACAACGGTTTGGTGCATCTGCAAAACGGATTAATGCATCTGGACAACGGATTGGTGCATCTGAACAAGGGTTTGATGCATATGAACAACGGATAGATGCATCTGAACAGGGTTTGATGCATCAGAGCAACAGTTTCATGCATCTAAACAACATTAGCATGCATAAGAGTGCAGTTGCATGCATCTGAGTGACAGTTCCAGGCGTCTGCGCGACGATTGCATGTGGCTGCACGACGTCTGGGCGAATCTGAACAACAGTTGCATGCATCTGGACATGTGAATCTGGAATCTGGTTGGCATCTAAGGAGTGGCATCAGTAGAGCTATTGCATACAAATAAAGGGAATGCACGCATGTATACTCAGCCCACATGTCCTGCCCTCATGGGTTACAAGTTTAGCAATATCCGAAGTACTGAGTTCAATCAGAATCAGCCAGAAGGTAAGTGCACTTCGAATCTTGAATCTCGAATGTTGAATCTGTCCATTCTGCCTGCCGAAGAATGCAGATGAACGACTGACTATACCAATGCGCAGCAAACAGCTGCGAGGCCTTAACCAAATGCAGACAACCATGCACCGCAAACTGAGCTGGTCGCATGGAGTCAGGTGGGCACAACCTTCCTCCGTTGCGCTGATCAAGTCTAGACCATGTTTTATCTCGCGCGGATCGATTAGATCTGCCGCACCGTACAACGCAGTTGGCTTAGTAGACTAGGACTACATGGAAGTGTCGACCAGATCTCATATGGGCCAGATCTCATGTGGACCGTCAGCGGAGAATCGTGAGGAGGGCGCGATGAATAAGTCGCCTAGGCATCAGAATCGCTAATCAGTACGAGAAAAATGGCGGTCGTTTGCGCAACCTCCTACCTGGTAGTTGATGGTGGTCCTGCGTGGGCAAAGTAGTGGGAAAGGGCATTCAGATATTGACTGTACAGGATTCACAGGCGACCTGGTCGTCCCTGTGCAGGATATGATGCCGAAAGCGCAAGCAACGATCTAACGGCATTGACTCGCATGATCAGAGCAAGCACCAATTCAACGGCTCATTGCGGTTCATACTACCCAAGCTCAAATATTGGATGGATATAAAGCGGCACCCATGAGCGAGCGCACAAATTGCAGTGCTCACCTCAGCCACATCATAGTCAAAACCTGCAGTCCCATGGCAACCATGCCAGGGATGCCTCCGGACAGAGCGCGCTTCCCAGCGTAGTCGACGACCTCCATGAAAGTCTTCTTCTTCTTCTTAGGAACCTCGATTGCAGTGGTACCCTTGGCAGCACCCTTGGTAGGCTTAGAGGCAGCGCTGGCAGAGGCCAGAGGCAGGGCCATGCTGATGGATGCGAAGAGGTTGGGCATTCCAGCGGGGCGCTTCATTACCAAAGACTTGCCCTTGATAGATGAGGTAGACGCGACAGAGAAGTGGGTCTTGCCCAGCGCCAGGCTTCCCATCCTGTCCCCAGAGCTCATGCACAACTTCTGGCTGCGACCCAGTTGCAAGCTGGTGGTGGACGCATCACCGAAGGTGAAATGCACGGCTTGAAGATCAGAAGACATGATTCAGATGCTTCAGTGAAGCAGAGGACAAGTCTGTATGATGAAAATGACTACGTATGTGGGAAGCTTATAATTACACGGACTTGTCTAGGGGCACGTGCGGGGACCTTTGGCCCTTACGGGCCTTGGCCCCCATGCCCTTCTAGGGATCTGTGGGGTGGACCTTCCGAAGTGGCGGTTCTAGATGAATTCCGTTGGAATTTCGTTGGGATATGCGAAGGCACCAGGTTAGAGTTGGTTAATAATCCGTTGGTGAAAGTTCGGCAACGTGAATTGCTGCACTCGCGGCTGTGTCAACCCCTCTGGTGTCAACGTTGCATTCCCCTGCAGCAGTCTCTCAACAATTCTAGCACATTTACTTAATCACGATTGCAAGCAGAGCTAGCTCCGAATTCAGTTTCGGAGCCAGCCGCTTAGACGATTAATACCAGCCGCTGATTTGCGAACCAGCCTAGTAATAAACCCAAGATCACATACTATTGATATTGGGTATATGCGGACTTGCCGCCCTTAGGGCTGTTCAAAACTTTACGCGCCACGTCTCAAACGCAGATTTGTGAGAGTCTGCTACGTCGGACACTTACGTTTTGGTTTATGAAAAGCCACTGTTGAACACAGTCACGCCTCAAAACGTAGATCCTGCTTATTACCATGGTAGTACGTACGTGTCTGCGTGACTCAGTCCCAAAACACGCACGATCGCGCACACTCCAGAGGGGAGAGCGCGGGGCCGCGGGTGAGAGCGAGATTTCACCCGCATTGTAACTAGGAAGTGCGTGTTTTCGCTTTCGCCCCCTGTGAAGAGGTATGTGTCCAGGGGGAGAGATATGTGTCAACCGCCATGGTAGCACTGCCCAGTTTAAGTAGTAGCCCGTTCTCTACAGGCGTAAGACAGGGCTCCCTTAATACCTAGAGATCGGCATATAATATGATGTTGACCAAAGTCGGGTATGATATTGTACAAATTGCATCATATCACACATCCCTCGCTCAATGAGACACTGTCAAATGTGTGGGTTCCAAAAACCTGAGGATGAAATGCATATGTTTGAGTGCCCTTTTTATAATGATATTCGCCTCCGCTACCAGAAGCTGTTTACAGATATTTATAGGCATGTCCATGAGGATACCAACTTAACCGTATGGAATGTGGAATTCTGCGATTCCACATTCAGAACCTTTATGAATGGAAATGGCACTAAGTCTTTTTGGAGCAACCTAGCCGACTATCTTTCTACTTGTAGAAGAGCAAGACAGGAAGCCCTGGACTGCTTAGTGGCACCGTAATTTATCATCCCTTTGTTTCTTCTTCTTGTGACTTCTCATTTGTTAGCTTCTTACCTCCGCCACTGTAAGTGGTTGAGATCTGGGTCCGGCTCTAAGGGGTTTAATACCTACGCCACCAAAACGGTGGTTGGGAGTTTGGTTTGTTTGTCCTCGACACACCCCTGATGTAATGGGGTTTTTTGCTTTGTGGGTGCTTTTTCTTTTTGTTTAAAGCACAGAGTCTCATACACCCTCGCGGTGTCAAGTAGACTTTAACATGTAATGTAATGTAATGTAATGTAATATGATATTGTGTATAGATGGTAACTTTGGCCTAGTCAGACTGCCGGCATCATATGATATCATACCCCGTACACGCAGTATTAAATGGCAAATGAGCAAACGACCCTTTGCCAAACTGAATTATAATAGAAACTTAGCCGGCTGGGTGGCTCGCTACCTGGCTCGCATTTGCATAGTATCTCCAACAACGTCGGTTACCAAAAAAACTCCTGAAATTTGTACTCTCTGCAGTACGCCAACCTACAGCTTCTTAATCCAAAGCGCGTGTGCAGAAATTACGCTGAGATTCGGCTGCCTTTACGGTATTCAAGACGAGGATGTGCAGCTTGCCAGAGTGGGGCAGCCTGTCGTTGACTGCAATTAGTAACCGGGACTTTCTTAGTTTTCACTGTAAAAAACTGGTTATTTACATGCAACTCTTGGCTGAGCAGTCATGGCCCAATGCTGGGTGGATGTGTAGCTTGAAGCAGTGGGCCAGCCAGTGGTTAGCTGCAATGACTGCAATTAGTAACTGGCACTTATTGTTTTACTGTAGAACATAATTATTTAATGCGACCCTTGGCTGAGTATTTTCTAGTCTCTCTCTATGTCTCACCCTCCCTTCCTGCCTGGCTGGCTGGTGATTTTCAACATCTAGCAAGGAAATGTGATTTGGCAAAACGACCCTTTGCCAACTGCTTTTTAGGTCTAAACTTGAGCAATTTTTCAGGTCTATAGAAATCACCAAACATGCCCAGCATGCTAGACTAGTGGGTGGCCTCCAATCGGCTGGATATCTTGTTCACTACGTAGTTATCACAATTGAAACAACGGGTACTATCCCAACCTCATTTTTGACTTCTATGGCTACACTTGGACTTAACTGATTGTGTGCTCTTCGACTGGCAGACACAGTCCACTCTCACTATATTTCTAGCTTTCAAAGTATTTTACAGTGCAGACGCTTTATGGAGACCCAACAGGGCTCAATACCAGGGGATTAGTAATTTCCCTGGTTCTCCTTGTTAAAGTTTGCCCACCAGGGGCTTATTCAGACTCCCTGACAAGGAGACTCTTTCATGGTGACTCCTGCTAGCTCCGGCTTACGCAGTGGTGTCCTTAACTTCACGTCCTGAGAGTGGCGCATTACTCGGATGTAACAATTACAATTTCAATAGAAATCACTTTTGCCAAGTTATTTTGTCATGCTTTTTTGAGACACCGGTTTTGTAAAAAAAAAAAGTTTTGCCAACTTTTAATCTTGCCCTATAGTACTGCGCGTACGGGTATGATGACATGTTGCCGGTCCCTATTATTTACCACGCCCCACCAGGCGTTATCATTACTTATTGTTTACGCCTAAAAATATATAAAGCGTGAGATCGAGGGGGTTAGCACGTTCGCTTGCGCTGGGGCCAACCACCAATAGTTACACAATGAGCAGCCCAGAGTTGGAACCATGTAACAATTAAAATTAAAATCCAAAAGGTACATAACAGTATCTCTGACGAGGAGTAACAGAGTATTCCTTGTCCGTTTTAATGCCAAATATGATGTGATTGCACTTAGAGAGGCAGCAATATTCCTTGTCCGTTATAATGCCCGAAGATGCATATATTGGAATTGATCTGTTGCGTCTCCAGATGCAGATCTGGGATCTGACTGTGTCTCATGATGCAGATCTGGGAACTGTTGCCTCTCAACATGCAGATATTGGAACTGATATGTTGCGTCTCCAGATGCAGATCTGGGATCTGACTGTGTCTTATGATGCAGATCTGGGAACTGCTGCGTCTCAAGATGCAGATCTTGGAACTGATCTGTTGCGTCTCCAGATGCAGATCTGGGATCTGACTGTGTCTCATGATGCAGATCTGGGAACTGATTGCGTTTGAAGATGCAGATATTGGAACTGATCTGTTGCGTCTCCAGATGCAGATCTGGGATCTGACTGTGTCTCATGATGCAGATCTGTGAACTGATTGCGTTTGAAGATGCAGATCTTGGAACTGATTGCGTCTCAAGATGCAGATCTTGGAACTGATTGTGTCAGAAGATGCAGATCTTGGAACTGATTGCGTCTCAAGATGCAGATCTTGGAACTGATTGCGTCTCAAGATGCAGATCTTGGAACTGATTGCCTCTCAAGATGCAGATCTTGGAACTGATTGCGTCTCAAGATGCAGATCTTGGAACTAATTGCGTCTGAAGATGCAGATCTTGGAGTCCCCCTCATCAACCCTGGTGGGAAAATCCCTTGTACGTTATCTGGTGAAGAAACCCACAAATGGCAGAACATCAGAGCTTTCCTTTTTGGCTACAGCAGCAGCTTCTAGGCAGCTTCCCTGGCCTGCTACCCGGCCAAACCTAGAACAACCTAGTGCAGCTGGAAACTGCCAGAATCTGAATACTGACAGAAACTGGCTGAAACTGGCTGAAACTGACAGAATCAGAAAACAGTCAGAAAGTGCACCGGGAAACTGACACAGTCAGCCCTTCAGTACAGTTGAAATCTTGGGGCTTTGCCCAGTGGCTGGATCAGGAAGCTGCCTAGAATCAGCTCTTCGTAGCTTTGCTTGTTTGTTTGTTCGTTTGTTTGAGAGGCGGGGGGGGGGGAGGCTACACACAGCAGCTTCCAGCCAGCTCCATTAGCCATAGACTGGGTCAAGCCCACAGCTTCCAGCTGCCTCAGAATGCCTGATACAACAGCTAGCAGGCGCTCTTGCTAGCTTCAGTTTTGCCCCAAGGACAGGGAAAGGGAGCTGCCTAGAAGCTGCTACGCATGGCTAAAAAAATGAACCGCGGCTTGCTCAGTCTTAGCCAGTAATATTTATTCATGGGGTCAGATGGGGTGGGTGTTTGGCTTGGGTCAGACACAACTTATGTGACTTTACGCTCAGTCACCCAGACAATGAGCTTGTAGTCAACCTGGGTGTCATTACCCTGCCATGTTATGCCAAGCCAAGCCATGTCATGCCATGCTGAGCCATGCCATGCCGAGCCAAGCCAAGCCATGACAAGCCAAGCCATGTCATACCTAGCCAAGCCATACCAACTCATGCCAAGCCAAGCCAAGCCAAGCCAAGTCATGCTAAGCCATACCAAGCCAAGCCAAGCCAAGGCATGCCAAGCCTAGGGGCCATGCCATTCCGAGCCTTGCCAAGGGGCCAAGCCAAGCCATCACAAGCCATGCCAAGGGCCAAGCCAAGCCATGTCAAGCCATGCCAAGGGACCAAGCCAAGCCGAGCCAAGCCATGTCAAGCCGTGGAATGAGCCAAGCCAAGCCATGTCAAGCCATGGAATGAGCCATGCCATCCCAAGCCATGCCAAGGGGCCAAGCCAAGCCAAGCCATGGAATGAGCTTTGGAAGAGTACTACATGTTTCATATTGCAATTCAGGGGATGAACTGGACAACGCATTTCCGAAAGAACTCGTACTTCGTGCTTCGTAACTTGAAATCGAGAATTTTCGCCTGGAAATCCGAGAATTCTCGACAATTTTGATTGAGGGAACGACTTAGTACGAAACGTTTGTCCAGTTCATCCCCTGAATTGCTATAAAACGCTTCTTGCTATGCTTCTCACACTTCTTACAGGACCTGGACAAGTCTTCAAACTGTCTAATCTGTTTAGTGTTGCCCCTGGGTTCCGTGGGTATCGCACGGGGGGACGGGGAAACGGAAGGCGGTGAGCAGCCCAGAGTTGGCTGAAAAACAAATTAACAATTAAATGGGGAAAATGTCGACGGGAATGTTCTTACACATTTTGTTTTGGCAGAGCCCCCCCTCGTGTGGGGTGGGAGCACCCAGATTCACCCCGTTGTCCGTCTGTGCCGCAACTTGAACTTGATTCAAATTCAAATTCAAATTCACATTCAAATTCCAGCCAAAATATTGTTCCGGACACAGCCGACAGGTTGTTAACCCAACTTGCCGTCCTCTTCCCCCCCCCCCCCCCCCCCCGAGACGAAGCCTGACACGTCAATTCAATCTTCCCCATTTGAATTCAATGGGGAAATATCGACGGAAATGTTCTTACACATTTTCCTTTCGTGCAACGCATCGCAAATTGAGCGACTCGGTGCGACCCCAGTGCGACTGTGTATGAGCGTGTGGGGTGGGGTGGGGTGGGGTGGGTGGGGGCATTTCTGACTAGTTTAGCAGGACCCATGCGACGCCATTACTGACTTCACAACAACACAAGCGTCCTTACAGTTCCAAAGGAATGTCAACGGTCGGAAAGTTCTCTGTGGGCAGCTTGTTGATAGCCTTCCCAGTTACCATCATGTCCTGAAGCTCCTCGCCACCTTCCCCATCGTCGCTAAAGCCTGGAATGATACCAGATCTGCAGGCACACATGGTGTGTGTGTGTGTGTGTGTTTGGGGGGGGGGGGGGGGGGGGGGGGGGGGATGATTGATGTGGTAAAGTCTGGAATGATACCAGATCTGCAGGCACACATGGGGTGTGTGTGTGTGAGTGTGTGTGTGTGTGTGTGTGTGTGTGTTTGGGGGGGGGGGGGGGGGGGGGGGGGGGGGGATTGGTGTGGTAAAGTCTGGAATGATACCAGATCTGCAGCACACATGGTGTTGTGTGTGTGAGTGTGTGAGTGTGTGTGTGCGGGGGGTGGGGGTGGGGGGTGGGGGTGGGGGGGGAGGTGATTGGTGTGGTAAAAGTCTGGAATGATACCAATCTGCAGGCACACATGGGGTGTGTGTGTGAGTGTGTGTGAGTGTGTGCGGGGGGTGGGGGTGGGGGTGGGGGTGGGGGGTGGGGGGGGGAGGGTGATTGGTGTGGTAAAGCCTGGAATGATACCAGATCTGCAGGCACACATGGTGTGTGTGTGTGAGTGTGTGTGAGTGGGGTGGGTGGGGTGGGGTGGGGGGTGGGTGGGGGTGGGGTAGGGTGATTGGTCACACACCACACACACACACACCATCGTCGCTTAAGCCCGGAATGATACCAGATCTACAGGCACACATGGTGTGTGTGTGTGTGAGTGTCGAGTGTGTGTGAGTGGGGGTGGGGGTTGGGGGGTGGGGGGTGGGGAGGTGATTGGTCACACAACACCCACACACACCATTGTCGCTAAAGCCTGGAATGATACCAGATCTGCAGGCACACATGCTGTGTGTGTGTTGTGAGTGTGTGTGAGTGGGTGGGTGGTGGGTGGGTGGGGTAGGGTGATTGGTCACACACCACACACACACACCATTGTCGCTTAAAAGCCTGGAATGATTACCAGATCTGCAGGCACACACGGTGTGTGTGTGTGTGAGTGTGTGTGTGTGAGTGAGGTGGGGTGGGGTGGGGTGGGGTGGGGGTAGGGTGATTGGTCACACACCACACACACACACACCATTGTCGCTAAAGCCTGGAATGATACCAGATCTGCAGGCACACATGGGTGTGTGTGTTGTGTGGGTGTGTGTGGGTGTGTGTGGGTAGGGTGATTGGTGTGGTCAAGTGGGGGTGGGGGTGGGGGGTGGTCAGCGTGCTCATGGCAAGCCTGGAATGATACCAGATCTGCAGGCACACATGGTGGTGTGGTGTGTGTGAGTGTGTGTGTGTGTGTGGTGTGTGTGGGGGGGGGTGAGGAGGGGGGGAGGGTGATTGGTGTGGTAAAGTCTGGAATGATACCAGATCTGCAGGCACACAATGGGTGTGTGTGTGAGTGTGTTTGTGTTTTGTGTTTGTGTTTTGGGGGGGGGGGGGCGTGTTGGTGTGGTGAAGTCTGGAACGATACCAGATCTGCAGGCACACATTGTGTGTGTGTGTGTGATGTGTTTGGGGTGTGTGTGTCTGTGTGGTGGTGGTGCGTGTGTGTGGGGGGGTCATTGGTGTGGTAAAGTCTGGAATGATACCAGATCTGCAGGCACACATGGTGTGTGTGTAAGTGTGTGTGATGTGTGTGTGGTGTGAGTGTGAGTGTGGTGTGAGTGTGGTGTGTGTGTGTGTGTGTGTCGTGTGTGTGTTTGTGTGTGTTTGTGTGTGTGTGTGTGTGTGTGTGTTGTGGGGGGGGGGTAGGTGAATGGACACACACATCACACGCACACACCATCGTCATTAAAGCCCGGAATGATACCTGATCTGCAGGCGCACATGGTGTGTATGTGGGAGTGGGAGTGGGAGTGTGTGTGATGTGTTTGTGTGTGTGTGTGTGTGTGTGTGGTGGTGGTGGTGGTGGTGGTGGGGATCGGTCACACACAACACACGCACACACCATCGTCGCTAAAGCCCGGAATGATACTAGATCTGCAAGCACACACGGTGTGGATGTGTGTGTGTGTGTCTGAGTGTGTGTGTGTGTATGGGGTGGGGGGGTGGGGGGGGGGATTGGTTGGTGTGGTCAAGTGGGTGTGGGGGGTGGGGTGGTCAGCGTGCTCATGGTCTAGCCATTCTATCACCGCTGGTCCACACAAATGATCAGAAGATGATTCACAGCTGTGAGGGGGGCGGCGACAGCCAGCGCATCCCACGGCCAGTCAAAGGTTCCGAATTGAGGGATCTCGTTAAGTCGGGTTGTGTGTGTATGTGTGTGTGTGTTGTGAGTGTATGTGTGTGTGTGTCGGGTGTATGTGTCGGTTGTGAGTGTGTGTGTGTGTATCGGGGGGGGGGTGGGAGATGATTCACAGCTGTGAGGGGGGCGGCCGACAGCCAGCGCATCCACAGCCAGTCAAAGGTCTCCGAATTGAGGGATCTCGTTAAGTCGGTTGTGTGTGTATGTGTGTGTGTTGTGAGTGTATGTGTGTGTGTGTCGGGTGTATGTGTCGGTTGTGAGGACCATGTGTGTGGTGTGTGTGTATCGGGGGGTGGGGGGTGGGGAGATGATTCACAGCTGTGAGGGGGATGGCGACAGCCAGCGCATCCCACGGCCAGTCAAAGGTTCCGAATTTAGGGATCTCGTTAAGTCGGGTTGTGTGTGTGTATGTGTGTGTGTGTTGTGAGTGTATGTGTGTGTGTCGGGTGTATGTGTCGGTTGTGAGTGTGTGTGTGTGTGTATCGGGGGTGGGGGGTGGGGAGATGATTCACAGCTGTGAGGGGGATGGCAACAGCCAGCGCATCCCACGGCAAGTCAAAGGTTCCAAGTTGAGGGATCTCCTTGAGTTATGTGTGTGTGGGGGGTGGGGGGTGGGCTATGTGTGTGTGGGGGTGTGGGGTGGGGTGGGCTATGTGTGTGTGGGGGGTGTGGGGTGGGGGGCTATGTGTGTGTGGGGTGTGGGTGGTGGGCTATGTGTGGGGTGGGGTGGGGTGGCTATGTGTGTGTGGGTGTGTGGGGGGGGGGGCTATGTGTGTGTGGGGTGGGGTGGGGTGGGCTATGTGTGTGTGTGGGTTGTGTGGGGTGGGGGCTATGTGTGTGTGGGGTGGGGTGGGGTGGGCTATGTGTGTGTGTTGGGTGTGGGGTGGGGGGCTATGTGTATGTGGGGTGGGGTGGGGTGTGTGTGTGGGGTGTGTGTGGGTGGGGGGGTGGGGGGGGGGGGGGCTATGTGTGTGTGTGGGGTGGGTGGTGGGGTGGGGTGGGGGTATGTGTGTGTGGGGGGGGGGTGGGGGGTGGGGGGCTATGTGGTGTGGGGTGGGGTGGGGTGGGGTAGGGGGTATGTGTGTTGTGTAATGTGTGTGTTGTGTGTGTGTGTGTGTGTGTTGTGTGTTCGCATCGAAATCATCATCATGTGTGTCAATATGGGGGGCTATGTGTGTTTGGGGGTGAGGTGGTGCGAGGGTGGGGGCACCTATGGTCCACAGTGCATTGTCGTGTGTGGGTGGGGTGGGTGGGGTGGGTGTGGGGATTGCGCTGGGGGGACTCACGCTGTGAGGGGGACGCGATCCACGGCCAGCACATTCCACGGCAGGTCAAAGCATCCAAGTTGAGCGATCTTGTTTCCTCACACGCTTCTTGTAGTCTGGGTGTGTGTGGGGTGTGGGGTGTTGGGGTGGGGTGTATGTGGGTGTGTGTGTGTGTGTGTGTGTGTGGTGTGTGTGTGGTGTGGGAGGGGGGGGAGACTCACCTCAGTGAGGGGGACGTTGACGGCCAGCGCATCCACGGCTGGGTCAAAGCATCCAAGTTGAGAGATCGCGCTGAGTCGGGTGCAGGTGTGGGTGTGGGTGTCAGGTGTTGTATTAGTGTGTATGCGGTCTCAGGGGGGGGGGGGACTCACCTCTGTGAGGGGGGGACGTTGGCGGCCAGCGCATCCCACGGTAAGTGTCAAAGCATCCAAGTTGAGAGATCGCGCTGAGTCGGTGCAGGGTGTGGTGTGCGTGTATGTGTGTTTGTGTCGGGTGTATGTGTGGGGTTGTGAGTGTATTTGTGTGTGCCGGGGGGGGGGGGGGGGGGACTCACCTCTGTGAGGGTGACGTTGGGCGGCCAGCGCATCCACGGCTGTCAAAGCATCCAAGTTGAGGGACCGCGTTGAGCCGGGTGCAGGTGTGTGGTGTGCTGTATGTGTGTTTGTGACGGTGTGTATGTGTGGGTTGTGAGTGTATGTGTGTGTGCCGGGGGGGGGGGGGGGGGGGGACTTACCTCTGTGAGGGGGGACGTTGACGGCCAGCGCATCCCACGGGCTGGTCAAAGCATCCAATTGAGAGATCGCGCTGAGTCGGGTGCAGGTGTGGGTGTGGGTGTCAGGTGTGTATAAGTGTGTATGGGTCTCAGGGGGGGGGGGGGACTCACCTCTGTGAGGGGGACGTTGACGGCCAGCGCATCCCACGGCTGGTCAAAGCATCCAAGTTGAGAGATCGCGTTGAGTCGGGTGTCGGCAAGTCACACATGTTTAGACCTCCTCTTGAAGTGAATAGGTTGTCAACAGAGAAGAGAGCGTTGGAGGGGGAGGGGAGAGACACAAGGAAGACAAACCACCACCACCGAAGTTTCCTGGGAGCATTTTGGGGGGGGCGGGGGAGGTCGGGGTGAAGTGGAGAATGACACATCTTTCTACAAGGTTGTGTGGTGTGTGTGTGTGTTGTGTGGTGATTTGTGCTTATCAGTGGTGTGTGGTGTGTGTGTGTGTGTGTGTGTGTGGTGTGGGTGTGTGTGTGGGGGGGGGGGGGGGGGGGCGGGGGAGGGGAAAAGAGACAACTAAGCACCACCAGCGAACCTTTCCTGGAGAATGGTGTGATGGGGGGGGGGGGGCATATTCACAAGGGTGTGTGTGTGTAGTGTGTGTGTGTGTAGTGTGTGTGGGGGGGGGCAGACAACAAACCACCACCACGCAGTTCCCTGGGAGCATGGCGGCGGCACATCTTTACAAGTGTGCGTGTGTGTGTGTGGTGTGTGGCGGTGTGTGTAAGGTGTGCGTGTGAAACCCTCACTGTGGTGGTGTGGCGGGAGTGTGTATGTTCGTTGTATGGTGTGTGTGTGTGTGTGTGTGGGGAGGGGGGGTAGGGGGGGGGGGGTGGGGGCGTTGAAGGCATAGGCCTGTGCATTTGCATCCCGTCTGTTTGGTTACATTTTCCTGTTATCCTAATTCGATCATTTAAATGTTTGTTATCACAGTCCAGGGTTGTCAAGTAGCTGGAGGGACTTATTAAATTAAAGGGTGAGGGAGAGATTTAATGAGCTGGGGAGTGGGTGGAGTTGGCATTTTTCTTTTTCATCATGGGGTCTTTTTGTTTGCCCCCCTGCCCCCTGCCCCCGCGCCCCTGCCCCCCCCCCCCCCCCCCCGCCCTGCCCTCCCCCCCCCCGTAAAAAGTAAAAAAGGACTGCACTCACCACCACTCCATCAGTTTTTTTTTCTTTATAAAACAAAATCAAGGACTGCATCCGCAAGTTTTTTTATAAATAAATAAATAAATAAAATAAATAAATAAATAAAACTAAATAAATACATATATATATATATATCCATAAGTGCCTAATCTCCAAAACGCCTAATTCGGACAAGAGTGTGGTTTCTTTTTCATCATTGTGGACTTTTGTTTTGCCCCCCTGCTCACTGGACTGGAGTCCATGGGTCAAAAACTGTCTGTCCCAAAAGGCCAATAATTAGGCACCTTATGGAGATAAACAAAAAAATAAAGAAAGAAAAGAATAAAATATTTATAAAGATTGAGAATGCCACTCACCAGAATCCATCAGATTTGTTCATAAAAAATAATAAAAAATCTAGCTATACATACTTGTTCCCCCCCCCCCCCCCCCCCCCCCCCCCCAGGGCCCCCTGTATGATGTAAAATGCACTCACCAGAATCCATCAGATTTGTTCATACAAAAAATATATATACATAGCTATACCTGAGTTATACATACTTATTCTTCCCCCCCCCCCCCCCCCCCCCCCCAGGGGCCCCCTATATGTGCACTCACCAGAAGTCCATTCCAGATTTAAGGACTGTACCCGTTGCATCGATTTCTGTTCGCTGCCCTCGGGGCCTTGCTTGCCTTGCCCCGAAGTCGTCATCCCCCCATTGGCCATCCCACTGGCTGAGGGGTGGATGAGCCCCTCACCGTCACCCCCCCTGGAGGGCATGATGTGATGAGAGGTGTTCTCCCCGTACCTGTGATTTATGTGGTCAGTTCTTGAAGCCGTTTCCCACCAGTAGTGCCAGCGAGGGATGACAGGCTGTCTAGATCTTTGGGCCTGGAGGGGTGAGGTGGGTTGGGTGGGGGTGAAGGTTGGGGTAGGGGTGCGGGGTGGGTGGGTGGGGTGAAGGTTGGGGTAGGGGTTAAGGGCGGGAGTGATGTGATGAGATGTGTTTGCCCCGAGCTCGTCAGTCCCCCCATTGGCCATCCCGCTGGCTGAGGGTGGATGAGCCCCTCACCGTCACCCCCCCTGGAGGGCATGATGTGATGAGAGTGTTCTCCATGGTACCGTGATGTTCAGGTTCTTGAAGCGTTTCCCCCACCAGTAGTGCCAGCGAGGGATGACAGGCTGTCTAGATCTTTGGTCTGTTAGGGGTGGAAGGTGGTGATGTGGGGTGGGGGTCGTAAGGAGTGAGGGGTGGGGTGGGGTGGAAGGTTGAGGTAGGGTGGTAGTAAGGGGTCACATGTGATGGGGGTCGGTGGATGTGATGAGAGGTGTTCTCTGGTACCGTGATGTTCAGGTTCTTGAAGCGTTTCCCACCAGTGGTGCCAGCGAGGGGATGACAGGCTGTCTAGATCTTTGGCCTGGAGAGGGGGAGGGTGGGGTGGGGGTGGGGGACGTTAAAAAAAGGGTGTGGGGTGGTGGTGAATGAAGGCGGTGAGGGGATGACAGCAAGGGATGACAAGCTGTTCTACATCTTTGGCCTGGGAGGGACGGTGGGGGGATGGGGGTGGGGGTGTAAGAGTGAGGGATTGGCTGTGTGTGTGTGTGTGTGTGTGGGGGGGGGGGGGGGGGGGGGTCATGATTTGGGTGAATGAAGGCATGACAGGCTGTCTACATCTTTGGCCTGGAGGGGGTGGGGGGATGGGGTGGCGGATCGTAAGAGTGAGGGGTGGGGTGTGTGTGGGGGGTTGGTGTGAATGAAGGGATGACAGGCTGTCTAACATCTTTGGCCTGGGAGGGGGTGGGGGGTGGGGGTGGGTCTGTCAGAGGTGATGGGGGTGGTATGGTGTGTGTGGGGGTGGGGGGGTGGGGGTGGTGGTGCGAATGAAGGGATAACAGCTGTCTACATCTTTGGCCTGGAGGGGGTGTGGGGTCGGAGGTGGGTGGCGTCGTCGAAGAGGTGAGGCGCGGGATGTGTGTAGACTAAGTGGTGTGGGTGTGTTAGGGGGGGGGGGAATGAAGGAGATGACAGGCTGTCTACATCTTTGGCCTGGGAGGGGTGGGGGTGGGGGTGGATTGTAAGAGTGAGGGTAATGCTGTGTGTGTGGGGGCGGGGTTGGTGTGAATGAAGGGGTGAGGGATGCGTAGCAAGGGATGGACAGCTGTCTAGATCTTTGGCCTGGGAGTGGGGAGGGTTGGCGGTTGGTGGGTGGGGGTGGGGTTGTGGAAAGAAAAGGGATGTGGTGTGTGTGAATGAAGGGGGAGGGGTTGCGGTGGGTGGGGGTTGTGAAACAAAGGGGGGATGTCGGTGTGATGATGAAGTGGGGAGGGAGTGGTGGGTTGGTGGGGGTGGTGAACAAAAGCGTGTAGTTGGTGCGAATGAAGTGGGAGGGGGTTGGTCGTTGGTGGGGGTTGATGAACAAAGGTTTAGTGTGTGTCGTGCGGAATGAAGGGCTGAGGGGAATGCCAGCAAAGGGATGACAGGCTGTCTGCATCTTTGCCTGGAGGGGGAGGGAGGTGAGCGTGGGAGTGGTTCACGGGGTCGTGAACAAAGAGGGAGTGGGATGGGTGGGTGAATGAAGAGCTGAGTAGATGAGGGGAATGCCTGGAAGGGGGTGACGGGCTCTATAGATATTTTGCCTGGAAGGGGGGAGGGAGGGAGAGTTAGTGGGGTAAGGGTGGTGGTGTCCCATGACAAAAGGCCTTGTGGCTGTGTGTGGGTGGTGGTGGTTGTGAAGTGAAGGCGTGCAGGGAGGGAGATTACAAGTGTGTGTGGTTAGGGGTGTGGTGTTGAATAAGCGGTTCATGGACAATCTTAGTGGGTAAGGGTTGTGGTCATACAAAGGGAGTGGTGTGGTGTGGTGTGGTGTGGTGTGGTGTGGTGGTGTGGTGGTGTGAATGACGAGGGCGAAGGGATGCTAGCAAGGTAGATGACAGGCTGTCTAGATCTTGGCCTGGAGGGGGCAGGGGAAGGGGAGGAGGTAAGTGTGGGTGGTTGGGGGTCATGAAAAAGGGGTTTGCGTGGGGTGTGGTGGGTGTGGTGTGAAAGAAGATCAGGGATAGCTAGGCAAGGGATGACAGGCTGTCTAGAATCTTTGGCCTGGGAGGGGGGAGGGGCTTGTGAGGTAGGTGGGTGGGTGGGGGTCATGAATAAGGGGGGTGGTGTGGTGTGAATGAAGGGTTGAGGGATGCTAGCAAGGGATGACAGGCTGTCTAAATCTTTGGCCTGGGAGGGGGAGGGGGTAAGGTAGCGTGGGTGGGGGCGGGGAGGGGTCATGAATAAAGGGGATGTGTGTGAATTCAGGGGTGGGGGATGCCTAGCGAGGGAAAGGCGGATCTCTCTTAGATACACTCACCTCATCCCCTCTGTGCCGCTTGACCCCATTAGTCTGTTGGTCTGCCCCTGCTTGCTGGTGCAGCGCAACAAGACCCTCCCCCTCCCTCTTCCCAGGTCCAACCCAGCATACACTACCCAGCACTACCCCCAACAACACCACCTCAACCCTCACCTATAATCCCCTCTGTGCCGCTTGACCCCATTTACCGTGGTCTGCCCCTGCTTGGCTGGTGCGAAGTGCTATAAGTCCCCCCCCACATACACTCCACTCATGCCCAACCCTGCTAAACACTACGCCAGCCACCCAACCGCTAGCCTACCCCCCCCCCCCCCACCACCACCACCTTCAACCACTCACCTCATCCCCTCTGTGCCGCTTGACCCCATTACCGTTGGTCTGCCCCTGCTTGTTGGTGCAGTGCTATAAGACCCCCCACACACCACTCCCTATGCCCAACCCTGCTAACACTACGCCAGCCACCCCCAGCCACTAGCCTACCCCCCAATCCACACCAACCCCCAAACGCACTCACCTCATCCCCTCTGTGCCGTTTGACCCCATTACCGTGGTCTTGCCCCTGCTTGTTGTGCAGTGCTATAAGACCCCCCCCACACCTCACTCTCTATGGCCCAACCCTGCTAACCACTACGCCAGCCACACCCCAGCCACTAGCCTACCCCCCAACCACACCAACCCCCAACCACTCACCTCATCCCCTCTGTGCCGTTTGACCCCATTAGCGTGGTCTGCCCCTGCTTGCTGGCTGCAGCTGCTATAAGGCGCAGTCAAACGTGGAGGATAGTTTATCAAAGGCTGCCTCGCTCGGGGGAGAGACTGGGTACATGCGACTGTCAAGGAAGCCAGGTGTCTGTATCTGGTTCATTTGTAGAAGCTGCCCAGAAGGTCCCATTAGATCTCGTGTGCTGGACGAGGTTTGCTTGATGGGTAGGAGGGAGCTGATGTCGTGCTGGGGGTACGGGAGTCAGGGTTGAAGGTGAGGGTGAGGGTACAGAGGCCGGGGGGGAGGTTGAGGTTGAGCTTGATTTGGTTGAGGGTACAGAATTTGGGCTGGGTGGGTTTGTGGGAGAGCGTGGTACAGGAGTCCGGTGGACGGGGGGGGGGGGGGGGTGAAGGTGAGGTGATGGTGAGGGTGAGGGTACGGGTACCAGAAGTTGGGGGGGGGGAGGCGTGGGGAGTGAGGGCGAGGGAGCGGGTGTGAGGAGTAACAGGGGCCTGGCGTGAGAGGGTAAAGGGTAGAGGGTTGGAGGGGGATAGGTATAGGGTAAGGGGGGGGGAGGGTTAGGGACAGGATTCTAGATACATTTGTGTTAATAGATGATGTTTGATTTTCAACGTACCGCTTACTGACAGCAAAAATTTAACGCTTTTATTTCACGGGAGCAACCGTGAAATCAAGGCATATACTATATTTCGCAACAAAAAAAACGTGAAATCGAGTTTCAGGGCAATATTAGGATTAAAAATTAGCAATACATGAACACTGTGTGTGCTCTTGTTTATGAGATGCCTTAGTTGCAGTCCTAGAACTCAAAATTAAACTGAGCAGCTTGCTGAGCAATACATGAACACTGTGTGCTCTTGTTTATAAGATGCCTTAGTTGCAGGTCCTAGAAACTCAAATTAACTGAGCAGGAAATTAAGGCGATAAATTAGTTGATGCAAAAGTTACTACCCTACTTGCAGACTTTCTATAACCATGAACCCGGGATCAACGGTACATGTCTACGGTAATAGTATGAACACTACTACCTATTACCACACTTCGATGCAGTACCGTACACAATGTTATCACTAGTCTGTATTGTGATTAAGAACAGGCAATGAATCAGGCGGTAACAATGTTCAAGTTGAAAACATCTAAAATGGACTCTATTAAAAATGTGAACCATGAAATGTTGTAACGTCAAATATATCCCTCTGGCGATAAACCAAACGTGAATTTAAAAACGTTGAAATTAATATAAAAACACCTCAAAATGACGTGAAAAATCTCGCAGCGTTAAAGTTTGCTGTCGGATACGGTATACAGTTTGGAAAAAAAAAATCGACGTTCTCGCAGCATTGATATATCTTAAATACAAATATTCGATCTTATAATATATAAAATAAGTAACTTCAAAAGGTTTTTAGGAAGAGCCATTGTAAAAAGTGGGGAGATCCTCAACATGACTTCAATATCTACGAAACGAGTGTTTTATTGGAAGACGCCCAAGAGGAACGTCTTATCGACTGGTTTCAGTGTTTTAAGGGTAATGATAAACGGCCTGGTGGGGGCCGTGGTGTTAAGGGAACCCGTCGTACCAAGCAGAGAACGGTCTACCACCTCGACTGGACAAGCTACCATTGCAGTCGACCACGACCTGCAACGCTAAGGGCGACCGCAGGGGGGATCGAACCCCCGACCCTTCGTCCTCAAGCGATTTGGTCTACCACTAGACCAATATATAACACCGAAAGGGGCTTTCAGTGTTTCAAGTAACAACTGAAAAGAAGAAGGTTAGGAGAAGGTTGGCGACCCTATGCTAACCCAACCCGTTGAGTATTTCACACATTTGCGTTGATTGCCATTTTGTGACAGGCTGGAGTGAAAGCCGGCGCTATTTTGACCACAATATTGAGGTAGGTTAGGGACTTGTTTTTTCAAATCTGAAAGTGGGTTTGGCGACCCTATGCTAACACCTACAGGTCAACCCTTTAGGGGTTGGTCAGCCTTTCATGAACTCCCTACAGGCAACATATTAGGAGAAGGTTGGCGACCCTATGCTAACACCTAGAGGTCAAGCCTTTAGGGCTTGGTCAACTTTTCATGAACTCCCTATAGGCAACATATTCATATTTAATATTAAACTTAAATAGTTGAATCATTAGTGTATTCACAACTATGCATGGTTAGAGCCTACCCCAGCTCCATACGTTATATCTTAGGTAGCAGGTTATCCTCCCTCCCACACCAGCCCCCCACCCCCCCCACCCACCACACCGCGCACCCACCCACCAGCACACCCACATGGTTAGATCCTACCCCAGCTCCATGCGTTATATCTTAGGTAGCAGCGTTATCCTCCCCCCACACCAGCATCCCCCCCCACCCCCACACACCCACCCACACACACCAGCACAGTCACACGTGGTTAGAACCTACTCCAGCTGGGCTCTGCAAGTGCTGTCAACCCACCTACATGCAGCCTCTCTTAGGTAGCAGGTTTTTTCCTCCCACACACACATGCACCCTCCCACACACACACACACCACACCCTCCCACACACCACACACCTCCACCCACCACACCCTCCCACACCCACCCACCACCCACCCACCACACCTCCCCACCCACACACCGCACCCTCTCCCACACCGACACCTCCCACACCACACCCCACCACCTCTCACACCTCCACCCAACACACACTCCTCCCACACCCACCCAACACACCCACCCATCACCTACCCACCACACCCGCCCACACCCACACACCACACCACACCAGCACCAGCACCCACACCCCCCACACCAGCACACACCACACCAGCAGCCCCCCCCC
This sequence comes from Microglena sp. YARC, assembly GCA_022414725.1. NCBI lineage: Eukaryota > Viridiplantae > Chlorophyta > Chlorophyceae > Chlamydomonadales > Chlamydomonadaceae > Microglena > Microglena sp. YARC. The sequence goes on from CM039464.1 coordinate 44,246,015, forward strand.
CCCCCCCCCCCCCCCACACACACAGCACTCCCCCCCCCCCACACACACACACCTCCCCCCACACACAATATGAGATACACACAAACATGGTTAGAACCTAACCCCAGCTGGGCTCTGCATGTGCTGTCAGCGCCATTGACATGCAGCCTCTTCTTAGGTAGCAGGTTATCCTGCCCACACGCACCAGCACACACACACACCTACACCACACCACACAGCCCCCCCCCCACACCACCCCACCCACCCACCCACACCCACACATGGTTAGAACCCTACCCCAGGTCGGGCTCTGCATGTGCTGTCAGCGCCATCTACAACAAAGTAGCGTTGCAACAACTGCATGGGAGGAACAAATACAAGCGGGTAAAAAGGTATGAAGATAGGAAGGTAATGATGGCAAGAGGTGACCCCCTAGAAGAGAGTCGAGGAACACACACAAGAGGGGCCGCCTTCTGCCTGTACTGGCGTGGCCTGTTCCTAGTAGCGTTCCAACAGCACTACAAGGCTGCCCCCCCCCCCCCCCCAGGTCTCAACCCTCTTAGACTACCCCAGCCCCCTCCCCCCCCCCCCCCCCCCCCCCCCCCCCCCCCTACACCCACACACACCCCACCACCAACCCAATATCCCTGGGCCCAGCCCCAACCCTGCGTAGTCTCACACCATCTCCCTGGTGCAACGCCATATGCCCTGCTTTGGTCCGCTCCAACAGCACTACAAGGCTGTCAACCCCCTTCCTGGGTTCCAAACTTGTTAGATTACCCCCCCCCCCCCCCCCCCCCCCCCCCCCCCGGTCTCAACCCTCTTAGACTACCGTCAGCCCCCCCCACCCACCCCACACACACACACGCACTCCGCCACCAAACCCAATATCCTGGGCCCAGGCCCAACCCGTGTAGACTCACCTCATCCCCCTGGTGCCACTTGATCCCATATTGCTGTTTTCGTAAGTAGCTGATCCATCTCAGGCTGAATTGTTTTGAGCACCCAAAGAGAATCTTTCTCTCTCTCTCTCTTCTCTCTCTCTCTCTCTCTCTCTCTCTCTCTCTCTCTCTCTCTTCTCTCTCTCTCTCTCTCTCTCTCTCTCTCTCTCTCTCTCTCTCTCTCTCTCTCTCTCTCTCTCTCTCTCTCTCTCTCTCTCCCTCCTGCCTCAAGTGGGCCCCTTCCCAAGGGGAGGGGCCCGCTCGCGAGTACCGCCCCCCCCTTGGGGGAGTGAGCTAGTCCGCCTATGGCGGTACTAGCTACTAGCACACACACACACAAAAAGGGGTCTTACCTCCTCATTAGTGTGCCTCTCGTGCGGATGTATGCACGCCTTGCCGTATTCGGTAAGCAGCTGATCCATCTCAGGCTCGATTGTGTACTGCACTAAGGAGGCTCCCCCCCACACCCACACCCACACACCCACACACACACTAACTCACCCACACAAAAAGGGTCTTACCTCCTCGTTAGTGTGTCTCTCGTGCGGATGTATGCACGCCTTGCTGTATTTTGTAAGCAGCTGATCCATCTCAGGCTGGATTGCGTACTGCACTAAGGAGGCTCTCCCCCCCCTCCCCCCACCCCCACCCCCACCCCCCCCACACACACTAACTCACCCACACAAAAAAGGTCTTACCTCCTCATTAGTGTGTCTTTCGTGTGGATGTATGCACGCCTTGCTGTATTTTGTAAGCAGCTGATCCATCTCAGGCTGGCTTGAGTACTGCACTAAGGAGCCTGCTGGATTAAACAGCATCAAGCCGACCTCGCAGTCACACAGCACACTGAGCTCCATAGCTTTTCGCAGAAGCATGTTTTTCCGTTTCAAGAAGACCGCCTGAAAGGAGAGGGTGAGAACTTTGAGCATGCATCAAACCCTATGCCCTGAACCCTGCAAAGACCCATTTTAGCATGTTTCAAGAAGACTGCCTGAAAGGAGAGGGCTGGATAAACTTTGAGCATGCATCAAACCCTAAACCCTGAACCCTAAACCCTGCCACCTCCTGCCTGCACAGACCCACTTAAGCACGTTTCAAGAAGACCGCCTGAAAGGAGAGGCCGAGATGAACTTTGAGCATGCATCAAACCCTAAACCCTAATCCCTGCCACCTCCCACCTGCAAAGCCCCATTTTATACTGTTTCAAGAAGACCGCCTGAAAGGAGAGGGCTAGATAAACTTTGAGCATGCATCAAACCCTAAACCCTAAACCCTAAAACCTGCCACCTCCAACCTGCAAAGACCCATTTTATAATGTTTCAAGAAGACCGCCTGAAAGGAGAGGCCAAGATGAACTTTGTGCATGCAGGAAGTGTGGTCGAGTCATCGACCGTAAACTCAAGAGATGTGTAAACTCAAGAGATGTGTAATCTCAAGAGATGTGTAATCTCAAGAGATGTGTAATCTCAAGAGATGTGTAAACTCTAGAGATGTGTGAACTCGAGATGAACTTTGTGCATGCAGGAAGTGTGGTCGAGTCACAGACCACAAACTCAAAACCTTTTTTTGTTTACATTGGCATAGGCAGGCAAGTGGTGACCCAAGACGAGCCCACACAACAAATTCCTGTTGGAGGTGGGGGTTGGGTTGGGTTGGGTTGGGTTGGGTTGGGTTGGTTGGGTTGGGTTGGGTTGGGTTGGGTTGGGTTGGTTGAGGATGGGGTGTGTGGGGGGGGGTCTTCCATGCTTCTTCTCCTTATAGGGGAATAACTCAACCACATTACTGGTAGTTAGCAACAAGGTTTCTTCCCCTGCTACCTACAACGATCGCTACCTGGGCACCTGTTTTAGCCCAAATTCCAGTTGGGGTTGGGGTTGGGGGGTCCAAACGTCCTCTCCTTAGAGGGAGATAACCCAACCACATTACATGTAGTTAGCAACAAGGTTGTTTTCACTGCTACCTAAAGGGATCGCTACCTGGGCACCAGTTTTGGCCCCAATTCCGGTTGGGGGTGGAGTTGGCTGTGGGTGGGGGTTCAAATGTCCTCTTCTTAGAGGGAGATAGCCCAACCTCATTACCGGTTGTTAGCAACAAGGTTTTTTCCACTGCTACCCATAGCGATCGCGACTTGGGAACCCGTTTTGGCCCAAATTCCGGTTGGGGTTGGAGTCCAAATTTCATCTTCTTAGAGGGAGATAAACCAACCTCATTACTGGTTGTTAGCAACAAGGTTTGTTTTCACTGCTACCCATAGCGATCGCTACTTGGGAACCCTTTTTGGCCCAAGCTTTCGCTACTCTGACACCCACCCACCCACCCCTCCCCAGAGCGGCCCACTACTCAAATCGCTACCTGGACCCCTCCCTCGGAAAGTACCCAATCCCTGAAAGCTACTAGAATACCCCCTTTGTTAAACGGAACAAAACTCTGATAGCAACCGGCTGGCAAAAACAAATTATAACGCCTGGAGGGGCGTGGTGTTAAGGGGACCCTCCCGTGCGCCGCAGCTGGGGAAAGTCACCATGGCAGACATAGCATACCGGCTAGCAGCCATTGATAACCACACCTGCGTCATAACTCTGCTAGCAACCATTGTTGATAACCACAACCATGCATTATGTAGTTGATAACTTTGTTGTGCCTACTCCATCTCTTATGCATATGTATACGGTTAAGGTGCATGTATGTGTAGGTATACGTATGTGTATATACTCCATCTCTTATGTATATGTATACGGTAAAGGTGAGCATGATATGTGTGTGTAGGTATACGTATGCGCATGTATTCCATCACTTATGTATATGTAGGTAGCTATATGTATATGTACATGTAATTAGGTATGTATAGGGAACAGCAAAGGCTAGTATGCCATCATATGATACCATCAGCCTGACTGGGCTAAAGTTACCATTTATATACAATGTAATATGTTGCAATTTGTATGATACCATATGATATTATACTCGACTTTGGTCAACATCATATGATATGCCGGTCCCTACGTCCCTGCACATCCTGCTCTCACGGTGACTATAGCTAGCTCCGGCTTGCGCTATGGTGTCCTTTACTTCACGTCCTGTGAGTGAATATATTACACGGATGTAACAATTTCAATTTCAATATCCTGCTCTCAGCCTCACATTGTACCAAGCACCCTTTCTATTGCTGTTGGACATGACATTGTCCAAGCTTGGCCACAGTATACGACGCGCGCTACCGCGCAAGGTTTTGGAACCCGACTGCGCAATTAAGCAATTTTTTAACCCCTCTCTGGGTGCAGCGCAGATTTGTGTTGTCAGTTGAGTCAAAAGCGCAACCTAGAAGGAGGCTGATGCGCTTTTGAAGCAACCCAAATTGACCAGATGTAGTACCCTGATGTGTATAGGGTTGTCAAGAACAAAATTGTAGATTTATGTCAAGTACAATATATCTTGCAATATCGTACGATATGCCTGTATAATACGATATATCGTGCAATATCGTACAACATATTGTGCAATATTGTAGGATATGTCTATATATAATGATATATCGTAGAATATCGTACGATATGTCTTAATATAATACGATATATCGTGCTATATCGTACGATATATTGTGCAATATTGTACGATATGCCTATATATAATGATATATTGTGCAATATCATACAATGTGCCTGTATAATACGATCTATCGTGCAATATCGCACGATGTGTAGTGCAATATTGTACGATATGCCTCTATGTATAATGATATATCGTGCAATATCGTCAATATATTGTGCAATATCGTACGATATACCTATATAATACGATGTACCGTGCAATACCGCACGATATGTTGTGCAATATTGTACGATACGTCTATAAATAATGATATATCGTGCAATATCATACGATACATTGTGCAATATCGTACGGTATGCCTAAATAATGCGATATTTAGGGGGCGGCAAATAGATCTATATTGCCCAAAAATATAGATCTATAAAGATCTATATATAGCAAATAGATATATTGTGTATTTACAACATATGCAGTTACATCAGATGGACCCCAGAAAATCCAGTCGAAGTGCCCTATGCCGATTTTAAAAAATCCAGCTTTGCCAATATATATCTACATAGATATATATAGATCTATCTCTATATAGATCGATGCCTCTCCCTAACGATATATCGTGCAATATCGCATGATATGTCTTAGAATCATACGATATATCTAGGGAAAGGCAAAGTTAGTTACTATCAGTGAATTAATTATATAAGTGAATGTAACTTAATATTAGTCAGACGAGCCGTCTCACCAAGATTTTGAATTTATTTGAGAAACTAATATTATTGTGACACAGTAATAATATAAGTTATTATTAGTTTTTCAAACACTTGTATTAGTTGCCGTTCACTAGATATATCGCATGAGATCGTATGATATATCGCACGATATTCTTGTAACCAGGATGATATTGACAACCCTATATATCATGTATGTGTATATTCATGTATGTGAAGGACATGGCGAAACTAGGCTGATGAGTGTCTGGCTGAAATGGAGCAGGTGCAGGGGGCCATCCTTGGGTTTGTGGTGTGTTGAGTCAGGGCCATTTACATATTGTATTTCGAAATTGCATTTTGTGGTGTGTTATGCCAGTGCCATTTACGTATTGTATTTCGCATTTAGCATTTTGTATTTTGTGGTGTGTTGAGTCAGGGCCATTAACATATTGTATTTTGCATTTTGCATTTTGTGGTGTGTTGAGTCAGGGCCATTTACATATTGTATTTTGCATTTTGCATTTTGTGGTGTGTTGAGTCAGGGCCATTAACATATTGTATTTTGCATTTTGCATTTTGTGGTGTGTTGAGTCAGGGCCCTTTACATATTGTATTTTGCATTTAGCATTTTGTATTTTGTGGTGTGTTGAGTCAGGGCCATTAACATATTGTATTTTGCATTTTGCATTTTGTGGTGTGTTGAGTCAGGGCCATTAACATATTGTATTTTGCATTTAACATTTTGTATTTTGTGGTGTGTTGAGTCAGGGCCATTTACAATTTGTTTTTGCATTTATTTTTTTATTTTTTAGTCAGGGCTATTTACATATTGTATTTTGCATGCTTCATTTTTTTGTGTGCTGAGTCAGGGCCATATGCATTTTGCTGCCTTGCCTTGTGTTGAATTGTGTTACGCAGATTTTTGTTGCATTGGCTTGGTTTGGATTGGGTTTGTTTGATTTGGTTAGGCTTGAGTTAGGTTGGGTTGGGTTGCGCAGGGGTAGGAGACCCCTCTACATGCAGGTGAGGCTTGAGTTGGACGTGGGTGTTAGCTCAAGCGTTTGAATCAGAGATGGCTATGGTGGAGTGCGCGGGTATGTGCATGTGTGTGTGTGTGTGGTGGAGAATTGTTTGGTGGGATTTGCAAGACGCACTGCAATTCAGTCAGAACCCCACTCATTTTGCCAGGTGTGTCAGGTTGTCCAGATGAGGGAGACGAGAAGGCAGAAGCACTGTTGTGGCTTGGTTTGAGCTGACCTAGTGGATGGGACCTAATGAAGCGTAGGTTGGGGATCTTAGCCTTCGTACCTGACGCTCCTGGTCGTCCGGGATTTTCTCCAGCCTCTTCCTCACTGCGAGAAATAGCATTTGCGCCTAGGGTCAGTACCGTCAAAAACCTTAATCGCAGGAATCAGCGGGAACGCACTTGTGCTATAATCTATATAAGGCGATGAAAAGAGGGATGGAATCAGCTAAACAGGACTACGGGCGACTGCCGAGCAGGCAGGAGCGAAAACTGGCAATGGATGGAAACTAAGCATGCAAAGATTGTCCTCGTAGTGGTTTAGGAGCACAGGTCGAGTTGCTGGCTCGTGTTCCCTGTTCCCAGTTCCCAGAAAGGAAATGCGAGGGCGCGGAACCGTACCGCTGCAGTACGCTCAGTTTGGAGGGCTGCTCATGTTGGAGGCAAGACAAATTGACAAATTGGCAAATCTGAAGACGTCGACCCACTAGACGATATTTCACTCGACCGTCAATTCACGCCTCCTCCCGTCCTTCTCTTAAGTTTCTTGGTCAGCTCCTCTTACCTTCTTCATTTCGTCAGCCCATTCATGCTTTCCAACTCCTTCACGGTGATGGTCACTTCCTCCGAACACTCCCTCCCGGTGCCTTTTTTATCTCACTCCTTTCAACTGGGAAAATCGACGTACAATTTCGAGCAGCGGTTATCAGCAGCGTACATCTGCGCTTTTTGAAAATTGCTTGGCCTGGTGTGTACGTTTCTCTTTATCTCTTACACTCTGGCAGCTAGCTCCCTCACAAACTTTCCAAAGGTTCACCCTCAGACTTCCATGAGAGTTCTACATCTCCAAGCCAGCATATCGAAACACTGCCACTCTTAGACTGGCCCTGTGACCAACATCAACATCTTCACGACTGCTCACATGCACCACACCCATGTGTAAACGCTTGCACACACATACGCTCACATACAAACACGAGGGACATACAAATCCTGACAAGCCTCCTCCCCCCCCGCCCCCCCCCCCCCCCCCCACACACACACACACACACACACACACAGGCCCCCACACATGCACTGGCCCACTCTCATCTGCAGAACCACAACCATCCACTGAATCACAGCCACTAACAACTAAACAAGCAGATAATCTCATCGATACCCTCATCCCATTCAGGGATCTCTCTCTGTTTTTGTGGGATGGTTTGTGGGTTAAATTACATTGGGCAGACTTCAAAATCAGCATTCCCTCAACTTTTGCCGCAGTGTGAGGTCAGGTGTGACAATCAACCCCACATTTATATTGCCTCTAGTCTCTCCAAGTTACTGGATAACCTCCATGTAGTGGATTCTGTTCGGAGCACTCATTGAGATGAGGGGAAACGCATCCCTTGGTTCAACAAAACCATAGCTTTTCTTTTAAGCTACTAGGAGCAGCTTCTAGGCAGCTCCCCTGGTCAGCTGTTCAGTCAAACCGGAAGCAAAGTAATGATAATGCCTGGTGGGGCGTGGTATTATGGGAGCCCCGTCTTACGGTGGTAGGGAACGGGCTGCTACTTTACCTGGACAAAGCTACCATGGCGGTTGACAGCGACCGCCAACACATAAGCGCACCCATGGGGATTCGAACTCGGCACCTATGTCGTTCAAGGAGCTCTGCCATTGAGCCATTCGTTGAACGGGGATGAAACCCCTAAAGGAACCTAGAGTAACTTCAAGCTCGCATAATCTGCTTTCCAGCACTGTTGAAATCTGGGGGCTTGGCCAAATTGCTGGCTCAGGGAGCTACCTAGAAGCTGCTCCTTGTAGGCAAAAATAAAAGCACTGAACAAATCCTATGCATCCAAATATGTTGTATGCATAGGCTTTGTCTGAGGGAGGCACTTTGCACCATCATAGCTTTTATTCTAGCTACTAGCAACAGCTTCTAGGCAGCTCCCGTGCCTGGCATTGAGCCAAAGCAAATGCGACCTAGTGCACCTTGAAGCAGACACAATCAGCTGTCCAGAACTGCTGAAATATTTGGGTTTGGCCTAGTGGCTGGCTCAAGGAGCTGCTTAGAAGCTACCGTATGTAGCCGAAAAGAAAGCTATGAGCACCAGGGTACTATACGCGCGCTAGCGCGCAAGGTTTTGGAGCCCAGCTGCGCGATTGAAGCAATTTTTAAACCCCCTCAGGGCGCAGGGTGCAGATTTTCGTTTTCAGTTGAGTCCAAGGACCAACCCAAAAGGAGGCAGTTGCACTTTTGAAGCAACCACAAATTACCAAATGTAGTACCCTGATGCGCACCATCCCATCACCAAACTAATTCAGGTCCGCCCGTGGTCCTTTATTTGCTGCTGGTGTGGTGTAACCCCAACACCCACCACCCCACTTCTACTAAGTGCCCCATGAGCTAGAGTAGAGTTCAAAGATCATAGCCCTTGAGATATCACTCTTTGTTATATGTAGGTGTTGGTTTCATGGGCACACGTTTGGCAAGATTTGTTTTTGGCGGAGCCCCCTCTTCAAGGGGGCGGGAGCCCCCATGTTTACCCATTTGTCCGTTTGACCGAAAAAGAAAAACTTTAAGCCTGACACGTCAGGCAACAGTCCCGTAACTAACTCGCCGAATGATGGGCCTCCTTGCAATATAGCTAGCTTTTTGTTTTTCACAAGAAGGATTTTCGTCTTGAAGGGTGGGTCTCCCTATGTTAGCCCTGTTCTCTAAGGATTAGATGTGATCGGCGGAGTCACTCCTACTCCTCACGAGGGAGTAGGTACCCTTAGGTCTGCGGGAGCTGCCGACCCACGACCAATCACACTTGCACCACTGACCAACTAGCAATAGCGCTAAAGACAATGAGATGACAGAGGATTTTGGGGTTCAGTTCAACAGTGCTTTTTCATTTAAACCCCTTCCTGTCACGGTTGGGCATGTCCATTTAGCCTATTTGGCCTACTACTGGACTGTAATTGAAAATTGAAAAAAAAATGGAAATTTTAACATCCAAGAATTGCCACAGAATGACCTCTAAGGACGTGCCCAATGGGTATTAAGGGAACCGCCTCGTAAGTATGCGATGGACGGGCTTACATCACACCTAGAGTCCAGTTATCATGCCGGTCGACGACCCTCCGGACTGTAACATACATACGTGGTGATTTATAGGTGGTAGCAGCCGTAGAGAGGGACAGAAAGAGATTTACAGGGTGAACTTATGTGAGGCGGGATTGTTGCTAATTGGCAATTGAGTTAATAACGAGGACGGCATAATATACCATGCATGGGTGCAATGCATGCCCATGTGCCATTCGCACATGCCTGACCCCCTCCCCATCCAAATCAAGAAGGATCCTCTCCCTTTCCGATGACTCAACTACAAAAAATGTCAGAACACCTCAAACCATGACCAAAACAGGAACCCACCCCCATGGAACCCATGGACGCTTGTACATTTGCCTAGCCATGCTGTTGTGGCCATGTACTATGCATGCATTACTACACACACACCAAAAACCACACGCCCATGAACATCCCATACGCATAGAAAAACCTCTAGGATCTAGCCTGGCATGTCATGGGGTGGTAGGCCACATTCCTTACACTCATGTAACATGCAACAACTCGCCGCTGCCCCGAAATACGCACCTCTCAGCTGTCAACGGTTCCGCCACCGCCAATCACCCCCCAGGGCACCAGGAAGAATTCCCTGTAGATAGACGTCAATTGGGGCGCACTAACTTTCGAAACTGGGCAGTGCGGGAGTCGGAATTCGAATTCGTCACCGTGAGGGTAAGTTAATTCCGGCACCCCTTAGACCAGGGCCCATGGCGCACCCCCTAGACACAGGGCCCATGGCGCCACTTTCACGTAAGGCTAACGACGCTTTCGGCGAATTTCATCTTCCATACTGCATCATAGCAAGAGTACTTGGGCTCAACTTTAATTGTTTCTTCTCAGCCAGCTCCATGTCTAACGGCTTGTTTCCAACCAGTTGGGGGTCCGGTTAAGGATTGTGTTTTGGAGGGTTCAGACTCGACCTCTAACCGGACTCTTAACTGGTTGGAAACATTCCACCAGTTAAGCAGCCTTTTGCATCTGGCCAGGTCAGTTCAATATGGGTCAACGTAGCAAATGCGCTCTGCAGCACTTTCTCGCGATTCAAACGCTGATTTCAGCGTTTATTCCGCTTCTTGCCGCTGCTGGTTGCCTCAGGATGATCAGTCCAGAATTGCGTGGCAGGGACGGTGCCCTGCTGCTGCGAATCCATTTTAGTGAAACTGTGCGATCGATGATGAGTGTCCGAGAAAGAAAGAAAGGAGGCGGGACTCCAAAGCAGCGTGATTTTTAAGATGCGCGCGCCAACTTCGTGACGTCACCATATTTAATTCAACAACCGAATTTAACCGCCCCTTAACTTTCTTCAACGGCGGGGGGGGGGGGGGGGGGGGGGGGCTGCGCCGTTCAGCTTGTTTCCAACCAGTTGGAGGTCCGGTTAAGGATTGTGTTTCGGAGGGTTTAGACTCGACCTCTAACCGGACCCTTAACTGGTTGGAAACATTCCACCAGTTAAGCAGTCTTTTGCATCTGGCCAGGTCATCTCAAAATGGATCAACGTGTGAAATGCGCAGCGCAGCACTTCCTTGCTGTTGCAGCTGTTGCAGCCGATGCACCTCAAATTGGCGTAGTTCTTCCTGCTGGCGCTGGTCCAGATCTAGAACACGCATCTGCGCCTGCCCCTCAGGAAGATCAGTCGAAAATTGCGTGGCAGGGACGGTGCCCTGCTGCTGCGAATCCATCTTGGTAAACCGTGCGATCAATGATGAGTGTCCGAAAAAGAAAGAAAGGATGCGGCACTCCAAAGCAGCATGATTTTTAAGAGGCGCGCGCCAATTTCGTGACGTCACCAGATCTAATGCAACAACCGAATTTAACCGCCCCTTAACTTTCTTCAACGGCGGGGGGGGGTGCGCCGTTGCACTAACCGGGGCAGTTGGTCTTTAACCGGACCTCAACCTTTTGTGTTTCCGACCAAACACCGGTTAGCGCCGAAAATAACGAATTTAACCGCGCTTAACCGGACCTCCAACTGGTTGGAAACAAGCTGGTTGTACTGACCGGGACGGTTGGTCTTTAACCGGACCTCAACTTTTTGTGTTTCCGACCAAACACCGGTTAGGGCCGAAAATAACGAATTTAACCGCCGCTTAACCGGACCCTTAACTGGTTGGTTGGAAACAAGCTGTAAGGCCAGGCTCGGTGGTGGAGCGAAATCGGCACTCCGGTCTGAGCCCGGATGATGATCTATTCCCAGTATGCGACGTTCAAATGGTAAATTCATCGGACCAAGTTGCAAGCTATGTCTAGGTAGCCACGAAGCATACTTTCATATACATATATAAATAAAATAAAGTATTTATACTTTTATATAATATATAAATAAAATTAAGTATATATATCTCCATAGGTGCCTAAGTCAGACCCTGAGTGATACGGATGGATTGAGCCTATGCCCTCAAGTCCCAAAACAAAGATTTTTTGCTAGTAAGTTGCCCAACCACATCAGTTCAACACACAAATACTCGGATTTGGGTTTTCTCAAATGGTGGGGACCAGGTCAAGTGATACATGCTAATTTGTTACTATGGGGTTCCCTAAGTCGATAAGGGTTTTACGTAGGAAGTGATACGGAGCCTATCGCGACCGAAACAAGCCATTTTAAAATAACACTGGTTACAAATGTTGTGTAACGTCTTTCCCTACCAGTAGTTATTACGGAAAGCCTTGGAAGGCAGTACACAGGCAATACAGTTGAGTACGGACCCCCAAAACACTGATTATTTACATTTCGTGGGTGTCCTAAGTCTAGGTCAGAGTTGCACAGCCTCAATTGAAACATTTTGGGCCTCGCTTTTGCTCTATCTAAAGATATAGCGTGCAGAACCACTTTTTCTTTTTTTTCGAAAATTCAAAATTCAAAATTCAAATATGTTTTGAAAATAAATTCAAAAAACTAACTTTTTTTAATTTGTCTTGAAACATCCACATCTGAACTCAGTTTTTGATTTGGGGTAGATCATTGAAAACACACCCTAATCCTGAGCCATGGTGTGGTAGGCCACAGGGAGGTGAAATCTTGAGATGTACAGCTATTTCAGTAGATTCCGAGGCCAAGGCTGAAGCGCAGCCTCCGACCTTGTAATAGGGGTTCGATAAGCCTTTCGTCCCGAGGTACCTTTCTTCGAAATAGCTCGCGCGGCCTCATATCTGACGCGATCTGGATTTGTATCACTAATTATCGCACATCTGATGTACTGCCACCGGCCTGCCGAACAAGGCTGCTCGCGACCAGATGCGAACGCGCACAAAAAGTAGCTGCGCGCATAGCTGACACCGTCGCGAACAATATGAACCTGGCAGAATTCGATTCCGAGCAGTTTGGGCCATGTACGGCTCTGTATCACATTCTTGTATCGACTTAGGGCGTTTTCGGACTTAGGCACCTACGGAGATAAATAAATAAAAGTAAAATAAAAGTATACATAAATAAATACTTAATCAGATTCGTCAAAAATACTTAATCAGATTCGTTTTATAGCACAGTTTAGAATGGGCTCCCATTGGCTGACCACGGAAAGAATGAGGATGGTGGATGGAGCACACATCCCCCGTTCAATGAGACACTGTCAACTGTGTGTGTTCCAAAAACCTGAGGATGAAAGGCATATGTTCGAGTGCCCTTTTTATAATGATATTCGCCTCCGCTACCTATCTAGATCTGTGAGAGAGCACAGCTCCCATTGTGGTGTGGGCCAAGACATTGTCAGATCGCGGAGCGAAAAGAGCGCGCTGGGCGCAGAGGCAAGGTGAAAGTGGTTGAAATATGCGGGTTTGTAATTGTCGGGGGATGCGAAAGAGTAGAGTTTGAGAAACTAGGTTTGAGATGGAAATGTGTTTATATTAGCAGGAATATGCTTGCCAGAAACGAGAGTAGAAAAAATATCACTTCAGTTCTGCACCCCCTTTGCCCCACCCACTCACCCAAACATACCCACCCATTCATACTCACCCATTCACCCACCCATGTTATCAACCCATTAACCCTATTACCCTAAAACCATACCCAGCCATTCACCCACTCATACTCTGGGCTGGGCTGGGCTGGTTTTTTTTTGGTGTGTGTGTGTGGGTTCTCAAAATATTGCAATTGTACATGCCGTTACAGCCCCGTTTTCGGAAGAAAAAAACGATCTGCCTGACCCGGCCTGACTGAAAATTTCGAGGCCTGGGCTACTCCTGCCAGATGAGACAATTATTTGCACAATATTTTTCGTTTCGACCTGTGCACGTCCTATCTCGATAATCCAGGTATCGAATCAGGATAAATGAGTTCACAACCAATCGTCAATGACATGCTATGCAAAAAATTGAGTACGCGCCCCTGATCGCGCCATATATAATACCTCGCTCACTCGCTGTACCGTCGACGGAATTTCAAACGAACCCCCGCGATTCGAATCTTTGGCTGGCGAGACTGCCATCTGCCACCTGTCACCTGTGCTCGACCAACTAGGGTATAGTGTAGGGTTTGCATTGCAGCCCGTTGCAGGCTGCAGGTTCGCCGTTGCAGTACTCGTCAGTTTGCCGTGCGCTACGTTACGTAAACGCTGTACACGCACACGTACAAGTACACGCACACGTGCCCTCTTGTGCGAACGAGAGCAAGGGTCCAGTAGTGCATTGGTCCATTTTACATCTGCTCTAGTCCTCTCAACGAAGCGACAGTACTGCAAATATTGCTACCGCCTTTTGTTATACTTTCGCCACTGTTCTTGATATTTTAGTTTCGGAAGACTGGGTGTGAAGGGGCTCTGTTGTCGCAGCGTATACCCTCCATTCATCCATGCTGTTTGCTGGGTGACAGCAATCTTATGCTAATCATCGGTGGAAAATAAGGCCGCAATTGTGGCGTGCCTCACTAGCTTGTGGTGTGCCTCACTAGCTAGCAAACTGATTTACAAGCAAGGAAACCGAACATGGATCCTGGACCAAGCACCAACCCTGGGCCGATCACCACAGCTGATGAATACATGATTCGTGTCCCACTGGCTAGAGACATGACCTCGAGGTAAATAATCAGCATTGCAGCATTCCGCCGGCCACCGAACCCACTCGATTTTGGTTGAAGTGATAACTCTAGTAAGACTTCGACGAAGACCAGTGCTTGCGGTACTAGGATTTCATGCTCGAGCCAATGAGCCGAAGCTCCTGAGCTCCCTGACAATTGCGAACGAACGGTTGTTATGGAAGTGGCGATGTTCACCTCTGAGTATGAGGTGGTGCGCGCTTAGGTTGCCCCCTAGCTAGGAGCGAGGTCCAGGCAGATTGGATGAGCCAGATTATGGTTTCCCAGGCCACCATAGTTTCTTTAGGGGTCTACATGTAACAGCTTCTGGGTAGATCCCTTTCCCAGTTCTTGGGCCTAAACTGAAGCTAGCTAGTGCTTCTGAAAGCTGCCATGAAGGGCATTCCTATGCAGCTGAAAGCATTGGGCTGGACTAAGTGGCTGGCTAATGGACCTGGCTGCAAGTTGCAATGAGTAGCCCAAAACGAAACATTGCAGGCCACTGAAAAACACAGGAGGCCATGCACCTTTGAGGCTTTAGCTGTGAGTTTTTGTGAAAGACCGGTGCATGCTAGCATTCTCGGCCATTAAGCTGGTCGACTGATTGGTTCAAGGGGATTCAACAGGCCAACTGGGCAATTAAACTAGCTGGTCCAATCACCTATTTGATTCAAGGGTATTCATCTATCCAACTGGGTAATTCAAACTAGCTGGTCCAATCACCTGATTGATTCATAGAATATTCAACAGGCCAACTAAGTAATTCAAACTAGCTGGTCCAATCACCTGATTGATTCATAAAGAATTCAACAGGCCAACTGGGTAATTCAAACTAGCTGGTCCAATCACCTGATTGCCTCAGGGAGATTCATCAGGCCAACTGGGTAATCCAAACTAGCTTGTCCAATCTCCTGATTGATTCATAAAGAATTCAACAGGCCAACTGGGTAATTCAAACTAGCTGGTCCAATCACCAGATTGCTTCAGGGAGATTCATCAGGCCAAGTGGGTAATCCAAACTAGCTGGTCCAATCTCCTGATTGATTCATAGAAAATTCAACAGGCCAACTAAGTAATTCAAACTAGCTGGTCCAATCTCTTGATTGATTCATAGAGAATTCAACAGGCCAACTAAGTAATTCAAACTAGCTGGTCCAATCTCTTGATTGATTCATAGAGAATTCAACAGGCCAACTAAGTAATTCAAACTTGCTGGTCCAATCTCCTGATTCATTCAAAAGAATTGAACAGGCCAACTGGGTAATGCAAACTAGCCGGGCCAATCACCTGATTGATTCAAGGGGATTCAACAGGCCAACTAAGTAATTCAAACTAGCTGGTCCAATATCCTGATTGATTTATAGAGAATTCGATAGGCCAACTGGGTAATCCAAACTAGCTGGTCCAATCCCCTGATTCATTCAAAGGGATTCAACAGGCCAACTGGCAAAGCTCCGTTCATTGTATTACTGTCGCAGAATGGGTTTATCAAAAAGGCAACTTGAGATGTTAAATACTAAATCTTAGGTATGTATACCAGAGATATTGACTAGTAGCAGTACATCCTGATGCACGTACTCACCAGAGTTTTTCTTTTCGGCTACGAGCACCAGCTTCTAGGCAGCTTCTAGGCAGCTTCTTGACTTATCCACTAGGCTGTTCACCAAGATTTCAACATGTGTAGACTACTGGGGGCATCAACGTGCGGGTGCTCTAGACTGCGATAGCTTTGGCTGGATAGGCAGATAGCGGGGCTGCCAGGAAGCTGCTGCACATAATTGAAAAAAAGCACTTGGTTGGACCCCCCCCCCCCCCCCCCCCCCCCCCCCCCCCCCCCCCCCCCCCCCCCCCGGAAGTTGTGGAGTGGGTTAGTATTAGGCCAACACTGGCCTGCTTATGGCAATGTAATGTGTAGGTGCTAGCTGGCTTGGCTTGGCTTGGCCCAGCACTGGCCTGCCTATGGCAATGTAATGTAACGTAATGTTACTCATCTTCTGACCCCTCCCTGCCCTTGCTGCCCTCCCTGCCCTTGCTGCCCTTGCTGACCCCTCCCTGCCCTTCCTGCCCTTGCTGCTGCTTTATCCATGTCAGTTACCGAGGAGTGACGTTCAACAAGAAATCGCATAAATGGCAAGCCGTCATCAATTATGGGAGCAAGGTGAGTTTAATATTTCATCTTGCGGATATGCAAGTCCCTATAGCCTAGTTGGCTAGCCCCTGGACTGTGACATACATTTGAGTTGGCAGAACAATACACGGTGAGCAGTGCAACTCAAGGCTAACAAAGATGAGTGATTCCTGACGTGCTCCCGTTGATAAGACCTGTCATAGTCGTCGGCTGGACCCCTGGACTATAACATACATAATGCATATTAATTTCACCTGGCAAAATTAGTGGTTGGCCCCAGTGCAAGCAAACGGGCTGGCCCCCTCAACCTCACGCCTCGTAATAAGGCGTACTATTTATTTATTTATTTATTCACCTGCCAAACATTGTCTGTAGGCCGAGGGACAGCCGGTTTATGGTGCAGAAATTTTGTATGGAGACTTTGTGTGGAAACAAAAAAAAAAAAATCTGAAAGCTCCCTAACCCATGTTGGTCATCCCTTAAATGTTCGTTTCTTCTCTTTGACAACATGTGTGACGGCAACTATCCTTCCCTCATACGTTTCTTCGACAACGCGTCTGACAGAAACCACCTCCCCTTCATACATTTATTTGACAACATATCTGAGAGCAACCACCTCCCCTCATACATGTATTTGACAACATATCTGAGAGCAACCACCTCCCCTCATACATGTATTTGACAACATATCTGAGAGCAACCACCTCCCCTCATACATGTATTTGACAACATATCTGAGAGCAACCACCTCCCCTCATACATGTATTTGACAACATATCTGAGAGCAACCACCTCCCCTCATACATGTATTTGACAACATATCTGAGAGCAACCACCTCCCCTCATACATGTATTTGACAACATATCTGAGAGCAACCACCTCCCCTCATACATGTATTTGACAACATATCTGAGAGCAACCACCTCCCCTCATACATGTATTTGACAACATATCTGAGAGCAACCACCTCCCCTCATACATGTATTTGACAACATATCTGAGAGCAACCACCTCCCCTCATACATGTATTTGACAACATATCTGAGAGCAACCACCTCCCCTCATACATGTATTTGACAACATATCTGAGAGCAACCACCTCCCCTCATACATGTATTTGACAACATATCTGAGAGCAACCACCTCCCCCTCATACATGTATTTGACAACATATCTGAGAGCAACCACCTCCCCTCATACATGTATTTGACAACATATCTGAGAGCAACCACCTCCCCTCATACATGTATTTGACAACATATCTGAGAGCAACCACCTCCCCCTCATACATTTCTTCGACAACGCGTCACACACTTAACGCGCCATACATTTAATCAACAGCACATCTGAGAGCAACCATCTTCCCCTCATACATTTCATCGACAACGCGTCTGAGAGCAACCATCTTTCCCTTGTATATTGATTTGTCAACTCATCTGACATCAACCATCTTCCCCTCATACATTTCATCGACAACGCGTCTGACAGCAACCATCTTCCCCTTGTATATTGATTTGTCAACTCATCTGACATCAACCATCTTCCCCTCGTACATTTCTTTGAAACCACATCTGACAGCATCCATCTTCCCTTTACACATACATGACCACCTCTTGCGGACACTTCACGTTTGTCTCCTCACAGCATGTTCATTTGGTAAGTTGGCTTGGCTTGGCTTGGCTTTTTCATTTGTTAAGTTTGGGTTGGCTTGGGTTGGGTTGGCTTGTTCATTTGTTAAGGTTGGCTTGGCTTGGCTTGGCTTGGCTTGGCTTGGCTTGGCTTGGCTTGTTCATTTGTTAAGTTTGTGTTGGCTTGGATTGGATTGGGTTGGCTTGGCTTGTGTTGGCTTGTTCTTTTGTTAAGTTTGGCTTGGCTTGGATTGGGTTGGCTTGGCTTGTGTTTGCTTGTTCTTTTGTTAAGTTTGGGTTGGCTTGGGTTGGCTTGTTCATTTGGGAAGTTGGGTTGGCTTGTCTTGGCTTGTTTATTTGGTAAGTTGGCTTGGCTTGTCCATTTGGTAAGTTCTGATGGTTGGCCCAAGTGGGGACCAGTAAGATATTGACATCCCTAGAATACAGTCAGATCAAGTCGCATTCATTTACGCTGAAGGACAGGCATAGGGAGAACTCTTATTAAACATAAATTGCCATGGAGCGTGCAGGGCTTTTTTTTACCGCTATATATAGCGATCGCTACTTTTGATCCCGTTTTGACGAAAACATCGCTGTACAAAGTGTTTTTAAAAGTTTTGTTTTGCCCTACATGGCCCTAAATAGCTTGAAAAGGCTATGTAAGCTTTAAGAAAGCTACAGAAAGCACTGGAACGCTATCCCTAGAGGAGGCCTAGAAGCATTAAGCTAGAAAAAACCCACTTTTGGATTTGAAAAATGCCCAGGCCCTGAGGGTGGTTGACCAGGTGGGTTCTGGGTAGCGATTTGGGTCTAAGAGCTGGGATCTCAAATCGGGTGTATTATGATTCTCTTGGCCCAAACGGGGTCTCATATTACAATCATAATATATTACGTGGAAAAACATCTCTGTGGTCGGCCCCAGTGCAAGCAAACGGGCAAGCAAACTCTAGCTGATCTTAGGGGGGCTGCCACTCTGGGACACCACTTGCTTGGCCCCCTGACACTGCTGGCCCCCTCAACCTCACTCCTGGTAATAAGGTGTACCATTATATATATATTTATTCATTTATATATGTATATTAATTTATATATGTACTTTTATATATGTATTTATTCATTTGGTAAGTTGCCTTGTTTGTCTTGTTAGAGCTTTATTGATAGACAACAGTGATTGTTTTTTCAAACCTGAAAGTGGGTTTCTTCTAGCTTTATGGTTTCAGGGCTCCTCCAGGGACAGCGTTTTGGTGCTTTCTGTAGCTTTCTGTAGCTTTTTTTCTCCCTCGGCCACTACGTGCCGGCTGTTCTTCTCTTTCTGCGCATTCTGACATAACTACAAGTACTGGATGGTAGTCAATGAAGGCTCTGGCTATCAGCAATAGGCCATCAGCCTCAGACCCAGCAGCAATGATAATTGAATTTTCTTGGGCACCGATATACTGTTCACTTGACATATTGCTCATTCTGACATCATTACATTACATTCATATATTATTAATAATTTTAATACAAACAGTCACCACTTTCTTTTCCTCGACTTCCTCGAATCAGGAAACCTGCATACAAGACGGGGCAGCAGCACGCTCTTTCGACAATGCAGCTATCATTAAGATCCGTAATAAAAAAAGTATATACCCATTATTATACACAAACGCTAACGCTTTTAAAGGCAACGGAATTGCAATTGATTCGAGAAAGGAAGGCCTTTTGACTGTGTTGTCCTTAATTATGGTTATAATATAATAGAGTTGCTAGCATGGTACTACAAAGCACGCCCAGCAGCGCAATTTCGCGCACGCTTTTTGAGCCCCATTGCGCGTTTCGCGCAGTTTTTTCAGCCCCCTGTGTACGCAGCGCGCAGTTTTTGCGTTTTTTGCACTACAAAGCGCTGACCAATCTGACGTTTGTGCGCTTCAAGCGCTGACCAATTTGGCAAGAAGTAGTACCCTGGTTGCAAGTCAACCCAAAGGGGTTCACTTGGATTTAGCGGTCTAGTAACAATTAACCATGCAATCCTTTCCTTCCTCCACCTCCCTACACACCACTTTATTTCCCTCGAATTCCTCGAATCAGGGCTCCTTCATACAAGATGAGGCAGCAGCACGCTCTTTGGACAATGCACCTATCATTAACATTCGTAATCATCATCATCATCATCATCATCATCATCATCATCATCATCATCATCATCATTATCATAATAATAAGAATAATAAGAATAATAAGAATAATAATAATAATAATAATTATCATAATTATAATAATAATTATAATAATAATTTGTATACACCCATGTAACCCTTTCCTTCCCCCACCTCCCTCCACACCAGGGTACCTTCATACAAGAGGAGGCAGCAGCACGCTCTTTCGACAATGCAGCTATCATTATCCGCGGCTCCAAGGCAAAGCTCAACTTCCCTATTCAGGAATACCTGGACGAAAGGGGCGTGTTCAACATTGATCCTGTCATCGATTGCAAGATGAAGGTGAGCTAGCCATGTGTGTGTGTGTGTGTGTGTGTGGTGGGGGGGTGAGGGTTAGGGGGGGTGATGGTAGTGGTGGTGGTGATGATTACGAAAGAGGCGTGTTCAAGATTGATCCCGTCATTGATTGCAAGATGAAGGTTGGCTAGCAATGTGGTGGTGGTGGTGGAGTGGTGGTGGTGGTGATGACGAAAGGGGCGTGTTCAACATTGATCTCGTCATTGATTGCAAGATGAAGGTGAGCTAGCCATGTGGTGGTGGTTGCAGGTGGGGGTGGGGGTGTGTGGGGAGATGGGGTGGAGTGGTGGTGGGGGTGATGGTGGAGGGGGTGATGGTGATGAATACCTGGACGAATGAGGCGTGTTCAACATTGATCAGGTCATCGATTGCAAGATGAAGGTGAGCTAGCCATGTGGTGGTGGTGGTGAATGTGGTGGTGGAGTGGTGATGATGGTGTAGTTGCTGGTGTTAGTGGTGGATGTGGTGGTGGTGAATGTGGTGGTGGAGTGGTGATGATGGTGTGTTGGTGGTGGATGTGGTGGTGGTGAATGTGGTGGTGGAGTGGTGATGATGGTGTGTTGGTGGTGGATGTGGTGGTGGTGAATGTGGTGGTGGAGTGGTGATGATGGTGTGTTGGTGGTGGATGTGGTGGATGTGGTGGTGGTGAATGTGGTGGTGGAGTGGTGATGATGGTGTGTTGGTGGTGTTAGTGGTGGATGGGGTGGTGGTGGTGATGACAAAAAGAGCGTGTTCAGCATTGATCTCGTCATTGATTGCAAGATGAAGGTGGGCTAGCCATGTGGTGGTGGTGTTAGATTATGCCAAAACACAAACACAAACATGTACACACTCATGTACAGCGCGCCCACAACCCAAATCGCAAGATGCGTGCCAAACCATCCAACCATCCAACCACCTCACAACCACCAAACCACCACAGCGTGCTCACGACCCGAATTGGAAGATGCGGGCCAAACCATCCAACCACCAGACCACCAAACTATCCAACCACCACACAACCACCAAACCACCAAACCTCCACAGCGCGCCCACGACCCAAATCGTAAGATGCAGGCCAAACCATCCAACCACCACACCATTACCGCACCACCACCACACCAACGCACCACAGCGCGCCCACGACCCAAATCGCAAGCTGCGTGCCGAACCTAACTTCTGGAAAGCCAAGGAGCCCCTGGACATGGCAGCACTGGACACCGGGCCTGTGTGTGACAAACCATCCAACCACCACACCACCACCACACCACCACAGCGTGCCCACGACCCAAATCGCAAGCTGCGTGCCAAACCTAACTTCTGGAAAGCCAAGGAGCCCCTGGACATGGCGGCACTGGACACCGGGCCCATGTGTGACGAGACAAAGAAGCCCTCTGGGGATGGAGAAGGGGAGGGGGGCACCCCAGGAACCTATTCAAGTGGTAGTGACTCCCATGTCAGTCAGCAGCAGGGCGCTCAAGCAGACGCAGGAAACACTCCTCAGGAGATAGATACCAGGTGGGTCAGGAGACAGTTTGTGTTTGTGTTCACTGTGGGAGGGATTGCTACTGTTTATAATTACTGTGGAGGGAAAGCTAACTGTGGTAGTGACTCCCATGTCAGTCAGCAACAGGGCGGTCAAGCGGACGCAGGGAACACTCCCCAGAAGATAGACACCAGGTGGGACAGGAGACAGTTTGTGTTTGATTTTTATTTACTGTCATGGCAGTCAGCTGCAGGGCGCTCAAGCAGACGCAGGGAACACTCCCCAGAAGATAGACACCAGGTGGGACAGGAGACAGTTTGTGTTTGATTTTTATTTACTGTCATGGCAGTCAGCTGCAGGGCGCTCAAGCAGACGCAGGAAACTCTCCTCAGAAGATAGAAACCAGGTGGGACAAGGGAAGGTTTATGTTGGATGTTTAAGTTTTTTTCTTTCTTTTTTCTACTGTCGTGTCAGTCAGCAACAGGGCGGTCAAGCAGACGCAGGAAACACTCCCCAGAAGATAGAAACCAGGTGGGACAGGAGATAGTTTATGTTTATGTTCCCTGTGAGGGGGATGGTGTGGGTGGGTGGGTGGATTCGGGGGGATAGTGTTCATGTTTACTTCACTTGTGTTATATTATGTTATGAAGTGACTCCCGTTGCAATCAGCAGCAGGGCGGTCATGCGGTTGCTGGAAACGCTCTCCAGAAGATAGAAACCAGGTGGGACAGGGGATGCTTTATGTTTATGTTCACTGTTTTTCACTCACATAGCAGTCAGCAGCAAGCGGTCATGCGGATGCTGGAAACACTCCTCAGAAGATAGAAACCAGGTGGGACAGGGGAAGCTTTATGTTCGATGTTCAAGTTTGTTTCTTTTTTCTACTGTCGTGTCCGTCTGCAACAGGGCGCTCAAGCGGACGCAGGGAACACTCCCCAGAAGAAAGAAACCAGGTGGGTCAGTTTTTGTGTGTTTACTGTCATACCAGTCAGCAGCAGGGCGCTCAAGCAGATCCTGGAAACACTCCTCAGAAGATAGAAGCCAGGTGGGACAGGGGATGCTTTATGTTTGTGTTCACTGTGGGGGGATTGTGTATGTGTCATGTTATGTAGTGATTCACATGTCAGACAGCAGCAGGGCGCTCAAGCGGACACAGAGAACACTCCCCAGAAGATAGAAACCAGGTGGAACAGGGGATGCTTTATTTTTCATTTGTTTGCTCTCATAGCAGTCAGCAGCAGGGCGGTCTAGCGGATGCATGGAGCACTCCCCAGAAGATAGAAAACAGGTGTCCAATCCCAATCCCAACCCCTCATCCCCCCAATCCCAATCCCTTGTTTGTCTGCTGGTTGACCCCAGTGGCCTCCAATACCAATCCCTCATCCCCCAATACCGATACCAATTCCAATCCCTCACCCCCCCAATCCCAATCTCAACCCCTCACCCCCCCAATCCCAATCTCAATTCCAATCCCAATCCCAACCCCTCATCCCCCCAATCCCAATCCCTTGTTTGTCTGCAGGTTGACCCCCGTGACCCCCATACCAATCCCTCATCCCTCCAATACCAAAACCAATTCCAATCCCTCATCCCTCCAATACCAACCCTTCACCCCCCCAATACCAACCCCTCACCCCCCCAATACCTATTTCAGTTCCGATCCTAATCCCAAAACCCTCATCCCCCCAATCCCAATCCCAATCCCTTGTTGGTCTGCAGGGTGACCCCCGTGCCCTTTCAGGCTGCCTCCTCTTCCAGTCCTGTGGATACAACCAGAACTGGTGTACTGCATGTCTGCCTCACCCTCATCCCCTAAATCCCAATCCCTCGTCGTTCTGCAGCTTGACCCCAGTGGCCCCCAATACCCATCCCTCATCCCCCCAATACCCATACCAATTCCAATCCCTCACCCCCCCAATCCCAATCTCAACCCCTCACCCCCCAATACCAATCTCAATTCCAATCCCTTGTTCCCAACCCCTAATCCCCCCAACTCCAATCCCTTGGTCTGCAGGTTGACCCCCGTGCCCTTTCAGGCTGCCTCCACTTCTGGCTTCCCTGTGGATCTACCTATCAACCCCCACACTGGCGTTGCCAACATTCGTCCTGTCAAGCCTGCATCAGACAAGGCAGAGGCTGCTACTAGGAGCCCTCTCAACCCCAGTACCTCTCACGCGGCCGCCCCTTCGATGCCGCCCCCTCTACCACCTCTCCCTCACAATCCCCTTGCCAACACCGGTATGCCTGCCACTCACCATGCCAACACCGGTCTCCCTACCACTCACTTTGCCAACACCGGTGCACCTGCCACAAACATGCTTCTCCACCAAAGCTTTCTCTCAAGGGGCCTTCCCCCTGGCCAAGGGAATGTACCTCCTGCCTACGCACAGCCCCCTCCAGCCACCGCCAGTCCCCTCCAGCCACCCCCCAGCCACCACCACTACCACCAGCAGCCCCCTCCGGCCACCACCACCGCCAACAACAACAACAACAACAACAACAACAACAACAACAACAGCAGCAGCAACAATTCGTTAGAGGACTGTGTGTGGAATCTTGTGGAGCTTATAGAATCCAAGCTGAACCCCGGATGTCAAATTGATTGCATTGTGCCTGAACCCTCGTCTCGCCTGCTGGGTGTGATGTACTGTGAAGGTGAGAGCCTTGAATTTGAGTTTGAATTTAAATCTGCTGGGTGTGATGTACTGTGAGGGAGAGAGCCTTGAATTTAAATTTGAATTGCATCTGCTGGGTGTGATGTACTGTAAAGGTGAGAGCCTTGAATTTGAATTTGAATTTGAATTTGAATCTACTGGGTGTGATGGATTGTGAAGGAGAGGGCCTTGAATTTGAATTTGAATTTGCATCTGCTGAGTGTGATGTACTGCTGGATGTGTGTCTGCTAGGCCGCCTAGCTGGCCCAGGTCACAACTCCTAACTGCTCATAACTCCTTCTAACTGCTCATAACTGCTTCTTGTTTGCTGCAAAGGTGGTCTGCCCAGTGACCCCCATCGCAATGATGGCGTCTACAAAGTAGGCCTGTGGAGAGAGGGCAACCTGCTAGGCCGCATGACTGGAAAAAGCCGGGAGGATGCTCGCCACACCCTAGATAATATGATGGACTTCGGCTCCTCCTTCCACCACTCTGAAGCGAACAAGCGACAGAAGCTGGAGGTTAGGCCAGGCTCAGGCGATCCTCCCCCGCGAGAGGATGCTCGACATGCTCCATCGTCCATGAATCAGTAAGTTTCTGCTTGTAGCTAGGATAGCCCACTAGCCTGGGATAGTGTGACAAAACTAGACCGATGGGACATATCAGACAGGCTTACTCGAAAGGTCAAATTAGACTAGTAGCAGGCTCTTTTAAGCCCTTCCTAGCACGGTTGCCCTTCCTACCCCGCGAGAGGATGCTCAGCATGCTCCATCGTCCGTGAATCAGTGAGATGCTGCTTGTAGCTAGGATAGCCCACAAGCCTGGGATAGTGTGACGATGACGTGTGACCATGACTCAGTAAGCTCAAGGATTCCTTTTCAAGTCTGAAAGTGGGATTTTTCTAGCATTATGGTTTTAAGCCTCCTCCAGGGGCAGCGTTTGTATAGCTTTGTATAGCACTTCTGACCACATGCACTGGCTGGTCGGTGGAAAAGCCGGATGCGGTAGGTTGGCTGATCAGGGAAGCTTTTCAAAATTTTAAGTGGGTTTTTTCTGGCTGAATGGTTTAGACTTCCTCCAGGGGCAGGGGCAGCGTTTGTAGTGCTTTTTAGGGCCATTCAGGGCCAAAACTTTTTGTGTATAGCGGCAATTTGGGCCAAAACGAAAACAAAAGAACAAACTGATCCATGCCATGCTCTGGATATGTGTAGGGACCGGCAAATCATATGATTCTGACCAGAGACGTGTATGATATCATATGATATCATACACAAATCATATGATTTAATATCATATGATATGATGGCCCAGGCCAAAGTTATCTAGTCAGACCACCGGCATCATATGATATCATATTGCCGACCCCTAGATATATGTGTATTTTTGCGGAGCCCCCTCTTCAAGGGGGCGGGAGCCCCCATGTTTACCCTTTTGTCCGTCTGTCCGACCGATACACGAAAAACTTGAAGCCCGACACGTCAGCCAACGGTCGCGTAACTAACTCGCTTCGGTCAGCTCCATCGTTGCCACCTTTCGTTCCATTGCCAACACTCTCCGCCAATTTTCCGCGTCGCTTGCGACGCTGCATAGGACTTGTTTATGCCATGCACTGGATAGGTATGTCTTTGTGCAGTACAGGGGCTGCCAAATAGGCTAAAATTGGACAATCTGATGGCCTTGTCATTGTCATCAGCCACCATTTCGATCAACCTGATTCATATCATCACCTCAGCCACTCCTTTTACAGCTTCCCCCCCGCCCCGAATCCTTGACTAGCCCCTAACTGTCATCATTGCAATCAACCATCACCATCATCATGCCTGTAATCATCATTTTTGCCACTCCCTCCACAGACCCCCCCCCCCCCCCCCCCCCCCCCCCCCAGATCTTTGACCAGCCCCTAACTGTCATCATTGTCATCAGCCACCATCACCCCAGCCACACAGTAAACAAAATCACCTTCAATCATGTCAGTAATCATCACCTCCACCACTCCCTTCACAGCGTCCCCCCCGCCCCGAATCCTTGACCAGCCCCTATCTGTCATCATTGTCATCAGCCATCAACATCAACATCGTCATGTCTCTAATCATCACCTTTGCCACTCCCTTCACAGTTCCCCCCAGATCTCTGACTAGCCCCTAACTGTCATTATTGTCATCAACCACCATCACCCCAGCCACCATCACCATCACCATCATCATGTCTCTAATCATCACCTCCGCCATTCCCTCTGCAGCTTTCCTGCACCCTGGATGTTCGACCAGCCTCCGCACCAGCAGCAACAACTGCAAAGCTATATGCCCATGGGGCCCTACACCAACCCGCCGGGGCAAGGCCCCAGTGGGCAACAGCAGCCACAGCAAGGGAGCAGCAGGAACACCAACAGTCCCCCCCTCGTCACACCACTCATGTTCCAGCAACAGCAGCAACACCAACAGCAGCAGCACCAACAGAGCAACCCCAACCCAAACGGCTGTTCCCCTCTTATCTCACCTCTAATGTACCAGCAGCAGCAACAACAGGAACAGCAGCGGATCGGCAACAATGGGTTTGCCCCCCTCGCCACGCCACTCATGTACCAGCAACAGCAGCAGGAGCAACATCCCATGATGCAAGTGTCTCACTACGATGACGGACACCAGCAGATGTATGCCCTACCGAGCAATCCAGGTAAGACCCAAACCAACACAACCAACCAAACCAAACCCACCCTTGCCGACCGGCCGCCTTGAAAGAGGCCAAGAACTTTCTTCTGTTGTCGCGCGGTTGTCCGGGATCAGGCGCAGTAGCGGTCGGCGAAAGCAAAATCCACAGTAACCATTCACCAGTGCAAGCGAATGGGAATGTTCCTTCCAAAGTTGTGTTATGTGAAACGCGTCGCCATTCCGTTACTGCGTGGCCGTCGCTGCATGGCGACGTATGGGTATGGCGTAACTAGTCAGATATGCCCCCCCCCCCCTCCCCGAACCTCGGGTTCGGGGGGGCAGCGCGTCGCACTGGGGTCGCACCGAGTCGCTCAATTTGCAACGCGTCGCTATGCAGTGACGGAACAAACATTGGTGTACATGATCTACCCCCTAGTCGCCATTTGGCTTGGGTGTGACTCATAACTAGGGAACTAGGCAATATGACTCATAACTAGGGACCTGCATATCATATGATGTTGACCAAAGGGGGGTATGATATCATTTCATTTTTCTTGGGTGTGACTCATAACTAGGGAACTAGGGAACTAGGCAATATGATATCAGATGATGCCGGCAGTCTGACTAGGCTTAAGTGACAATTTATGTAAAATATCCATAAGACATAATACGATGCAGTTTGTATGATATCATATGAAATCATACTGGCCTTTGGTCAACGTCATATGATATGCCGGTCCCTACTCATAACCCACTTCCCACCCACCAGCACCAACTCCCTCTCATCCCCCCTCCCTACTCATCCCCCTCCTCCCCCATTCCCCCTCACTTCACTCACTCACTCATTCACTCACTCACCCAGTCACTCACGCACTCACTCAGCCACTCACTCACTAACTCACTCACTCACTCACTCACTCACTCACTCACTCACTCACTCACTCACTCACTCACTCACTCACTCATCATTCACTCACTCGCTCACTCACTCTCCCCTCCCCCCTCACTCACCCCCATCCCCCTCCCTCCCTCCCCCATCCCCACCTCCCTCCCTCCCTCCCTCACCCCCTTCCTCCCTCATCCTCCCTCTGCCAGGCTCCTGCACCACCACGCCCTCCACCGCGCCCCAGAGCAGCATCCGCTCAAACAGCCACCAGATGAACGCAGCGCCGGGGGAGCTTCCCAAACCCAGGTCAACATATTCTAACAACCACCCTGCCTTACCTCCAAGGAAACGCGCACCAGCAGCCCCCGGTCATCAGCCCAGACCGGGAGAATCCTCACGGCCCCTACCCCCACAACTCTACCCCAGGCCCCCCCTCCCTAGCTTCAAGCACCCCAGCCGGCTGGGTAACGAGCCAGCAGGGGGGCCTGTTATCCAGGCTGGGGGGGCCAGTCCAAAGCAGGCAGGTGCTCCCTACTTCGGGTCACCGCCTTTCAACCCTAGCATGTACCAGACCACTGCTCCGGGTGGCTTGAGAGAAGGCAGGGCGGAGCTAGCTGGCGGCCTTCATGTGCAATCTGGCTTGGGCACAGCCCCCAAGTCCTTGTTGGGCGGGCCGGGGACAGCTAGCGCCTTCACGGGGCTGACCCCGCAGGGGAGGGGAGCTTCCGGAGGTCCACAAGGAGGAGGAGGAGGAGGAGGAGGAGGAGACAATAAAACAGCAGCTGCCACCGCTCTGCAGGAGCTCCGCCAGGACTTGCCTGCCATGGGCCACAAGCCCAGCCTCAACCCCAACACCACTAAGTCTGGCCCGGGCACCCTTCCGCACGCTGGTGCTTTGATCTCGGGCAGAGAGGGTGGTCCAGGTGCTGGAGGGGGTGGCCCAGGTGCTGGAGGGGGTAGCTCAACTACCAGGGCGAGCAGGAGGGCTCGGGCGCGCAGGGGCCAGAGAGAGAACCAGCTTCTGGCCAAAAATAGAATAGAGCGGAATGCCCACACAGGCGGGCATCGGGTACACTAGCAGCCAACGGGAAACAGCAAGCCTGCTGAAAAGCCTCTGCCGGCAGCCTCGGAAAATCGCAGCTGTGGAGAAGGCAATGGAATCGGAGAAAATCCGCGCCGTCCAGAGCCTCCAGAGAGGCTGTAGAGGCCTCAAGGCGCTAAAAACGTTGGAAATTGTGCGGGCTCATGGTCCAGTGGGGGGAGCTGCAGTTGGTAACCGCAATCACTGTGGTGCTCTCCACTGACCCCGCCGGTGACCGCCACCTCAGAGACTAGGGGCTAGTAGGCTGTGTGGAGAGGCTAAAGGCTAGTAGGCTGTGGAAGCCCTCAAGGCGCTGACAACCTTGGATGTGCGGCTCATGGTCCAGTGGGGGAAGCTGCAGTTGGTAACCGCCACATCACTGTCTCCCACTGACCCCGTTGGTGACCGCCATCTCAGAGGAGCTAAAGAGACTGGTAGGGGCTAGTAGGCTGTGTGTAGAGACTTGGGAGCTGTAGGCGTGGAAGGCTCCTCAAGGCGCTGAACGTTGGATGTGCGGCTCATGGTCCAGTGGGGGGGAAGCTGCAAGTTGGTAAACGCCAACATCATGCTCCCACTGACCGCCGCCGGTGACCGCCCACCTCAGAGACTAGGGGCTAGTAGCTGTGTGGAGAGGCTAAAGGCAGTGAGGTGCTGGTGGAAGCCCTCAAGGCGCTGGACAACCTGATTGTGCGGATCTATTGTCCAGTGGGGGAAGCTGCAGTTGGTAACCGCCACATCACTGTCTCCCACTGACCCCGTTGGTGACCGCCATCTCAGAGACTAGAGACTGGTAGGGGCTAGTAGGCTGTGTGTAGAGACTTGGAGCTAGTAGGCTGTGGAAGCCCTCAAGGCGCTGAAAGCGTTGGATGTGCGGCTCATGGTCCAGTGGGGGAAGCTGCAGTTGGTTAAACCGCCATCATCACTGGTCTCCCACTGCGTCCCGTTGGTGACCGCCATCTCAGAGAAACTAAGGCTGGTAGGGGCTAGTAGGCGCTGTGGTGGTAGAGACTTGGGCTAAGTAGGCTGTGGAGGCCCTCAAGGCGCGAAAATGGATGGATGTGCGGCTCATGGTCCAGTGAAGGGAGCTGCAGTTGGTAACTGCCACATCACTGTCTCCCACTGACCCCGCCGGTGACCGCCACCTCAGAGACTAGGGGCTGGTAGGGGCTAGTAGGCTGTGTGGAGAGGCTAAAGGCTAGTAGGCTGTGGAGGCCCTTAAGGCGCTGAAAACAACGGATATGCGGCTCATGGTCCAGTGGGGGGAGCCGCAGTTGGTGACTGCCACATCACTGTCTCCCACTGACCCCGCCGGTGACCGCCACCTCAGAGACTAGGGGCTAGTAGGCTGTGTGGAGAGGCTAAAGGCTAGTAGGCAGGGGGGGCCCTTCAGGCGCTGGAAAACCAACGATATGCGGCTCATGGTCCAGTGGGGGGCAGCCGCCAGTTGTGACAACCACATCACTTGTCTCCCACTGACCCCCGTTGGGTGACCGCCATCTCAGAGGACAGGGGCTGGTATAGGCTGTGTGTAGGGCTAGTATGAGAACTAGGGGCTAGTAGGCTGTGGAGGGCCCTGAAGGCGCTGACACGTCTGGGGATTGCGGCTTCATGGTCCAGTGAAGGAGCTGCCAGTTGGTAAACCGCCACATCACTGGTCTTCCCACTGACCCCGCCGGTGACCGCCACCTCAGAGGACTAGGGGCTGGTTAGGGGCTTAGTAGGCTGTGTGATAGAGGCTAGTAGAGACTAGGGGCTAGGGGCTGTGTGTAGAGGCTGGAGGCTAGAGGCTGGTAGCTGGGGGGGGGGGGGGGGGGGGGGTCTGGCAGGGGCTAGTAGCCTGTGGCGTCATTTAATTCAGTTGTGTAGCAATGGAGTTGGAGAGCTAACTTGAGCCTTTTTGAGAGAGAGGTCACCTGTTATTAACACCGCTATTAAGATATGGTGATATTGTTGCATGTTTTCGTTCGGAGAGCCACTTCAGCCTTTTTCGGAGCGAGAGACTGTCTTGGTCTTTGCTATTAACACAACACTATAAAGATATGTGCATCATTTTCATTCGGAGAGCTACTTCAGCCTTTTCGGAGGAGAGGGTCTCCATGAGATTGACACACGCTATAAGATCTGTTGCATCGTTTTCGTTCAGAGAGCTACTTCAGCCTTTTCCGAGGAGAGAGTGTCCATGCTATGTACACACGCTATAAGAAATGTTGCATCATTTTCATTCGGAGAGCTACTTGAGCCTTTTCGGAGGAGAGGGTCTCCATGCTATTAACGCACGCTATAAAGTATGTTGCATCGTTTTCGTTCGGAGAGCTGCTTCAGCCTTTTCGGAGGAGAGAGTGTCCATGCTATTTACACACGCTATAAGATATGTTGCAGTCGTTTTTTTAGGAGAGCTACTTCAGCCGTTTTCGAAGGAGGAGAGTGTCTATGCTATTCTACACGCTATACAGAGATATCGTTGTGCATCATTCTTAGGCAAGAGCTACTTTCGTGAGCCTTTTCGGAGGAGTAGTGTCTATGCCTGAATAGTTTGGTCCCAAGGCTGTGTTGTTATTGTTCACGATATGATACAAACTAAGCTGTAGCTAACAGGACACGAGTTGAAAACGAGCATGGAAGTGCAAGAGGCTGCTGGGTTGCTGGCTGCAAGCGTTAAGGGCGCATTGTAGCATTATGTGTAGCTGCCTAAAAGCTGCTAAGAAACCAGCCCTTGTTGCAGTACGGTGATTCCAGTGGTGAAAGAGTGCACCTGGAAACTGACAAGAATCGGCTTTCAGCACTGCTGAAATCTTGAAGGAGCTCGTCTAGAAGCTACTAGTAGAAATACCAGCCCTGGTAGCCAGTACGATTCCCGTGTGAAAGTGCCACTTGGATCGAATTGAGTCATTAACTGGTGTATCAGCCTTCAGGCTGCTCACCGTCTGCAGGTGGAGTAAAAACACACAGATGGGTAGTATGGGTACATGGGTAGTATGGGCGTAAGCACACATGGGTAGTAAACACACATGGGCAGTAAACACGCATGGGTAGTCAACACACATGGGTAGTATGGGCGTAAGCGGCACATGGGTAAGTAAAACACACATGGGCAGTAAACACGCATGGGTAGTAAACACACATGGGCAGTAAACACGCATGGGTAGTAAACACACATGGGTAGTATGGGCGTAAGCACACATGGGTAGTAAACACACATGGGCAGTAAACACGCATGGGTAGTATGGGCGTAACAGTCAGTGTAGAGAGAGAGAGGGTTCGTTACATAAACACAGCAAATCATTGTCGGGATAAGACAGCAGCACAGCCTGCCAACCATCACATTTTATAACATGAGAAGCTTGAGAGTTTAGAGGGCACCCCCACAGAACCTTGGGGTAGCCAACAGGGTGCCAAACACACAACGGTGGGTGGTATGAACAGTCGGTGTATACTGTATACTGTCGACTATACTGTCGTGTTGCACGCCGCGTCGACACCTGGAAACCTCAACCGGGGCATAGTAGAAACACTTCACGCACACACTCACACACACTTGCATACACACACATACCCCCTCCCCCCCCCCCCCCCACAACACACACACACACATCACAACTACACACACACACACAACACAGCAACACACACACACTCACTCACCACACACACATTAGGCACATAGCTACCATTGGCGGAGTCGATCAGCGACCGCGAGTTGGCTCAGGCAACACCCTGTAGGGATTCGAACCCCGACCTGCTTCGCTCGAGGTTAATGGTCATCCAGTCAACCATTCATCGAAACGGGATAGCAACGTATAGAGCATCCAAGATATATTGACCTTGAATTAGTCGGTTGGTCAGAACGCGCACACTCACACACACACTCAGTTGATCTGAACACTAGCAGACACACATACACACTCAGTTGATCAGAACGCCTGGGTGTTGCCTTGCGACAAACTGCCGTATTGCAGTTGTGATGCGTTGTAGTGTGACATACTGCCGTATTGCAGTTGTGACGCAATGTAGTGTGATGTACTGCCGTATTGCAGTTGTGACATATTGTAGTGTGACATACTGTCGTATTTGCAGTTTGTGACGCACTGCAGTGTTTTGCTGAGGGCAACGTGTTTGCTGATTATGAGAATGCACAAGAGGCCTGTGGGTGGGTGGGGTGGGGGGTGGTGGCCAGGACCTGCGCTTCAAACGGTTTGCTGCAGCTCCAGACGCTTCCCCCCCCCCCACCACCCCACCCACCCCCACCCAGTCTTCGGCAGTAAATTAATGCTTTACTAAAATAAGAGTCAAGTTTCGACTGTAATTTAACAGGATTTGTTTTTCAGTTGGTACACTATTATGTTTAAATTCAAAACAGGCAAGTGAGGTCTGCCAATCATCTTCCAAAGTTCCAATTATCTGCCTCTTTGCGATTCTTAAGGGATTAACTGAGTGGACTATAAGGGGAGGGGAACCAATTTCGAAGTGAGGATCAACCTATTACCTAGTGTAGGGTAGCAGTTGTTTTTTCGAAGTGAGGGATCACCTATACCTAGTGTAGGGTAGCAAGTGTTTTTTGTTCGAAGTGAGGATCAACCTATTACCGAGTAAGTGTAGGTACCCAATTCTTTTCGAAGTGAGGATCAACTATTACCTAGTTTAGGTACCAGTGTTTTTCGCTTTGGCCCTCTGGACCCCCCAGGGTCCCAGGGCTGCAGCCCTAGATTCCCTCTCAGATGATCTGTGCCAAATCCTTTCTGAAACCGCAGAACGGGGAGGTTTGTCTTTTTCAATAATGTTTTGCATCTTGGCTTAGGGTGTTTTTGAAGTCAGCTGAAAATTTTGGTTCAAGAAAAAAAGTGAAAAAAGTGTAACTGTTTTGCCCGATTTTTGTCTATTTGGGGCCTGTTGAGGCCACTATTTGGAGGTGCTGGTTCGACAGGGGACACAATGTGTTTTTGCGGTCCTTCACCACGAAGCTGTCAACTAAAGGTCTATAAAAAATAATCTTGTCCCGGTCGAACCAGCACTGACCTAGAGACATGCCAAAACGTGTAACCAGATCTGGCCCTAGCTTAACCCCCCCGCCCGTGTCTCTCCGCCGTCTGTCCGCTGTCCGCTGTCCGTCCGTCCGTCTGTCGAGGTCCGAGGCGTTTGAACGATTCCGACCACCTCCCACCCACAATGTTTGCTCATAGTTGGAGTGCGCATGACTAGAGTTGTCAGCATCTTAGCGGTCAAAATCCTTCGCAAAAGTTGTTCAATGTTTGTAGCTCTATTCCGGTACGAGTAGCTACTTTCTCCACTACTTCCGAAACTCCCTGCCGGTGACTGCTAAAGCGATTTTCCGTGTCGCTTGCGACACGCTCTTAGAACTTGTCCTATTGGTCCTGGCCGACGTTCCACGTGTTCGAAATCATGAACCTGATCTGAGATGCCGATGGGTCGTTGCGCGAACAAACGTTAACAATCGTGTATGAAAGATAGATCGTTTTCAGGAAAAGCATTGATAGGTACTAAGCACTGAGACTTGTTCAGGAGAACCCCCAGCTTTGCGCCCGGAGACGCAAACAAATTCATAGCCTGCGTCATGAGACGCAACCGACCCCAAATACCCCCCCCCCCCCCCCCGATTTAGCTTTTGGTATATTTATCTCTATCTTTTGGTCAGAATTTGGTCCGACAAAAAAAATTGTAGTGTGGACACGGCGATGTCGTGTAAAGGCAAAATCGGACCAAAATCAGCCGAACAAACGCAACCGACCCATAGCCTGCGTCCTGTGACGCAACCAACCAACTGAAGATGCGTCTGCAACGCAACGGACCCTCCCCACGTTGCATCTCGGGCTAGCCAATGGTATGTGCGAGGTGCCTCAAAAACCCTCATGCTTCCTGTCATACAATTATATGGTAGGCAGGCTGTCTCGGCAATGATTTGCCGAGTTTATGTAACGAATCCTCTCACTGGATCTCTGATTCTCATAGATGTGCACGATCGTTCTGATCATCGCACCCAATAATGAAGACCGATCGTTGTGTTGTCTGTTAGTGTTGACAAGTACATTATGTCATTCTTATATTGCCCAACTTGATATTTCCCAAGCGAGGTAGATGAGTAGCTAGCTAGCTAGCTACCCTTGTAGCTGAAGAATACTGTGTGACTCGATGAAGTCGCGCCGGGCCACGCCACGCGGGCGCATCACCAAGACGCATCTAGTCGAGGTCGAAGTCTGCTTTCTCCTAATAACTGTGCTCCTTTGCCTCGCGAAAACAGCTACTCAGCCTATTTCTTCGCGTGTGGTGTCGATAGCGTCATTTGATAAGGAAATGTGCAGTATTGCACCATAGAGGCTGCCTAGAGCAGATGCGCAACGCCAGAGAAGCAGCCTTCCTCGACTCTGAATTACACTTTGGGCATTGCGATAACATAGAATCTGCGCGACATACAGATACACTAGTAGATTGTTAGATCAACTTGGTTATACTCGCACCGCATCATGTCTCTCTTTGGCGATCTGCCGCAAGCGAAGGATGAGACGGGAGGGGAACCGAAGAAGCAGATGTCTTGGTCATCATCTTCTCTGATGCAGCCTGTGATTCGGAAGCCAGGTTCCCAGCTAGGACCACCACCATCGGTGCTTATGCGCGGCAGTGGTAGGGGTCAAGGGCCTAGTGGGAGGTAAGTCTGATGATCAGGGAGACAGGGGATGTGTGCAAGGGGCGTGCAAGGGTGTGTGCACAAGGGTGTGTGCACGTGTGTGTGTAATGGCGTGTGTGCAAGGGTGTGTGTGTAAGGGTGTGTGTGCAAGAGTGTGTGCAATGGTGTGTGTGTAAGGGTGTGTGCAGGGGGGGGGGGGGGGGGGGGGGGAGGTCATGTGCAGGTGTATGTGCAGTGGCGTGTACAAGGGTGTGTGTAAGGACGTGTGCAGGGGTAGGAGTCAAGGGCCTAGTGGGAGGGAAGTCTGTCTGTCTGTCATGAGATGACAGTAGGTGCGGCTATCCTCCACCATGTACTTTATACCATCATACTGTATACCATTCTACTGTATACAATCATACTTGATACTAACATACTAGGTTTAGGTTAAGTGGTTTAGGTTTTGAATTTAAATAGAAGAGTGTACCAACTGAAGAACAGATCCTGTTGAAGTACAGTCGATGGTTAAGTGGTTTAGGTTATTTAGGTGGTTTAGGTCCAGCTGGTTTAGGTTAGGTGTTTAAGGTGGTTTAGGTGATTTAGGTGGTTCAGGAAAAGAAGTGCTGACCGGCTAAGTGCTGACCAGCTAAGTGCTCATCGTCTCCCCCCTACCCTCCACCTTGAGCTTACCAGGAGGATGTTGCTGGCGGGCCAGAAAGGGAACCACAGAATTTCTCCGGACGTAGGGGAAAGGGAACCACAGAATAGGGGAAAGGGAACCACAGAATTTCACCGGACATAGGGGAATCAATCGCATACACCTTTCTCTTCGATCCTTTAGCCTTTCGGGATTTGAAGCTAGAGGTGTCAGAAAAGTTTACGGTTTACCACGGCTACGGTTTACGGTTACGGTTTACCACGGCTACGGTTTACGGTTTACCACGGCTACGGTTACGGTTTACCACGGCTACGGTTTACGGTTACGGTTTACCACGGCTACGGTTACGGTTTACCACGGCTACGGTTTACGGTTACGGTTTACCACGGCTACGGTTTACGGTTACGGTTTACCACGGCTACGGCTTACGGTTACGGTTTACCACGGCTACGGTTTACCACGGCTACGGTTTACCACGGCTACGGTTTACCACGGCTACGGTTACGGTTTACCACGGCTACGGTTTACCACGGCTACGGTTTACGGTTACGGTTTACCACGGCTACGGTGACTATAGCTAGCTCCGGCTTACGCTATGGTGTCCTTAACTTCACGTC